>JAEQBH010003387.1:0-378121 GCA_016808115.1 Tetrastigma voinierianum | reverse complement strand
AAGCATATTGAATTAGTTTAAATTGGTTGAGAAAAGTGATTGTGAAATATTTGCATATAAAAATTTCATGATTATTGAAAATATTTGTTTATACAAGCGTACATATTGTACTATATTTTGCTATAAGGATTTAGGCACCCTTAATAGAATGTTAACCGTTTATTTGCATTAAGGATAGATTGGTATACGATAAATTGATATGAAATCACTGAGACTATTGATGTGTCACTCGATCGTGACCGATGAGACAAAAATATGATGATGTTCACTATTTGATTGTTTATAACCGGTCGTGACGTGAGGACATGCGTAATTTATGAAACCATGTGATAAGGCTGCGGCCAGTAGATGATGCAGGTGACTCGATATCCTGTATATCGAAGAGCGTAAGTTAAATCGTTTGAGGGCATGGCCCAGATTGATGGGCTGTGGAATTGAGTTGGCATAATTTGGGGTGTGGAACCGAATTGATTGGCATAGCCGATTTATTTGGAAGCTGAATTGATTTTGAATTGAATTGGATGTCGAGAACTAAATTGAATTTGTGAGCATATTTGAATTGGTTGAGATTGTAAATAATCAGGTGTGAAATATAACATGGGATGATCGATGAACTATAATTGTGTATATATATAACAAAGTATATGTAATGTATTTATATTGATCATCCAAATGATTGAAGGTTACGAATTATTAGTGCATAAATTGATTTAGGCTGGGAATTGAGGAATGGTTGTATAGAACCACTAAGCCTTAGAAAATGCTTAGGCGTGTTTACCAATGCGCAGTCTGGGAGTGATAGATAGTGATCGATAGCGGACTGAATCGGAGCGTCGAGTGTGAAGAAATCTCGAAGTATCTCCGACATGGCTACTCATTTCATGTGTTCTTTTTTGATATGGATATTTGTATAAACAATTTGAATCTTTTGAACATCTATTTGTAAATCATTTTGAAAAGGCTTGGATGCTACATTTGTAAATGGTTTGTTAAATGTAAATGTTTATGGGCTTGCCCAATTTACGTAAATACGCTTCCACAAAGATATGATTTGAGTAATTTTGATGATTTTAGTGGCATCTGGGGACCGGTTCGGATCCGCCGGGTGAGGGTCGGGTAAGGGCGTCACTGACTTTTGTGGTATCGAAACTGGGGTTGTGGATTAAAATGATTTTGAGAATTGTTTATGCTTGATTTTGAAATTGTGTTTAACATGGCCATTTCATTTGCATATAAGGATCGACACTGACTCACGGCCCGCGGATCTTGCTGGTCTTAATAGGATAAGCATAGACGGTCGGCTTCCCTTAGGGACGAGATGACGAGGGGACTACTTGACTTGATCTAACTGAAATTAGTGAAGGTGGGCAAAGCATCCCGCTGCCGCAGTATAGATGAACGGAACAAGTGGCGGGAGGTACTATGGGTATCCTCCGGTGACTGGTCCAGTTACCAGGCGGGCAACCGAGGTACAATTCACTCCCAAGCGATCGATACATTGAGAGAATGTGAGTACGGCTGTAGATTTTATGGGGGAAGAAGAGGATGGAGCCTTCTGGCGGAAAAGTGTGAAACCGAGAGAAGCCGAAGCGAATGCTTGTGCAAATGCATTGCACAAGCGAAGAAGAGGGTGGAATGTGCGACCTCATTCTTTGCAGGATGAGGCTTATCGAGTGGTGGGTTTAAGTGACCCGGGACCGCACCATCGAGAGAGAGTGACATGGGAGTTCTTCTTGGATGAGTTCGAAACATTATGTGGGTCGCATTTTATCTGAACAACATGGGAGCGAGTTTCATAATCTGAGCAAGACGGATGAGTGTGATGAATATCAAGAGAATTCACGGTTGAGTAGTATGCTCTAGAGATACTTGTGAGTGAGGAAGAAAGTGTAAATGAGTTTGAAGACGGCCATGTATGATATATTCGAGCCCGTATCCTGACATTTTGCCATAGGATTTCTCCAAAATTGTGACATATTGTGCATTGAATGTGGAAAGAGTAAGAAAGAGGAAAAAGAGAGGACACAAAGACGGGGAAAGAAAAAATCCGGAGTTAGTCCCATTTCGCAACAACGACAAAGGAAATTAAGGGGACCACGGGGTTCAATCGGCTATCGCCGCAGGCTACAGGTAGGAATACCTCTACCGGCACCATCGATTCTCGAGTACACCGAGAGGTCCTTCTAGAGACAGTGCTCCCATTGCCCCCATTGTGGGAGGAGAAATCATAAGAGAGAATGTTGGAGACTTACGGGTGCTTGTTTGATTTGTGGATCCAGAGCATAGACGAGGTGTCTAGAGCTGGTTCATTCTGACACCCTGGGGTGGGGTACGGCTTTAGTGTTCTGAAAGCGATAAGGTGTTGCATCACCGAGTCGAGACAAGGGACACAAACTTTGGGTAGGCAAGATGGTCATGCTCGATAGAGCATATCTGATAAGCGATGGAAATCACAGAGCGCTCAGGATGTGATAGTCGGTAATTTTACTATCTTTGATACTATTATGCATCCGTGATAGATCCGGGATGGCTCGAACCATACATATGTGCGACATACCCAACCTAGGTAAGTGCAGGAAGTGGGCGGATGCAGCATCTTGGTGTGAACCGGCTTGGCCGTAATGTTGTGTGAGCAGTCTTATAGAAGTTGTCCGTCAAAATCTGAGAGTATGAATTTTTGGGAGATTTGATTAAGTTATCCTTCAGGGAGTTTGATGTGATATTGGGGATGGTGGTTGTCAGACATCGAAGCAATAATTGATTGTAGAATGAAAAGTAGCCTTAAAGAGACAGAATGAAGATGAAGTAACCTTCATCGGTGAAGTCGAATCATCTATCTAATGTGATGTCACGCCGCCTTGCTAGAACAATGGTACGAGAAGGATGTGAAGCCTACTTGGCTTATGTGATTGATATGGTGAAGGCAAGGCCCTAGTGTATCGGAAATATCCCTATTGTTAGCGACTTTAGGATGTGTTCAGGAAGGATTACAGAGGATTGCCCCCCGTAGGAGATTGGAGTTTGCTATTGGCGTTGTCGCAGGGTGCCACCGCAGGCATCGTTGCCGTCTGAGTGAAACCCACTGAGGCTAAAAGGTGAAATTGCGATTGCAGAACTACTAGAAAAGGGTTTATTAGACCAAGTGTATCACCATAGGGAGCTCCGTGCTTTTTGTTAAAAAAAGAAGAGAGTGCAGCCCGGCTATGTATTGATCTGAACAAGTGAACAAGTTAACGATAAAGAATAAGTATCAGGTTACTGGGTAGTGATTTGTTTGACCAGACCCAAAGGTCGCAGTATCTTTCAAAGATTGACTTGCGATCGAATACCATCAGTTGAGAATTAAAGATGTCGATGTGCATAAGGCGGCGTTTAGGGCGCGATATGGACGATATGGAGTTCCTTATGTGCCGTTTGGATTTGACGAATGCTCCGGCGGCGTTCATGGACGCCTAATGAATCGTGTTTAGGCCGTATGTGGATCAGTTTGTCGTAGTGTTCATAAACGACATTCTTGTGTATTCAAAAGATCAGGATAGTCATGACACACACCTTAGAGTAGTGTTAGAGACTTTGAGAAAAGAGTTATATGCGCGAGCAGTGTGTTTTATGGAAGAATGAAGTGTCCTTTCTTGGGCATATAGTATCGAAAGAAGGAATCAGGAGTAGATCAGAAAATAGAAGTGGTTGTTGAATGGAAGCCACCTAGAAATGGCTGAAGTCACGTAGTTTCACGGAATTGGGACCCTCTGAAGGTCGTTAAGGGGTTTTCTATATTTGCATTGATAGCCAGAGATTGCTCCGGAAAAATGTAAAGTATGAATGGAGTGAAAAATGTCAAAGTTTCAATAGGAAGTTGAAAGCATTCTTAGCAGGAAACCGGTTCTTACTCAACCGACCGGCGGGTAGAGAATATCAATTTTTTAGTGATGCGTAGCTAAATGGACTTGGATGTGTCCTAATGCAGAGGGTAAAGTGGTAGCCTATGCTTGAGACCAGTTGAAGCCACATGAAAGGAACTACCCACGCATGATTTGGAATTGGCATAGTGTATTTCTTGTTGAAAATTCTGGAACATTATTTGTATGGAGAAAGTGTTTCATCTACTTGTCATGGAGTCTTAAGTATTTGCCCTCACAGCGGAAGCAACGAGGCAACGGAGATGGGATCAGGCTGATAAAAGATTATGGCTGCGTAATTGATTATCACGGGAAAGGCCAATGTAGTAGCCGGCTTTAAGTAGAAAGTCAATACGAGCGCTTGACGTTGAATGCTTATTGTATCATTATATGTGATGAATGCTGTAGTAGGCGGGTGTGCGAGGCCAGAGTTTGTTGAATCAAGTGCTAGAGGCTGCAAAGGAAAGAAGAGAAATTGTTGCCATAATCATCAGTTAGAAATGGTAAGAGCCCGAGTTCCCAGTGAGCGAAAATGGAGTGTTGTATTATAAGGATCGGGTTTGTGTACCCGGCTATGTGGCATGATTTGAAATCCATACTTGAAGAGAGGCACATAGTGGATCTTTTGCTATCATCCCAGTAGCACAAAGGTATCGAGATTTAAAATGTCATTACGGTGGTCAGGGATGAAAAGAATGTGTAGGAATTTGTAGCCAAGTGTTTGGTGTGTCAAAGTAAAGGCGAGGAGCATCAAGTTCCGCCCGGGTTATTGCGGCCTATTAGAATCACAGGGTGGAAATGGGGCTAGAATCACCATGGATTTTGTGGTTGGGTTACCATTGACAGGGAGAAGGCATAATTCGGTTGGGTCGTAGTAGATCGATTAACTAAGTCATCTCACTTCCTACCGGAGTGAAAACGGACTATTCACTTGACAAGCTAAATGGAGAGTACATATCGAGGAAATAGTTCGGTTACATCAAATTCTATATCCATTATTTCGGACCGAGGATCCGAGGTTTATTTGAATTTTGGGGAGAAAGTGCAAGGCCTTGGGCACTCAACTGAATTTCAGTACAGCGTTCCACCCACAGACGGATGGACAATCGGAGAGAGTGATCCAGATTCTGGAAGATATGTTAAGGAGTTGTGTGATCGACCTTGAGGGTAGTTAGGGTCAAACACATTGCTTTAGTTAGGATTTGTGTACAATAAAAGTTTCCAATCAAGTATTGGAGATGGCGCCTTATGAGGCTTTATATGGGAAAATGTAGAACACCATTGTGTTTGGCCAGATTAGTGAAAAGAAAGTGATTGTACGGAGCTTGATCTGAGGGGCGAAGAAAAGTGAAAATGATTAGAGAGATTGAAGGTGGCCAGCGATGAAGCCCGAAATCATATGCCGACATGAAAAGAAAGATATTCGATATGAGATCGGCGAAAAGTGTTTTGAAAGTATCGCCTTGGGAAAAGGTGATGAGATTTAGGAAAAAGAGACAAGTTAATTTGATTTATTGGCCCTTTTTATGAAGTAGATTGAAAGTGGATGTTGGCCTCTGATTGGCATTACCTCAGGACTTGGGAAAGATCCATGTGTGTTTCACGTGTCCATGCTCTGGAGTACCGATCGGACCAACGATCCGCATGTAATTTCTCTTCGAGACAACCAGGTGGGCGAGGCCGGATTTGACATATGAAGAGAGAGCAGGTAAAGATTTTGGCTCCCGGGAAGTGAAGGAATTACGGAATAAGAAGATTACGGTAATTAAAGTGTGGGAGGAAACCATAAGGCCCAGGAAGAGCCACTTAGGAAAGTGAGGAAGCGATGCGACCTTGAGTATCCATGGCTTGTTTGACTAAGGTAATTTCGAATGAAATTTTTATTAAAGTGGGGAGAGTTGTAACACCCCAAAAAATACCTCAGAATTTTATAATAAAAATTATTATATATTCGGGTATAGTGGAGCCAGCAGGTATTTGCAGAATTTTTTTTTAATATTGATTAGATGATTATTTGAATCAGAAATGAACCCAAGTGAAAAAAAAAAAAAAAAAAAAAGAAAAGAAAATATAGAAATTGTAAAATGGGGACCCAAGGGTCAAGCGTAAATAAGTTTATATGCAGACGTATTAGGAGAAATAAATGAGTAAAAGGAAAAAATCAAGGAAATGACATGTAGCATGTAGGAAAGGAGGAAGCTTCTCCTTTTTGAAATACGATTAAGAGTGATCCATAAGAAAAGAAAAAATAGAGAAAGGGAAAGTTAGGAAATCATATTCTCTCACAGATTTTCCGTGTCGGACAAGATCTCCGTGACACGAAGAAGTCCTTCCTAGTGACAAGAGCTACAAGTAGAGACCGGAACCGGGGGACTGACAAACTCCATGAGGTGAGTCTTCTCCTACTTGAGGTCTTCTTCTACCCCAGGATTGTTGGGTAGTTATATGTATAGGGGAAAGTTTGGTTGCATTTTAAACCATGGGAAGGCGCCACATTGTGGTAGTAGCATGCTTGAACCTTAGAGCTGATTTTGGGTACGTGAAGGGAAATTGGTAGTGTGTCCTTCTAGTAAATTGTAGCCACATCAATTAGCTTGATGTTAGGCTTTTGAATTTCTCGATTTGGACCTCTGTAGACTAAGTTATAGTCCTTTTAATGAGGTCAGCTCAGCTAAATCTGGTCGGGTCAGTTTGTCCAGTTCGGGTCAACTAGCCGTACCTTAGAACGGGTTTTTGGATCAGAAATAAAGAGAATTTGGCAGTAAGTCCTTCTGGCCAAATTGTAGCCACATCATGACGTGTTAGGCTTTTGAATTTCTTAATTCGGACTTCTATAGAGGCCAAGTTGTAGTCTTTTTCTTTGACAGTCAAATGGGTCGGAGTGGTCGTCAAGCCGAGGTCATCAAAGCCAAGGGTCGTCAAGATGGTCGTCAAGCGATTAATGATCAAAGCGGTGAATTGCGTCGAGCGGTGGTGGGTCAAACAGTAATAGATCAAAGCGTTGGTGCGTCAAGCGTTGATTGATCAAGTAGAAATTAGGTGACGGTGGTCGTCGAGCGATTATTAAATCAAGCGAACGGTGCGTCAAGCGGTGATCGTCAAGCCGATTATTAGATCAAGCGGTGGTGAAATTCAGCGGTGGTGGTCAGGTAATTGATTAGATCGATGGTGGTGCGTCCAGCGTTGGTGGAATCGGCCGATTGGTCGTCAAATGAGTGGTCGTCAACGGTGCTCGTCAACGATTGCTTTCGTCAAGCGGTGCTCGTCGATTCGAATTATTTCGTCAAAGTTGACTACTGGCGCGACACTCGGCGAAGATCATATCTCCTTCGTTTGAACTCCGATTTGGGTGCTTGGACTCATGGAAAGCCCATGGAGTCAAGAGTACATTCATATGCCTGGGGAGGATGTTGGATGTCAGACCGAGGTGTTTGACTGAGCTCGTCACTTGGTGCGGCTCGTCGGTTAGTCGACTCGTCAAAGTTGACTACATGACCTCCAACTTCGGAAGGTCATATCTCCTTCGTTTGAACTCCGATTTGGGTGTTCTTGGACTCTATGGAAAGCCCATTGAGTCAAGAATACATTAATATTCCTGAGGAGTATATAATATGTTTGACCGAGGTGGTAGATGAGCTCGTCCAGTTCGGGTCTGCTCGTCGATTCGAGTTGGTAGTGTATGACCTCCAACTTCGGAAGGTTCTAACTCCTACGTCCGAACTCCGATTCGAGTGTTCTTGCACTCTATGGAAAGCCCATTGAGTCAAGAATCCATCTGCATATAGAATGTTTAAATTGGAACTCATATTAAACTCCGAAAATCAATCCTAGCAAAACCACTAGTAAGCTTGAATAATATTGTTCTTTAATGGTTTTGGAATAGGGACCAACGAAGGAGAAAATAGCGTGATTGAGATTCCAGGATTGGAATCAAAGTGCAAATATTTTTGGGTTTGTTCTACCAGCTCCTATTCCTCGTTTCAAGTTTTGCATGTTGTTCTAAAGCATATTGAATTGATTTAATTGATTTGAAAAGTGATTGTGAAATATTTGCATATAAAATTTATGATTATTGAAAATCATTTGTTTATACAAGCGTACATATTGTACTATATTTTGCTACTCTAAAAAGGATTTAGGCAGCCCTTAATAGAATGTTAGCAGTTTATTTCGCGTGGGATAGATTGGTATGCAGTAAAGGTCGAATAAGCGATCTTGTGAACTATTGATGTGTCACTCCGTCAATGACCAGTAGGACACGTATCACGGTAGTGTTCACTATTTGATTGTTTATAACCGATCGGCAGCCCGGCGAGCCGTCTTTGTGTTATAAAACCATGTGATCTTAGACGCTACGGCCCTAGCGGGGCCGTCTTAGGTGATTTGATATCTGTATATCGAAGACATAGGATTAAGTCGTTAAGGGCATAAGCGAGATTAATGGGCATAACTGAATTGATTGGCATAAAGCGAAGTGATTGACGAAGCCAGAATTGATTGGCATAAGCTGAATTGATTTTGAACTAAATTGATTTTAAATTGAATTGAATGTCGAACTAAATTGAATTTGTGAGCATATTTGAGATTGATTTGAGATTGTGAAATATTGATTATGAAAATGTATTTATGGGATGATCGATGAACTATAATTTATTGTATATATATAACAAAGTATATATAATGTATTTATATTGATCATCCAGTGATTGAAAGTTACGAGATTATTAAATTGCATAGAAATTGATTTAAAATTTTGGAATTGAGGAATGGATTTGTATAGAACCGCTAAACATGAAAATGCTTAGCGTATTTACCAATGCGGTACCGGAGTGATAGATAGTGATCGATAGCGGACCCCGAAGATTGAGGACGTCGAGTCATAAAGAAAGAAATCTCGGGTATGCTCAGACATGTGCATTCATTTCATGTGTTCTTTTTGATATATGGATATTTTGTATAAACAATTTGAATCTTTTGAACATCTATTTTGTAAATCATTTTGAAAAGGCTTGGATGCTACATTGTAAATGGATTTTGTTAAAATGTAAATGTTTATGGAAGCACTTGATTTAAATGTCAGCTTCCACAAAGATATGATTTTGAGTAATTTTGAGTGATTTTGTGGCATCCGGACTCGGTTCGGATCAGCCCAAGCGGTCGGGTGATTGAAATCACAAGGAGGGCGACTACTTGGGAGCCCGAGAGGCGAATCGCCATCAATACCCTCAATTATTTTTCGGATGAGGTATTTTCCTTTCCTTACTTTTGGAGTTTAGTTTATTCATTTCGAGGACGAAATGTTCCTAAGGAGGGAGGATCTTGTAACACCCCGTCGAGAAAGTATACGAGTACATAATCTTTGTAAGGGTGTATAAAATTACCAAATGTCACAAAGTAGTATTTTGGAGACTAAAGTAGGAAATGAAAGTTTATGGAACCGGAATTTTGGTGCTAGTACAGAATTTACAATTGTCATTTAGCAAAAGATTATGAAAAGCAAAAATCAAATTAGAGATGGGCTGATAGAAATAACATAAGGTACAATTACAATATTAAAAAGTTGATTTGCAATATTTAAAGAGATGGACAAAATTTTTTAATTTAGGCAAAAGTTTAGCATATAAATAGCCATGAGACAAACAAAAGCCATTTTGTCTCACTTTGCTAGGGTTCACGGTTTTGAGGAGGAGAAGGAGAGAGCCAAGAGGAGGAAGAGAAGGAAGAAGAAGGAGGAGGAGAAGAAGAAGATCAAGGTATGTTGTCTTAGGATCAAGTGTATTTTGAATTCCTAGGACTTTGGTATGGAGATTAGATGCTCCTTTGGGCTAGGGTTTTGTGCAAAGATCACATAAACTTTTGAATTGTTGGGGTTATGAGAGTAAAACCCCAATTGGGAGAAAATAACCATGGAATCATCAAATTATGTGGTTTTATAAAGAATTTGTGGACCTTAGGTAGTGTTCTTGGATTTTCACCTAAGGTTTTATGGTTTGAGGTTCCAAAGCATCAATTCAAGTGTTGTGGAGTTGTTTTTGGATGATTTCCATGATGTTTCTTGAGGTGTTATAGTTATAGAAGTTGTATGGAGAGGGTGACAACAAAAGTGGCAAAAAAGAAGCAAATCACGGGAAAATTTCGCAGGTGTCTCTTAGGTACACGTACGGGGGTGTATAGGTACACTACAACAAACATGTCTTAGGTACATGTTCGAGTGCCTGGTACATGTAGCCTGCCCAAAATGCCCGAATGCTATATTTTTGTGTAATTAAGCCCGGATTCATACACCAATAGTTTAGGAACCTTATTAAATGATTAAGATAGGTTCGAATAAGATTGGGACTCGACGAAAATGTAGCATACCTCGCCGCCGAGGCGAAGCGATATTCGTTGAGTGTGATTAAGTCTAGTAAGTATGTTTAGTTATGCAATTACGTAGGCGATTAATTGTCGTCGTATTTAGTTGAGTGTGTAGGTTAAAAGCAAGGTGAAAAGTATGGGCTTGTGCTCTGAGGTGGCAATGAGGTGGAGTGTTAACTCGTTCCAAGTACTAGTGTATTATTATTATTATGATAAGTATTTTGCAGCGAGTATTTCATGGTTTGATTGCAAACCATTTTCAAAAACAAGTAATGAGTTTAGAAAGCAAGTAATGGATTCGGATGCATCCAATGTACCTTTAGTGAAAAGCAAGCAAATGGTTTTGATTTAAACCAAAATTGAAGAAATAGCGGAAATGGTTTTGAAGTATTAAACCATTTACCAAGCAACAAGCAAATGGCAAATGGTTTGAAGTATTAGAAACATTTCAAGCAAAACGACAAGTAAGCAAATGGTTTCGAATAATTAAACCATTTTTCAAGCAAGCAAGCAAATGGTTTCGAATAATTAAACCATTTTTCAAGCAAGCAAGCAAGCAAATGGTTTTAAATTGTAAAACCATTTTACAAAGAGCAAGCAAGCAAGCAAAGAATAATTGCGAAAACAAGCCTTACGTGCTAGCTAGACTTTTGGAGACACGTACTGGAGCATGGAGCTCTAACTAAATTATGGTGATGGCGACACGAGGTCAATTCCACCATATTTACCGTAAAAAGGTGATGCGGACACAGGTCCTTCCACCGGCACGGTTGAGCACAGGTTCCACGTGTTCGCACAAGTGCAGTAAGCAAAAATAGGCCTCCAGTGGTTGATGTTTTATAAGCATGATATATAGTTTTGAAAAATCAACCATTGGTTCCCCGTGTGAGGCTTAGGAGAGTTTTAAATGGCAGTTGAGCCCGGCTCCGTTTTAGATTTCAACGATCAGTTGAAACCAAGTTCCGTGGGATTTTCAAGCAAGCGGTTGAGCCAGGGCTCAGGTTTTATTTTCAAAGCATGCGGTTGAGCGAGGCTCCGTGGTATTTATAAAAAGATTTTGAGAAACTTTTTAAAGCGAAAGAGTTTGTGAAAGGTTTAAGAGCTTTCATGAGATAAAGCAAGAAAAAGCAAAAGAAAATTTGAAAAGTTTTATAAACCTTCTAAGCAAGAAAGCAATAAGAGTTGTATAAGCTTTTAAAGAAAAGCAAAGCAAAGAAAAGCAAGCAAGCAAGGAAAAGTTTTAGAAACTTTTAAAGCAAGCAAAGCAAAGTAAAAACTACGGAAAATGTTGTAAAAGAGTTTTACATTTTGAATGTTTTCGGAGAAAAGCAAAACCTTTTATAAGCATACACTCAGGCTCGTTTAGCTCATTATTTTTGTATTTTAAAGAAACTATTTTCCAGTGCAGTCTACCTTGAGTATTTAGACCTGATAGGATTTGTCACGACATCGAATATAAGTCATGTATTAATTATATTTTGTAAGAACATACTTTGAATTTGTATAATGGAACATATGTATGTACATAGAGTAGTTGGGAGAATGTGTTGGTATGCTGGTTGTCATATTTGGATATAGTGTAAATTGGATGTATCACGGAGATTTGGAATTTTTAGTAGCCATGCGTAGTCATCTTTGTCGAGATTTTCCGCTGCTAAGATTTTGCCAAATCTAAGTTATAAATAAAGAAAGGGTACATAGGAGGTTTTGTAAGCAATGCGGCGAGCTGCAGGAGTTTCCTGGTCGTTAGAGGTGGTGGGGATTTGTGAATTGGTAGGCCTGCGCCCTGTGCTTGGAAGGGGTGGGGGTGTGTCACGAGTAGATATCTTGTCGTACCATTGCAGTTATGCATGGTCGCAGAATCCAATATCACCATGAGTGACCCTTGGGTTTTGACAAGCCCATCTTGGATCAATGGTAGGTATCTTATACCAGTGCAATTCGATGCAACTATCGAATCTGATCTTATCGGCCTATTGGTTATTACACCTTTATCATTGAATTTACATCAACTCATGATATAATGTACAACTTATATACCTTGACCTAAGCTAGATCTCTATCCAACATTAACCTTGGGTTTGCCTAACAAGCTAATGAGTCTAGTTAAGGCTAGCCCACTAATTAAGAAAACTCATTTCCATGGATAGAACATGTTCTTATAGAGTAAGGCTTGGGTTTACCTAACAACCCCAATTTCCAGAAGAACCCAGGTTCCACCATATTAGTGGAAGACGTTAGCCTTAATATTAATAATGAAGGGTTTTCTTTAGATAAGTCTCATTATTTCAGTAGCATGCTTTATCCATTCATCTCATAAAATCATAAAGATAGATAATCTAACTATATGGCATGATTATGGACATTCTAAAATCAATTCCATGAGCCAAAATGGAATTGACTTGGTCAAACCTAGGGATATGCATGATTATTACAACTCTTGAAAAATAAATCAAATTTACAATATTCATGGTCTTCTTTCTTAGCACCTTCTCCATACTTCTTTCTCCTTTTGCATCTTCACCAACTTATCATAATCCTATGTAATCTAATTACATACATTTAATAAGAAGAACCTCAAGTTACAATTGAGGAGGATTTAGATGAGAAGAGAAGTACATAGAGAAATTAGAAAGAGGCAAGGACATGCTGGCCCTATTTACCCAAAAACAAATAATAATCAAATGCAATATGCTCAATCACCATTGGGCAAAGTCCATAATCATCCATCATGCCTACATACACCCTTAAACTTGCATTCTTTAATGCATCCTATTGAAAGTTAAAGATAATGGTACCCCATGATTTCAAAAGCACATGAAAAGGTTTTTCAACACTTGAAATAAAATGATCCATATCGTTTTGTTCAACACTTGAACTAAAATGAATCAACAACTTGAACCATGAACCCTATTCAACTCTTGTATCACAAGCCCGATTCAACTCTCAAATCTTTAATTGATTCAACTCCTAAAATCATAAAACCCGATTCAAGTTTTAAATCTCCAATTGGTTCAACTCCTTGAACCATAATCCCGATTCAACTCCTTGAAATGAAAAAATGTCGAGAGAACGTTTTTGTCCAAAGTTCTCTAGTAGGTAATTTCAACATGGTTTTCGAAATCCATGATTCTAGAAATTTTAAAGAAATGAGCGGTTCGAGTTTTAACACGCACATTTCTATTTCAAACCTTTATAGTATGGTGTTGGTTGTCGAAAGCGAGAGGGAAGCAAGCGAGGTGCTAGCGGCACCTTGCGTCGTGAAGCGTTGGCGGAGTTGAAGCCCCAGCACATGAAGTCACTTCACGTCATGGCGTTGAAAGCGAGCGTCGTGATGTTTCAGATACGTGAGCAATGTCGCGACGTTGGGAACAAACATTGTGACGTTGCTGGGTTCGGATGAGCAATGTCACGACGTTGTTGGGTTTTTTAGCTTCGGGAAACACGTAAAAATCCCACCTTTTGGACTTTTAATCTCATCCAAGCTGTTTTTCCTTCATAATAACCATTCTTGATCATGTCATGACCAGATTACATAAAGAATAACACTGGATCTACACTTTTCAAACCAAAAATCTCATTTTTGAACCTTTGAAAAACATGGGTACCAAAAACCAAAAACTCTCAACAAAGAACCGATTTTAATGCACACAAGTGTGCTCTGATACCACTGTTAGGTTTTAAAGGTGGCACCTCTTGCCAAAAGCAGCGGAAAAACAAAAAAAAATCTCAACAAAACCCTCCTAAGGATCCCTTGGGGCATCAATTCGATTCTATACCAAAGAGAGGGTGCGGGATTACCTTGTGTCGGTTTCAAAACCAATCTTGGTCGAGCAATGGCGACGGAGCAGGTCAGGTTCACCTACAACGGTATCCACACGAAGAGTGGGCCGACAACCTCGAGGCCACGGTCCCGGAAAAGATCACGGTCTTGGTCGAGTCTTGATGAAGGAAGCCCAAGCCAGGTCTCCTGAGAGAGTTCTTGAAGAACTTACCCTCGAGCTCTCTAGAACACTTTGAGAGAGAGTGAACAAAATGACTTAGGCTTAGGGTTTTCCATAAAGGTCCTTTTATAGGAAAACTCTAGCTTATGAAATGTCTAAAGTGCCCCTCACTTTAAGGGATGATAGGCTACATGCATCCTTAGGCAATATGGCATGTTCCTTCACGGGCCTTAAGTCGAAGAACAAGCCTAAGCCTACTATCTCTCTTAGTGAGGGTCTTAGAACCCAAGATTGCACTAATCCCGTGACATTCCATTCTCGAGATTGATCTCCCTCATATTTAGATCACATTCAAAACTTTTTCATATCAGCTCTACATTCTTCTAAGTGTGTGACCCATTAGGTTCCCAATTATGTTGGCTGTTTGATTCAACCATTAAATCAAGCAAGTCATGAGCGGTAGCTAGCAACACATTAATACCCCCAATTGACTAAGAGAGTCAATGGTCTGATTGCAAACCCTTCCATAAACAAAAACTGCGCAATTAGTTCTTTCACTAATCTATACCCCACTCGGTTCAGAGCATGGACAGTCTTAGCTCCACTAGGTAGCCGTCGCATCTGCTTCAGTGATATCATAATATTTTGTCCTCGGACTCATTACTCATCGATTATGCGCGAGCCTCTTCATGGCATTTACTCTGACGAGGAGATTTCCAGTAATGGTTAGACAAGGCCTTGGGTATCTACTCCTTTGTTGGGAGTGGTGAATCGCTTTGTTGATTTCTTCGATTACATTCGAATGCCTCGTAAATTATGACTATCATCCAAAGAGTGACCTCCAAGAAGCAACATGGATTAAGGTCAAAGTACAAAATCAACATCCAAGATATCCTTGAGCAGCTCAAGTTTAAGGATACTTGCATCATTGCTATGATAAGACAATCATCTACATTTAAATAGATAATTCATATGATTGTCACATGACAGGTCTTCGATGTACTTAGCTACTCATAGCAAGCATCCATATGTCAACTTTGATCATCTCATGATCTACGATTTATAAGATCTGCCAGTCAATCAAGGTATAGCGTATCTTTAATAAATCAGGATCAACAATGTTGATCTCGTTATTCCTATGACTAGGGATAAATTAGACACTAACATAATTGCACATGATAGGAATCTTATTATCATGATTGCCTTCATGCTATGTTATGTATCATGGACTTCATTAATTTGATTAAAGATCTTTATCAATTCAACGTATGAATATCAAATTATTAAAGAAGTCTTTCATATTAAATAATATGTAGTGCGTACAATAAGTGCTAATGACGATTGCCTTTAGAGCACTTCTCTAACACCACATTCAAAGCAAATCATGTGAATCCCTTCGTACTCAACTCTCCTTATTCTTCTCCTCGATTTGAATTTGGATAGTAGTGGTTTCGAAATATCAACCTCCACACAAATTCTTACATAGTGGCCACTTGAAACTGTATGGGTTGCATCGTCCACCTTTATTGGCTTGCCAATCTTTGATCCTAGCCTCACAAGGAAGTTGAGGTCATAGTACTCTATGGGGAGGCAAGGTATACGCACCCTAACCAATAGGTTCCGAAGAGTGTCCTATGAGGGGTCGAAGTTAGGTTGCCATGGTCTCACAGTGAGATAGTATTGAAAACCAACCATGGGCCACCAAACTTAGCGTGCTCGTAATCCTCACTCGAAGTAAACTTCGCCATAAAGAATCTGTTATCTAAGGCAACAAGATTAATTGCTGCTTTCAGTCTCCACATCTCCTTGCTTTTCAAGAGCAGTAAGTTGAAACCGATAGTTCTTCCTAATAGTTTGATAATCAAGGTTTTTTTCCATTCTTCTTCTTCTTCTTCTTCTTCCATCGTCGTCTCTTCATCATCCGATATCCACTCATAGGGTACCTCATAAGAATTCTGGCTCATGGCTCCACTTGTTTCCTCCACCACCATCTCCATATCCTTGCAACGTTTTGCCGTGAGTAGGTTCCCCTGCCTTAACCTTCTTGCTACTCTCCTCCTCATCGAAACGCATGTGGGTCCGTTCACAAAGGGCTTCCATTCGTCTCTTCAAATTTTATTTTTTAACTAGTAATTATAATTCTCTAATAAATCATTCTTGAAATATAGTACAATGATAAATTTTTTTACAGAATAAAAAAAATATTTTTTATTATTTATAAAGAAAAAAAAAACTTACTTGTCAACCTAATTATTTTTAAATTATTTTTTTAACAAAGCTTCAAATGTCTATCATGTCTAGATCAAGTAGTAGAACACTAAGTATTTTAAAGAGACATAAGGCATAAGGAGGGGAGTCCCGGGTTTGGGGGTCCCAAGTTCAAGTTTTAATGGAACAATTTATTATCTTGAAATTAAAGTATAAGAAAAAAAAACAAAATAAATAAATAAATAAACAAAGCTTTAATTTTTCCTTAAAGACCTAGCTCAAGTGATAAAGAGTTACAAAAAAAACTTCTTTTTTTAGATTCAATTCTCAAATCATTTAAATTCTATTTGTTATTTTTTGATTCAAGACAACTATGAGATTAAACCGAGGCTTATTAGTTAATTTTAAGCATATTTTTTAAAATAATAAATGTGCTCACTTTTCAATTATTTTTTTCTTACAATTTTCTAACACAAAAACAATATTTTAAAAACCACGAACATGTAGGTGAGATGGTTGAATCTCTTCTAACTTAATCAGAGGTCTTAATTTCGAGCCACGAGGGAGAATATGGTTATCGTACGTGGTAAAGGCTTTATCGCGCTGTGGTAAAATCAAATTTCGAATGAATATTAATGCAAGTGTATGGTATAGTTTAAAAGTGTCTTCCATATGTGCGGGCTTGCTCGGGACCTCATGGCGACCAAGAAAAAAATATTTTAAATATGTTTTTGATATTGGAGTTAGACCATAAGGTACTAGAAAGAAAAAAAATATCAAAGATCATGTTTAGTTTTGATCGTGAAAAATATAAAAAAAAAAAACCCAAATAATCAAAATTTTACATATTTTTAATTTCTTAATTCTTAAAAACAAATAAATTAATTTAAATAAACATATAACTGTTATAAATGAAGCATTTAAGTTAATGACCACATTCATTTACTTCATTGAGGGGGGAATGAACTTAAGGTTCCATTCATGACGCTCCATTTACTTTAACTTCCATTTATGACATTTCATTACTCACATTTAAGATAAGTAAATTGAATCACCTTTGTAAAGCCTATAAAAGGTCTTCATGACCTCTTGTAAAACACACTGAGATTTATTTCTCATTCTCTCTCTCTCTATATCTATCTCCCTCTCTCTCTTTCTTATTCCTCATTTCTTCCTTTTCTTTTGCTATATACAAAGGAATAACATTATATTCTCTTTCATTTAAAGTTGCATTTTATAATATTATTCACAACCGTTATCGACCACACGGTCATACTCCAACAAAGGTAAAATTATATTATTATCATTTTTTTTCATATATTAAAAGTTTACCAAAATGTTAAATCTCATAAAACTTGAGTTTGTGGCACTTGATATTTACGGTAAAATTATCTCTATCTTGGATTCTTGATACTTAAATCTTCTTCCATGAATCTTGGAGAAACAATAAAATGAAATGAAAGTCCACGGAATTTGTCTTGAAATGGCTAATTTTCCTTAGGCATCGTCTCAGGGATATAGAAAAATGAGTATCTTCTTTGTAAAGATCCTTTCACTCTATGGAATAACTGAATGATAGATTTAACCACAAAAGCGTTAAGTTTTACCAAAGCTCGCTATATTAAGATCTTTGAAGTTGCAAGATTTTAAAACCGCCAGTGAGTATAACTCAACTCTATTTAAAATAAGCTCTAGATTTAAGCTATGTGGAGAAAAAATCATGGATGAAGACATGCTAGAAAAAACGTTCACAACATTTCACGTCTCTAATGTGCTCTTACGGCAATATAAGAGCATGAATTTACTAAATATTCGAGTTAACCATCATGTTTTCTAGTAAATTTGAACAAAATAATAAGCTTTTGATGAAAATCATCAGGTCTGTCCAGTGGATCCAAACTATATTCCACAGAAGTGAATGTGATATCGTCCCAAACCCATGAAACGTGGGCGTGAG
Source organism: Tetrastigma voinierianum (assembly GCA_016808115.1). Lineage (NCBI taxonomy): Eukaryota > Viridiplantae > Streptophyta > Magnoliopsida > Vitales > Vitaceae > Tetrastigma > Tetrastigma voinierianum. Next base: position 359,756 of record JAEQBH010003387.1, on the reverse strand, counting down.
AGAGTCGTGGTTGTGGCGAATTCCCGGCCTATAATAATCATCCTTCTGCTTATGAAGAAAAGACTATTCCCGTAAGCGGAATGAACAATTGAAAACGAAAATGGGAAAATTATTGCATAAAAACTTCTTTCAAGGCTCTTGAAGAGACTTGCTATAGATGTGAAATGGAAGGACATTGGTCTCGTACCGGTCCTATGACCAAACATCTGGTAGATCTGTATCAAGCATCATTAAAGGATAAAGGAAAAATGGTAGAAACTAATTTTGCTGATGAAAATAGGCTGAACCTACCTTATTTTTATATGAACTTTTTTGAAGGTCCTAGTGATAATTTCAATTGTTTAATAGATGATGAAATGTAAATATTAAATAATTCTATGTATGTTATTGAGTTAATAAGAATATCATCTTGTTATTTATATTTTTATCTTTATCTAAATTTATATAATGGCTGAATTTCAAAATGAATATGGTATATGTCTTCTTTATTTGTATGACCACGCATACAAATCCTTGAGAAAAAGTATTTTTAAATTTAATAGTAACAAATATCGATTATGAGTACCATCTCTATTATCATATTTAATTGAAGGCTCAGGAAGCAAATATAATGTTACAAATGGAACTAGATTTCATATTAATGATGCAGAGTATATTCTAGCAAATCCTTAAAGAAATTTGCTTTGTTTAAGATATCATAAAAATGAATATCATATTATGAAACTATGAATGAATGTAATAAATAAAGTTTATATATTACCTCTATAATTTATGGGAAAAAGATTGTTGCAGAAAAGCCCTTGGCATTCTCCTCTGGGTTATATCATACGACCATAAAACCAATTTAGTCATATGCTGTAATGAACCAAAAGTTCAATGACCCCCAGATTTTCTTTCTTTGGCATAGCAGGCTCAGTCACCTGGATCTTGTCACGACGGATCATAGAACAATCACATGGGCATCCATTAAAGAATCAGAAGATTCTTTTGCCCAATGAATTTTCTTGTGACCTTTGTTCACAAGGTAAGTTAATAGTCAGACCATCATTTAATAAAATCATATTTGAATCACCAGTTTTTTTAGAAATAATACATGGGGACATATGTTGACATATTCATCCACCATGTGGACTTTTTCGTTATTTTATGGTTCTAATAGATGCCTCCACTAGATGGTCACATGTATGTCTTCTTTCCACAAGAAATGTTGTCTTTGCTAGTCTCCTTACACAAGTAATAAATTAAAGGCACAATTCCTGATTATCAATCAAGACAATAAAGACTTGATAATCTTTGGTGAATTACTTCACAAACTCTCAATGACTATTGTATGTCAATTGGGATAAATATTGAACATCATGTTGCTCATGTTCATGCGAAATGGTTTAGCGAGTCTTTGATCAAGCGTCTTGATTAATATTTGGGCAACATTGATGAAGGCCAGAATTGTCGGCATCTACCTAGGGCGTGATATGCATCTTTATAGTCTATTAAGAATTAGACCAACATCTTACTATGAGTACTCCTTCACCTTGTATTGGGTAAGCAATCAAATATTTCAACTTCACAGAGTTTTTGGTTGTGCAGTCCATGTACCAATTGCACCCCCACAACATACCAAAATGGGTCCACAATGTAGACTTAGGATTTATGTAGGTTTTGATTCACCGTCTATCATAAGATATTTGGAACCCTTAACAGGAGATGTTTGTAGAGCCAGATTTACATATTGTCATTTTAATGAAACTGTATTTCCAGCATTAGGGGGAGAAAAGTCAATTCCTTTAGAACGATGAGAAATTACTTGGAATGCATCCACATCATCTCATTTTGATCCTCGTACAAATCAATGTGAACTAGAAATTCAAATGATCATTCATTTACATAATCTTGCAAATTAATTACCATATGCATTTGGTGATGTAAAAAAAGTAACAAAGTCATATCCCATTGCAAATGCTCCCGACCACCAGTTAATGTCCACGAAGGACAATTAGCAAATGGTAAAAAATACGCGCAGGCATTGGGAGGCTGTTGGTTCAGATGTAACTCCTCAAGAGAGAACAAAAATGAGTGATACCCCTGAAGAGGTACGCAGTAAAAAAGAATTTTATAGAGGCATTTGATAAGCAAAGGCCTGCAGCAGAGGCATTAGGTGAAACGAGAGACCTTTGTAGAGAGGCATACATTGAACAAAAAGACCGCGCCCAGAAGATGTTCAAAATAAAAATTGGCGGCGAGTACACAGAAAATTTTGAGATCGCGATAAATTATGTGCACAATAGAAAATGGGATCGAAATAAAGTTATTATCAATAATATTTTGTTTTTTTTCCGAATGGCCTTAGACATCATAAGAAATGATGAGAGACAGAACCCTTAATGTGGAAGAATGTGAAATAGAAATGATTATTCAAAATGGAAAGAAGTTATGCGAGCATAATTATATACTCGTTAACTAATGAAGCAGGAAGCGTTTTGACACGTAGTCGAGCACCTAAAGGTGTAAAGCCTGTTGAAAATAATGAGATCATAAGATATAAAGCGGGATTAGTAACATAAGGTTTCTCGCGAAGCACAGTATTGTCCTGATAAACATATTCTCTGTCATGGAATGTAATCACTTTCCACTTTCTAATAAAAGCAGCAGTCTTTGAAGGGTAAGATATACGTCTCATGGATGTCATCACGGCTTATCTATGGATTAAGATAATGACACTTATACTTGAAAATCCATAGGATTTAAATTGCACGAAGCAAATAATACAAAGTCTCGTAATATGTGTAATCAAATTACAACGATCTACATATGGATTGAAGCAATCCGGACGCATGTGTCTGTCCTTTCAATGATATTTATTGAAAGAAGGGTATGCAAACAACCTATATACCCGCACATTTTATTAAGAAATTAGAAACGGTTGCAATTATGGCTATGTATGTGATGATCTAAATCTTATTGGGACTCTGAAGAAGGCTATAAAAACATCAAAGAAATATTTGAAAAAATGGAATTTGAAATGAAGAAAGATCTTGGGAAAAATAAAATTTTATCTCGGCGATCGACATTTCCCAGCCTTTGGAGGTTTTAGTTCATCAATCAGCATATAGTAAGAAAATTTTAAAACATTTTTATATGGATAAAGCAGACCCTTTAAGTTCGTCAATGATTGTATGTTCACTTAATGTGAAAAATGACTTATTTCGTCCTTGTGAAAATGGTGAAGAATTAATTGGTCCTAAAGTATCATATCTTAGTGTCATTGGTGCACTTATGTATCTTATTAACTGTACTCGATCAGATATTGCTTTTTCTATCAATTTATTAGCCAGGTATAGTTTCGCTCGACTGAGGAACATTTAGATTCCTATCAACCATATTTCTTCCCTCGAAAGGAACCAACTTATATGGGTCCTATTTGCTGAAGAAATCAAAGCAACAATTGTTTGTATATCTTTGATCACGGGATACCTTCGGACCACATAAGGTCGGATCCTGAAGCAAAGGTATGTGTTTAATTGTAATGAAATTGCTATTTCATGGAGATCCTTTAAGCGATGGTGGAGTAGCGTATTGATGATTAATATATAGAGAATCATCTTGGACTCACCTATCAAAGACAAATGACATTATTTGAAGATAATGTTACATGGAATTACACAAATCAAATGAGGTTATATCAAGGAGATATAACTAAGCACATTTATAAAAATTAACATCTGTGAGGCTCGAAAGTGGTGAAATTGATGTTTAACAAATACGGTCGAGTGATAATCTATCAGACTTATTCACGAAATCATTGTCAACCTCAACATTCAAGAAGCTAATACATAAGATTGGAATGCGCCAACTTAAAGATATCAATATGAGGGAGAACAACATAATGAGAGATGTTAATTAATGCTACATTCTCTTTTCATGTCAAGCTTTGTGTCTATTGGGGTTTTTTTTTTTTTTTTTTTTTTATTGTAGGAGTTTTTTAATGAGGTAGTCACCAACAATTTAAAACGATCAACGACATCATATGAGATATTATCTTTTTTTAAACTCTTTGAGTTTTATCGTTAGTTTTCTTATGAAAGTTTTTAATGAAGCCTTAGTGCTTGTGGTGGTGTTCACGAAGATATTGTAAATGAAGCACTTAAGTGAATGGTCACATTCAGTTACTTCATTGAGAGGGAATGAGCTAGGCCAGATTCACTTGTCTTCAGTGCTTGTTTATTTATGACATTTCATTATTCATTTAAGATAAAGTAAGAAATGGAATGTAAAAACCTATCATAAAAAAGGTCTTCATGACCTCTTGTAAAACACACCGAGATTTATTTCTCGTTCTCTCTCTGTCTATCTATCTCCCTTTCTCTCTCTATTTCTTATTCTCCAGTTCTTTCTTTTCTTTTGCTATAAATAAAGGAAGAACATTTTATTCTCTTTCATTTAAAATTACATTTTATAATATTATTCACAACAATAACATTAATTTCTTAAATTAAAACTTAATTTTATATTTCACCTCAATTTGCATTCTTTACTTTTCCTTTTCTGCTTTCTTCTCCATCCGCTCAGGGAGTTCCAGTCATCAAAAATTATTCCCATAAAAATTATATGATCCAGGAATAATATAAACAAGTCGGGTCGGGTCAAACCCGTAAAAAACGAATATTCTTTGGAGCTAGGGTTAGGGTTTGGTTTGAAGATGCTTCTCTACGTGTGCGTATATATAGAGAAGGGGGGCTTTCCTTGTTCCCTCACATCACTTCACTTCTTTGAGGGCAGAAACTGAGAGTAGAGATTGTGGGTTTTGAGAATCGGAGAAAAGATGGAACTAAGCTGCATCATGATCAAGCCCGATGGCGTCCAGAGGAACCTGGTTTGTTTCTTTCTACCGTTCTGCTCTTTTACATTTTTTTGCTCTGTTTGGTTGGCAAGAAAAGTAGAACATGTTTCGTAGATTAGTTGTCTAGTGTGCCCAGCTGGCAGTTCATTTTAGTTTCGTCTGAAATGGGTCTTTGGCAGGTTTTGGGAGAAAGCCGGTACCGGAAAACGTGAATTCTGGATTTTCTTGGCAGCTGAGCAGAATTTCGTTTTAATTTTTGGAATATGCTTTAAATAAGAAGGATTTTGTGTGTTTCAGGTCGGTGAGATCATTGGCAGATTTGAGAAGAAGGGTTTCTCCTTGAAAGGTGGGTTTTTTTTTTCTTTTTCTTTTTTTCGCGATTTATTGTTCTCTGAATTGTTTTACCTTTTGATGGGGGGGTGGTGACTCCTCTGCAATGATTGCTGGGTGAGATGACCAGTAAGATCTTACCACCATGATGGTGTAAAAGAATGATTGGGGGGAGGGACCCTCAGTTCGTACGTGGGGTTTTTGTGTTTTGCAATCAGATTTCTTTGTACGGAATATGATCACAAATAATTCACTTTGTATTCTTGGAATGAAACCTAATAATGATGGAGAGGCTTTCTCAACAGGAAAGATTCATACCGCAGACCTTGTTTGGCATTCAGGAAAAAGATGAAGAATTAAAGACATATTTGATTCTATTATTCATAGTTCTTTAAATTTAGTGTTTTTTCTGTGTGTTCATTGTGTTTTCTAGAACAAAAGAAATTGGGGATGAAACATATTTTCCTTTGTTATCTTGTTTATTAGAACATAAAACGGTTTTCAAAAACTGCAACAAAAAAGGCATTAAAAGTCTTGTAGGAGTTTGGGTTTTGGCTTGTATATTAATAATTCTGATGTAGAGAAAAATCCATTCAACAAGGGATTGAGCTTGTACAAAATTAGCTGGAACGTGGATTGCTGAAAAGCACTATTCCCGGACCTGTCAACAAGCCATTCCAATGGGTTAGTGGAATTATATCTGCTCTGGTCCAGTTGTTGCCATGGTTTGGGAAGGCAAGAATGTCGTCGCCACCGGTAGGAAGATTATCGGTGCTACCAACCCATCCGACTCTGCTCCCGGCACCATCCGCGGTGACTTAGCTGTTGAAATTGGAAGGTATAATACTATTATCCATCACATATATATGTTATGTATCCTGGTGGTCAGGTCAGTCTTTTCTTTTTTCATAATTTGATGTGTTCACAGGAATGTGATTCATGGAAGTGACTCAGTGGAGAGTGCCAGGAAGGAGATAGCACTGTGGTTCCCGGAAGGCCCTGTTGCCTGGTCCAGCAGCCTCCACCCCTGGATCTATGAATAAACAAAAAGAGTATATAAGTTAGTTCCCACCACTTACCCCAACGCCCCATTTAGTTGTTATTTATGTGGTTTTGCCAGTCTTTGTTTACCCATAAGAACTTAAGCAGCAGCAGCAGCAGCAGCTTCATCTTCTTCTTCTAAGTTTTGACGTGTTTTCAGTTTTTTTATCCGGGTCCTCTAGGGGATCACATCTGTTTCCCGACTTTATATGTTGTTATGCCTCAGGCACTTTAATTAATATAATTGTTGCAATTCTGAGAATACTTCCGGACTTTACTTTTACAATAATGGAATGCATCTTATCCTGGATTTGGTGATATTTTTTATTTTTTGTGATCATACCTAGCCGAGATGTTCAGCTTGATGCCTTAATTTGCTGTCATAAGGATTGAGAATGTTCAACCTAACATTATTATTTCTTAAATAATGATTCCCTCTCTTTAATAGGAGCAAGAGAATAAAAGGTTCTCAAACTCTGAGGGTTGGGTTTTACTCAAATGCTCACCAATTGGAGTCCGCTCAAAGTCAGGTCATTGGAGTTATTACCCTTCAGGGCAACAAGCTACCGGAGCATCCATAGTTATAAAAATAAAAATAAAAATAAAAAAAGAAAAGGAGACAGGTGCTAATTAGGCGAGAAAAGTAGTAACATTGTGAGGAATTTTTGTTATTCTTTTAAGATTTTATAGAATGCGTCTTCATCATGGATACCACAACCCTACGATTCAATGTAGTAGCAGCCTAAATCAACTGTTCAAAAGTTTCCAATCCACTACTTTACCTGTACTAGCTTTCCAGTCTACAGCAGGTTGCATTGCAATCATATTTAAAATTGAGTTCAATAAGGAGCTCAAACCAACCACAATTTAAAAACAGAGGCATTTTTATTTGGCAAACCATGAGACTTGGAAAAGTCCTGCATTCATTTGCAGTGTGTATCAGACAGACATTTTGACTCAAACCAAACCCAACACCCAGGGATGACAAATTATAGCTGCTGCCTTGAAACCGGAAAGCAATCACATTTGAGAATTACTGGTCTTACAGCCTTAACAAACACTTGCCAAACTCCGACCCCCTCCTTTTCGGAAGAATAAAATGGGAATATTAGGCCGATAAGGCTCTAAACGAGATTTATCCATTGAGGAAAAACAACCATCTAGTTAAAAACATCTCAAAGAGAGGAACTGAGACCAACAAAAGAGATCGCGGTTCATTTGCCAGCTGGGCATATGGCATTTCCGTGTTTGCCCAGCCACCACTTTGTTCTCAACAACTCCTACAAACTGCTATACTATCGGCCAAGATGGCTATATGATGGCAAGTCTTCCACACGTGCTACATCCTCGAGCAGAAGCTCCCTTTCCAGCTGCCGCCTTGTCGATTTCATCACTGTCTGCAAGGATAAAAATATGAAGGCCAACCATTGTGAAAATTTTACACCAGTAAACCAAAAAACAAATACCAAGAAAGATCATGTCATGATTATATAACTCAAATATCAGTCAGAACATCAGTTTCTAAGGCATGGCAAGAGGACCATTTAAGTGGCTTTTCTTTTCCGCCCAATCTAAAAAATTGTTTCTGAACAGAAATTTCAGTGGCTTCCTTATTAATTGAATTGTGAATCAAAGCTAAAGATTAAGAGGCACAGCAACCAGGTGGGAACATTCATATGTGTAACTTGGTACTACTCAGTAGCTTCATGCATGTGCTGCACCCCACAGGGGGAGTGCCGTTCCGTTCCGTTCCAACATCAAAGATTGAAGGAACAATAGACTTTCCCCACACGTGAATTAGAGAAAGAGTACAATTTATACATGGACTAAAGGGAGAAACCATATGGAGTATATAGTTCTTTTCCCAGTATCAGTTTAGTATCTCTTTAGGAGGAGAGCTTTTTCTGATTGAAGGAACGTACATTGAAGTCCATGTATGATGCACGCATGGTAAGCCATTGATGATCCATCAGCTTGAAGGCGATGCAATAAGAAAGATCAAATACATTTCGTTTTTTTTCCTGTCACGTAAACAAAATAATCTCAAATTCTGTCAATACAAAAGTGCTATGAACAGTCCATCAAAGATATAAACACGTAGAAGAACAGCAGCTGGCTTGGACATCAAATGGATGGGGGGTTCCGTGAACAATCTGAGTGTAAGAGACCCACCCATATTTCATAAACTTCAATGAGACATTGCAGGAGTGAATTAAAATTCTCAGTGGGAACAATTTTACGCCAGTATCCAAGTGAATCATAAACATAAAATAATGGGGATCGCGTGGCACAGAAATTACCTGAAAGAACTTCAAGAAAATTGGCTCCTGTCATTGTCAAGTAGTTTTGACTGTACAGTTTTAACACATTATTAGTGAAAGGAAAACATAAATTCAAATTGCTAATATATCAAATCATTCAAACTACCCAAACACATGATAAAATGAATTATATAATATATTACTTTCATTCTTAATGGAGTTGCAAGATCAAATGATAGCAAAAGATAATTTACATTAATTGTTTCCACAAAAAAATATATATAGTTACATTAATAGTATAGCTTTGAATATTTTGTTCTTAACAAATGATAGGATTTTGGTAACTTGGAAGAGAACTGGCTTCACAAAGATGGACAGCAAAAATAAAGAAAATGTAATATTGAGGGTTTAGTTAATAATACCAATTTTCCATTTTTTGACAATCAGATCTATGAAAACAATTCTAATAACCTTTATTTTACAGCCTTCCCTTTTTTATATTTATAACAATGATCTTTTCATTTCTAATAGGAGGAAAGAGAAAAAAGACAAGAAAGACACATTTAAAGGCTTTGATAATTTCACAAGAGCACCCAAATAAGAGCAGCTGGAAAGACCGGGGAAAGGCAGCCGTGATTGCAGAGAGCATGGATTTTTTTGTCTATGTCTGTTTTATTACGTCTATAACAAACATGGGGTGCATATAAGCCCAGAAGAGAGGAGGACTTGTTCACCAAGTAGACACACAAGAGATGGATATTTTTATAAAGGTCAATGGTGTAGTATTAACGACAAACAGTCTACATGATGGATACAAAGCAACCAAAATGAATATAGACCTACTACAAAAGCAAAACTTCCATTAAATACTAATGGCAACACCAAAAACATCTCAATATACAAATCTAACTCAAATCACAAGTAGTGCACACAAAAGAATAAAAATAATTAACTGTTAATTGTTTTGCAATAAACTTTTAAATTTATAAATATCCATCTATTTCTCTCACTCCCTCTGAATGAATCCGAAAAAAGCATAAAGGAGCAACTTTCCAAGCCTTTTTCCTTTTTCTACCAAAAAAAAAAAGAGGCTAACCAAGGCACTCTTCCGCCATAGATGGGTACATCTGCTCTACACACATCAAAAGAGCAAAAATCAACTAGAAGCCAATGATGACAGTGAATGGTGCTCTTTTTTTCTTTTTCTTTTGTCGATAAAAGCAATGTATTGGAAGGTAAAGAACCAAGGTTCCAAGGAGTACACAGTAGATATACAAAGGAACCACAGGGGAGCGAGAGATAGCAGAGGCAATGACACCACAAAAAAACCAACCAAACGAGAGCCCGCACAAAGGCCAAGCAGACAAAAGGAACCTCATAGCGCAACATAGAGGCTAACCACTCTAAGAAACCTATAAGTGAAAGAAAATCTCTTCACCTATATTTCAAACTATTCCAACTCGAAAAGTTAAAAACAAAAAAGAATGCTTGGATTTTTTGTATCACAGTCTCTCTAAAGCTATATGATTGCGCTCTTTCCAAACAGGTCAAGATGAAAAGTGGGCAGTTTTGGAAATCTTTCTTCTCTTTTCTCCAACAAGGAGCCCTTCCCAACTAATGAGCATCATGACAGATTTGGAAAGACCAAGAAAACCAATTAAGGAAAAGAGTCCCGAGGCTAACCATATTCAGAACTCAATGCAGCAAGATACACTGATGGATGGATTCACCGTCCCATACAAAGAATGATTGGGGAGGTACCACCCCTTTGTAGTTTGTCCAATTAAAAGCGCTTTCCCCATTACTACGCCCACGCAAGGCTGCTGGTGGGAACACTGGTAGCTCCAATGCCATGATGGGAACAAAGAGGTTGCTCAGGTTGGCACTTTAAGGGCTGCTCGCGGAAGTTGCAACCTCTGGGCCCCATCCTGAGGTCTTGTACGAATCGAGAGGGCCTTTCTTTGCAAGGAGTTGAGAATGATGCAAGGCTGATCCTTCTGATCATTAAAGTCTAGTAAGATTGAGTTTCCGGCTACAAGTTCCCCAGCAGTTGATTTACAGAGCATCCGCCACGATCTAGTCTTGTGCCCATTTAGAAATCAAAGCAGTAGGGAAGAGTATCTAAGAGGGTGGGATTTCTTTTACGGATTCTTGAGAATCTTATCTTGGAGCCGTGCCAATGTTGAATCTCTAGTTTTTCTTTGACCCGAGCTAGATTCTTTAGGATCTCCTTCAAAGGCCTGCACTAGGGCCCACGAGGACACATCCTTTAAGGCACCATCCTAGGCCATCAAACCATACTTGGAATGATGAGGCTTTCCAATTCTCAAATCCCATCAAATGAATTTCCATATCAAATTTGCCAAGCAAAGCTTTGTTCAAGATAGTCAGATTTCTCAAGCCTAAGCCACCTTGCCTTTTTTCAGAGCAAACCACATCCTAATTGATCAAGTGAGCTTTCCTTTCAAGGGCCCCTCCTCCCCAAAGAAAACTTCTTTGCAACTTTTCCAATCTTTTGGCACTTGACAACGGCATTCGACAATGGACTTGTTTGATATAGAGGAAGGGTGGCAGGAAGTATGTGATCGAGGTGATCCTCCCACCTTTTTGAGAGATCATAAATTCTTTTCGAAGAGCAGTCTCTTATGTATATTTTCCTCTATCTTGTCCTGGCAGTACGGACTTATGGGCACCCAAAGGGACTGAGCAAGTGGTGGGGAGGTGTCTAATAATTAAGGTAATTGCAATTTCATTTGCCATAATTCATCATATATGTCAATTCATTATTATATGTGCGAAGTTGAGAAAGAGTCAATTTACCATTTGCTACTTCATATCCTTAAAGCAAGTACCCATGACAATTATCTATGTTTGGAGTCTCATGGGTGATGCACCTCATAGTAAGTGGAAATCTTTGTAGGAAATAAATAGGAAAAAGACTTGGAAGACCACCCCTTTATGATTGTTTTGGACACTATGAAAAGAAAAAGGCAGGTGATCTTTTGACGATTTAGATTAATAGAATGGAAATTAAATATTATTCCGAGTACTTCTTTGAAATTTAATCAAATTGTACATAGATGACCATTCTTTGTCAATGATAGATTTTATACATTGGCTTAAGTCAAAGTTAAGGAGAGGGAACCTGTTTTTTTGTTATTCTCCTCCCCAAGCATGCCTTTTTGGGCATCAAATATGCACACACTGTGTGTAGTTTTACTAAACCAAGTGCATGTAAAGTCATTAACTCTTATATTTTCTATTGCCAAAAATCGAAAATCAAGTGGGGTCAATCTTTACATGAGCATGCATGGTATGCTGTGCATATAATGTGATAACCATATACTTCCTCAACAAAACACAAATCCATTCATGAGAAATAAGAGCTGGTTTCCTTCTTAAAGTGGTACCTTTCCCTCGCATTTTTCACCACCACGCAAGGCAGAGTGACTTTTGTAATGCTGAAGAATATATTATGAGGATATTATGATATTTTCCTTCATAATAATGAGAACTCACGTGATACACAAGGTCACTTGTTGCAATCATAACATCAACTTAATCAAAAGAACATCTATGGACTCATTTAATGAAGACACAACAAACAAAAGGAATAGCCTGATCTTGGTGGGAATCCAAGCAAATCTTACAATAAGCACTGATATGCAATGTTAAAAGCAAGAATTTCGAAGAAACCAGGCCAATCAAGAAGTGCAAAAAAAGTAAATGGCAGAGATACTTGAGTTTTCTGTTGGATAGATGAGGCTGAGAATGCAGAAATTTAATGCTACATTTAAATATAGTAAGAAAGAATCAAAACCTGCTTTCTAGATCAAGCATCTGAATAAACATAAGAGATGTAATATTAACTTTCAGCTACAGCAAAGGGGTATTCCCACAAAGCTCGATCACCTTCCTGCTTTCGGAGAAGATCCTGGAAGGATTTCTGGATGAAAAGGGTTTTAATTGTTACAGAGAACACATGACAAGTAGAAGAAAGAAAAATGCATCTTCACTGCCAAAAAAATATGTTAGTTAGCATAAAAAAAAATTACTTGTAACATTTTGGCCGTGGATTTTTTTGGCAAGCTTAACCATAACCAAATCAAACATGTTCCAACATGCAAATCAAGTTGAATACAATTCCAAGAGTGCTCTATATAATATAATTATGGAACATGCATTCATAAAGAACAGTGTTATTTCTGCATATATGAGTTTTTCGAGAGATGTTTCTTTACCTAAATGCATAATGTTATTAATAAATTAAATTCAATTTTAGTCGAAGATAGTAAGCTATTCTTGTTAAGAAACGAGGCTTAGAAACTTCAATTCATATTAAGGTTGATTGGTAACTTTATATGTGTTGCACCATATTACACAGTGCATACTTGGCATTTATAAATCATTATGACAATATTTGGGTCCTCCATCAAGCACGACAAAGGGGAGAGATCCCTAAAAGCAAAGGAAAATTCAAGTCAAATAGCAAGCCCAGATTCCACAGCACCGCTTACCAACCCCCCAGACTAAGAAAAAGAAAAAAAATCAAGGAAGAAAGGAGTCCCTAACAAACTTCAGCAATTAATTCTTAACGTTGGAAAATGATTTTTGAGTGAAACCAAAGTCTAAAACCTTATTTGAAAAGTCTAGTCTTCAGTAAAAACATCAAAAGCAAATAAAAACCCATGAGTCAATATAGATTTACAAAAATGAATTCAGGTTATAACAAGCGAGAGAATCTGGCCCGGTTGGGAAGGAAATACCAAGTCGCGATTGACGAGGTTTCAAGCTAAAAACCGCGGACACGGATACAGCCGCGGGGGATCTGACCTGGCGGGACAGAGGACACGGCAAATTTCAAAAATCGAGATGCGGATACGAGCAAGGACTTGCTGACATAATACGATAAAATAAAAATAATTATCCTTACAAAGTTAATAATTATACTAATAAATTAATAATAAATGGATGAATTTTTATGCCATTATTTGTATTCTGAAGAATTTTTGAACTTACAAAAGAATTATCTTGATTCATATTCTTTCTTATCAAATTTAATTATTTATCAAATATAATTTAATTATTTGTCAAATAATTTATCTTTATAATTAAGTATAAACTTCCTTTTGGCTCCACACCCTGCCCTCCCTACCACTACTCGCCCCCCTCCCCACACCTCCTTTTGACTCCCACCTACCCCACCTTGCACGCTCCACTTTGCTCCCTTCTCCCCACATGCACCACACACGCACCTGACCCCAATAAAAATTTGCAGCATCCATCCTGTTCTCCTCTTCCCCTCTTCTACCAGCGGAACTGGCAGAGCGGGACTCCGCATCGCCTCCCGTCTCACTTCCCACACTTTTCTCTGTGCGATTGGATTCTTGTCAGTGGCGGCGGTGTTCTCATCTCCCCCTCTTCACTGGAACCACGGTAGGACTCCGCCGCCTCCATCTCTCTCCCTTCCCTTTTCTCTGACTCAGGTGGAGATCAGTCGAACAAGCGGCGTGTCAGCCGTGTCCGTGACTGCCTGGCCGTATCGAAATCGTTGACCTATATAATTGGCGTCGCCGTGAATAGCGGACACACGTGTCGGCTGGCGTATCAGGAACGAGTGTCCGTGTGTCAAGAGCCTACGAACACCCCCTGAAAGTTGCCGTATGTGCTGGGGTTGAGGCCTTGACTATAAAACAAAAAAATTTCAGTGAGTTTCAAATACCATGAGAAGATTTCGACAAGCTACGAGAGAATTTTTGTGCACCAAGCATGTTCTTAGGAAAGCATTTCTGGAAACACACAAATTGTAAATGCTCACAATTGAATAAGCCGGTTTCTAGTAGATTCACAGCGGCGAGTTTTGGAGAATATGCAATTGGCACTGACTTGGCTTGGAACGGACCTAACGACAACATACCAAGAAATTTTTTCTTTTTTTTTTTTTTTTTTTTTTTGATAAGATGGACAATATATAAACAAAACAAGGCGAGGCCCCAGAGGATACAGGATGATAATGAAAGAAAAGCAAGCAAAGGGGCCAAGAAGCACTTCAAAATATACAAACATTGAAACTAAAGAAAGGGGAGAGAACACACACCGGCCCCTCATTTACAGGCCTTGACCACTCCGAGAAACCTATAAGTGAAGAATTTCTTCCCACCTATGTACATATTGTTCCAATCCACAAATTAGAGACAAAAAATGCTTTTAACCTTGCACCTTTGGGACCCATTCCTAAAGGCTAAAACTCATTTATTTTTCAAACTATCAAAAAATGCACCACGGGAGCAGGCTTGCAAACAGACCCTTTTTTCCCCACAAAGAGCCTTTCCAAGCGAAGCTGCTTCCTTAATTGTTTTGGGAAAACCCGAAAAGCTTAGAAACAAAGAGAATATATGATCTCTCCTGAGGAGTTGACTATAGAGACTTGATGAAGAAGGAGGTGATGAATTACAATACTCTTTAAACTTCTTAGCACAAAAGCTGTCTGATGGGAAGGGTGCCATCCCTTCTTTGAAATTTGTAAAATGGTCGAGACCACTCCACGCCGCTTCCCAAGCAAAATCGCCTTAGTAGGAGCATTAGGCTGAGGAAATGCCCTTATTTGAAGAGGGATTATGCAAGGAACACAGGCCAATGAATTGAAGCTTCATTGATTGTGAAGAAATGGCGCGATGGGACCTTGCAAGATTGTATCCATCTTTGTCGGTAGCCCTCTCATACGGAGACTAAGAGAAGATTCTCAACTAGGCGATCTCCCGATAATTAAAGGCCGACAAAAGTGGGATTCCGGTATAGCGACATGAAGAGTCCCAAACATACGCGCCCGCAGTGTGCTTGTTTCGCGGCAATACCAAGAGAGAAGGAAAGAGATAATGAGGGCTGAAGGACCGCGCAGTGATCAGTCAGAAGTAAATTCTGCAGTTCCATTCCACAACTCAATTTCCAGATTATCCTTAATAACCTTAGATTCATGTAGTTATATATATATATATATATATAGTAGTGAATTTCACCCAATTATAGTGGATGCGTTTCATCATCTATAAGTTTTTACTAGATTTTCAACAAGTGAAGGAGTTAGATAGTAGTTATTCTTCCATAACTTCAATTGCAAGGTTAATTGTACCAGCTAAGCTAGCTCAGCCATGGATTCCACTGATCACTGTTTCAAAATTATTAGGGACAGAAGTGGGAAAGGGGTTGCCTAGAATCCAATGCTCACAAAACAAGTAAATGATAAAGGAATTGGCAGAAGTAGGAAGAGACCACTTAGTAAAGCTAAGGGCAACTGATGATGTCATCTACTTTGGTGGATTAACAAAGGGAGCTTTTTACAAGAATTCAGCACTGACAGGTTATAGAATTATTTTACTCCTCATTGCCGACCTTAATGGGATCGCAGAAAACAACCATAAGTGTAGTGTGGCACCCTTTGGTCCTCAGAGTCCAGTTTTTTACTAGGGAAGCATTTTAGGAAAATCTATCAAGCTTAGCATCTAGCACACATTCTTCATTTGACTTTATTGATTAATTGGGTTGTAAGTGAGTTAAGGGTATAATTATTTTTTTTCTTTTTTCTTTTTTTTATTATTTGTGAGTTAACAATAGAAACAGATTTTAGACATTTTGAAAGCAATAATGGTTCTCTTTTTACTATAGTAGCACAGAGAAAAAAGATAGTCATATACTACAAACTGGGAGGAAAAGGAATAAACACAGATATATATGATATGCAATAAAGCTTGATGTACTAACAAAAAAAACATTAACCTCTATAAACTAAACACTTGCATGCTATACTAGAAAATAAGGATGTTGTGCAAAAATATTCGATGAAATCTGTTTATCCATCTACTGCCCATTGTCTTTCGTAATATATTATTTAAATAATGCACATGTACCACTGAGACAAGGAAACAAGAATACATGCATTCTTGACTTAAATCGGCTCAACTGGGTTTACTCTTAATAATAATTTCAAGTAAATATAATTATGCCAACCAGTTTCCCACCAGATTAAGGCCTTTGTTGGTAAGTAATGCTTAGGAGTGAATATCAATGATATACTTTGGGTGAGTGCTGCAAAGATCTCTCTCTTGAGGATTGGTTCATGCTTGCCACAATGTATGAATTAAGGGACTTAAACAAGAAGGAATCAAATGCCAATGATGTGATACAATTGGGGAAGACCTTTCAAATCCCTTTTGCACAGAGGGCCAGTCTATACAGAAAGCCAAGATAGAGGGTTCAACCTGGGGCACCTTATACGACATGGTAGTCATTTCAAGCCCAGGGATTTGGAAAGCCCACGATATGAGCAGACCCTTTGGAAAGTGGGACTTTTGTCTCAATTTGCTTTAGATCACATGGTGAGATAAATATTAATCCTTGAGGATAAATTAGGACACATAAGGGATATTCTGGGATCTACTTCATTCTATTTTCATACTGGTCCTCTTGGATATTTTTAAGGCAACATTAGATCTTAATATCATTCAACTCCATTGGCATCAGCTTGTAGACTAAAAGGGTTGGATTGGCAAAAAGAGGAGCTTAGCTCAGGTTTGAGAAAATAAGATCCTTGTACATTCTTTTTTATGATTGATAGGTGATTCATGTATATTCTTATGTTGTCTACTCCACTTTGCATAGATCTCCTTATATAATGGAGGGGTTCAATTATGCCTTGATCAGTTTTATGTAATCCTGAGGAAGCATTATTCATCATTCTCAGGAACCCTTTATCCATAATAAATCTCTTGTAAATGATTTTAAAAACAAAAGAACTTATAGAAACTGATTTCACAAGAGAGCATCATCAGTTATAGCATATTCCCAAACGTAACTTGTCAATAAACAAAAACAAAACCATTCAGTTTATCATTATTTTCTAATCAAGAAGGAGGGATTACCGGATAATTTCTCAACAAGAACATCACAAATTCTCCAATGAAATGAAACCACCACCCCTACCAGAAAGGGTCATCTTGCAAGGATTAGGAAACAGAAAATCTGAAGTGCTAAACAAGCTCAAAAGATTTTAGGAAACACTTGCATACCTAAAATCTGTGGATGGATCTTTTCCTTGCCAACCCATTTCTTTCCACTGCTCAGATATTAAATCACGAAGTTCTTTATAAGAAATGGAAGCGTCCACAAAGAGCGCCAGGCTTTCTACCTACAATTTTGTTTTATAAGTAATTGTATTAGAAAGAGGCACTAAAAGTGATAGAGACTTGGAAATCACAAGACAAAGAAGGAAAACAAGCCCCCTCAAAAGACCTGCACGAACAGCAAGGATATATACAGAGCAAAGGGAATCACCATCCTACTAGCAAGATCGATTAAATCAATGATAACTAAAGTGAAAGCCTACCCTATAGACAACGGTCTCTGACCGAGTAACATTGATAAATCAGAGCATTGCTATTTCAAGTGATGTAAATAAACGGTTGCACATGACATTCACCAAAGGGTCAAGGGCCATAGGGATCGTCACTAACAGTGCGTTTTGTCGCATATAGGTGCGGTACTAAATGCAGGAAGGCGATCTAAAGGGAAGATATGGTGATTCCCAGGGGATAAGAACTTGATCACATGGGACATCTATACGGCTCTGTAACCTCTGCAAGCATTCCTCCTGACAACAGCAAAGGCAAGGAAAACATTATTGATTTTTGCAGCATTATTTGCAACTCATAGAAAGCAAAAGAAGCACAATTTTCCTGGCTTTAATTGTTAACTCCTGAACCATTTACAAACAATTTGAGTATCAGTCAATGGGTGACGAGAATACACTTTGACTGACGATATATTTTGAATCATTAAATAAACTTCACAATGAAAAGAAAGCTTAGAGCATACACATAGGTGAATAGAACTTCTTTACTATTAAGATAAGTAACCATTTTTGGTTATGGGAGGTTCTAGGTTCAAGCTAAAATATGGACAATTTTTTTTTTTTATCAGTAAAGAAAGCATTATAAACTAAAGAAATAAAAGACACTTTCAGGAACCCACAGTGAGCTTGCAATAAAAGGGACAAATAACAATTTTTATCAGAGAAATAATGATACCGCCTTTATGAATGTTACCCTAGAACTACAGAGGGAACTAAGGATAGGGAAACAACAAATGGAAGAAAACGGAGGAGAAAGAGATCGGGCTTTTTAACTAGAGAATGGGAAATTCAAAAATGATTTTCATCATTTTTGCTTTTTCTTCCATGACAAACAAGGAGATGGATAGGAAGGAAAATTATTTTCTATTTTTCTTCATGATATAAGATTCCCGAAATGGAAACTCAGAGTTTCTGGATAGTTCAACAAGCATCGTTCGCCTAACAGTAAAAAGAAAAATTTGCAGACGTGGATTATTCACCTTGAGGAAGGAAAAGTTTTGGGAAGGAAGAACAAAAAAGATTATATTTAAATTTAAAATTTAGAAATAAAAATAAACATATAAGAAAAAGAAAAGAAAGATATACATATTTCTTTTGCATTTACTCATCTTTCTTTCATATTTTTTTATCGTTAATTTAATACATCTCTTGTTTCTTAAAGAAAATTATAAATACATTCGTAGCATCGGTCCCTCATTAAACTGGTTTTTTTCTTTTATGGATAGGCCTAATTTAACTGAGTTATCCTTGAATATCCCATACAACCTTGTCAATATTCATAAATTTGGCTCATGTTGAAATTGTGGCAGACTCATTCTAGTTTTGTTCACAATTGTTCTGATATATCTTTTCTTTTCTTTCTTTTTGTTGATAGGTAAAAACAACAAATGTATATATAAATATATATATATATATATATATATATATATATAGAGAGAGAGAGAGATAAACATTTAAAAGGCACGCCTAGGATAGGATTAAGGACAACCACTCCCTAGTTACAGTGCCTCATCTTCCAAGACATGTGCCTTATTAAGGTGCGCCTTGAGACTATGGGCTTGTATGGTTACAAATCTGTTTTTTGTTCTGAAAAAAAAGGAAAACACATTTGGTTCCATTTTTTTTAATTCTGAAAAACACAGAGAACACAAAAAACACTAAATTCAAAAAACAAAAATAGTTTTGAGAGATTCTTTGTGTTTCCATAAACTGTTCTCAAAAACAGTTTTCAAAAATAGGAACCAAACATGCCTATAATTTCCTTCCTAAATACTTTTATTCTTGAAATTTCTAATTATATGTTGAAATTTATATAATTTCATTACGTTTTCATTGAATTTTTCTTATAAATGTTATGAGTCTTAAATTTTTTGTTAATACAATCATATTTTTATTCATGTATTATAATATTGATGTGCATCCAAGGTCACATTTCACTTCACTGAGGTGTGCCCCTTGTGTTGTGCCTTGCACCAAAGCTATAGGAGTATTTTGCACCTAGGTGCACCTTGCGCCTTTTAAAACTATGATAAAAGGAAACACCAAGAGTGACTGATACTAACAAGATAGAATCCACCATATGAATTGCCCAACTCATGTATAATTGAATATGATTCAGAGTGATCAACATTTTTTTAGCAATAATAGAGAATAGAAACATATCATGAAATTGAATAGGTATTAAAATTCAAAGACCATGATGAAGAACAGATGCATTTGAGGAACAAAAAATATTAAAGTGAAAATTAATCAGACAACAAGAATATCACCTGGGCGGGTGTTAAATCGAATGAGGGGCGAGCATCGCTCTCTCTTCTCTGTGCACAAACACAAGACAGACCTCTACCAAGCCATGCTGCTGATCCTGCCACAACCTCAGCTGTGACAAAACAAAACTGTTGGCTGATAAAAGTGACTGCTCTAAATCTTTAAACTAATAAGAAACATAGTCTGACAGATGAGAACAAACAAGTGCAATCAGACAATGTCACAAAATCAATTTTACAAGTAAAGCAAGTTAAGCAACTAATGAACTATAATAACACACAAAGCTCAAATGAAAGCACAGGAGAGCACATAAGGGACTTCAGGGAGAAAAGGACACAAAATTATTTATCAGAAAATTTTAGTAAACATCATCTGCTTTCCGGCTATTCTAGCAAAAATTATGCATTATGGAAGAATAGTCACAAAGGATGAAGGACAAGGGGAAAATATTCTTTATCCATATTAGTCCCCTAATTTTGAATCTTAAGGAAAATAAAGCACAAAATGAATATAACAAACAAAAATGAGGAAAAAATTACTCCACATGAGACCTATGCCTCATTTTGTAAGGCATGAGTGGAGCTGCACAAGTCCCACCAAGTAAGCTTCTTCAAGTGCAGTTAAAGAATGCCTACAAGATATTATATTCATGAAAACTTTCAAGACTGGGTACTTGAAACTTTCTATAGTGGCATTATGAGGAATAGCTGACATTTAGCTATTCTGTTTCCAAATAAAGCTTCAGATATAATATTCATCTTGTCAAATGCACAACTATCTCTGTCCTAATCAGACCATGCATATTTGATCTTTGTTCTGCAGATCCGAAGTAAAGTTCATTGAATAGACAATGGACTTAGCATTCAATCAACTGAAGTGACTGAAAAAAAAAGAAAAAAAAAAAAAACTAATGACAAATCCCATCCATGCTTTTAGACTTTGTTTGAATCTTAGAAACAACCAGGGAAACAGAAAAACAGAAAAACCAATTTCTCTAGCTAGGTCGTGTGGAAAACAAGAAGGATGAGCAAATATAATGGGAAGTAGAGGGAAAATCCCGTCATTTCCCATTCCATTTTCCATTTTCTCACAGTTCCCTGAGAACTAAACAAAACCTTAAAATATACACTTGGTTCACCAAAGAGGAAAAAAGAGAGCAGGAAAAACCGAATTAGAATGAGGAAATGAGTAGTTGACTTGCTCACCCACCAAGACAAATTTGAATATCAGTAAACATGAAGTTATGGACAAGTGTGCTTGTACTCGAAGCTACGGATAAATTTAAACCTATTCTCAGTCCACAGATCCAAACTCCAAGAAACTACAGAGAGAATGACAGTTTAGAGAGAGAAAAGAAGAGCTTTTTCTTAGAGATAAAACTCTACAGGAAGAGAGAGTTTCTAGAGAGAGAAAAAGTTAGAGAGAGAGGCGGAGAGGTGAGAAAAGAGGATTTGGAGATGAAACAGTAATTTACTGGAGAGAGAGAGAGAGAGAGAGAGAGAATGTGTGCTTTACATAGAGACAGAAAGAGGATAAAATTTTGGATCCTCTGAAATAATTTTGTAGTCAAAACAGGAAAGCCTAAGAAACAGAGAATTCTACAGAGAGAAAAAATTGAGAAGAAGGTGAAAACAGACCAAAGTAGAGAAGAATGAGAGCATTTATGGCGGAAGAAAACCATACCAGAAGTCGTATGACAGGTGTTGCCTCTGTCGAGACCCTGAGAAATCCTTCTGACAGCGACAAAGGAACCTCCGCCGCGATCATCCATATCCGCTTCTCTCTCTAAATCCAAAACACCATTGCCAACACTCCAAATCCACAGGAAGTCCTAAATGCACGGAAAAACCAACGCCAAGAACCACCAGAACCGATTCTTCAGTGAACCGCACGGGAAAACGGATCAAAAGGAGGAGTTCGCGGATCTTGGATGAAGAAAAAGGAATCTTGAGCGATCAAAAAAATGTGGAGGAGTGAGACTGGAAAGGAGAAACGTATAGTTAGGGTTTTGTCAAGATCAGAGACGCTTTTCTCTCTCTAGAAAATTGCAGTCTCTCTCTCTTTCTCTCTCTCTCTCTATTATCGGTGCTGCGTTGGATTGGATTATATATGTTGGTGGTGATGGTGGTAGGCAAGGCGGTGGTGAAGTGGTGCTGGTGGGCCGATCTTTGTAAGCGACGGTCGTAACGGACATTACGAAAATTGGGATTTTATTTTTCCTCTTTTTTTTTTTTTTTAAGATAATTAATAATATTGTTTCTCTCTTTTTTTCCTATTTAATTTTATTATTTTTAATTGTAATTCATTTTTGATAGTGATGGGGATTGAACATTGAAATATATAGAACGTGGGTCCTTATAGTTTCTGTCATGTTTTCACTACATCCAAGTTTAATGGGTCGGATTTACCCATTTATAGACGTGGATAACTTGTTAAAATTAAAAATTAAAAATTAGACATACAAACAAATATATTATAAGCATTTATGTACCTTATTTTTTATTTTAAATATTATATTATAGTATTATATTTTTTTTTATTTCTCATCTCATCTTTTTATCATTTAAGTCATGTTTTCGAGTGTAACTTTTTTTTACTTTTAAAATTTTAACAAATTTTTATAGTGATTTATTTTGAATAAGTAAGAAAGTGTTTTAACTTAAAAAACATAAATAATTTTATTTATTCAAACTAGTAATGCATTCGATATGCCTACACACTTTATAGTTTTTAAATGACTAGAATGTTGATGACTCCAATTATGTAATATATTAATGACTATGATTTGATTTATTGTCTCTGTCTGATCAAATATGTTTTGTTATTTGAATCGCTCACATACTAGTAAACACCACAATAAGACGATGTAGAGTCATTATACCAAAATGATACAATCACATGTCGCAATAAAATGATGACAAAATCACGAAAAAATAAATTAAAAACTCATATTTATGTGGAATAATCATTTTATTGATAAAGAAAATGCTATAGAAAGATAATTGGGTGAAAAAGGGGCTAAAAAAGAAAACCGATGAAAGAAAAGGAGAGCGATTAGAAAAAAAAATTAAATTTAGACAATATAAAAAGTGTTTTAACTTTTAAATAAAATAAAAATCTAAAAATTGCATTATAAATGATCTTCTAAATTTTATCAAATGTCTCCTCTCTTTTTCAAAAATGTTTTAAATTAAACACACTTCCTAAAATTATTGTCATGTGTATTATTTGTAGGTAATTTTCCTGGACCACTTTCAAATAAAAATATTTTCATTAAAAAATTGATCTTATTCTTAGAACAAAAAAAAAAGGCTTTTAAATTAAAAATATTTCTTATAATCATTGTCAAACTGTTGTGATTATGTTTTTTTAACATGTTGAAAAGGTAATTAAAACCATAAACAAAATAAAAAATCACCGATCTCATAATTTAAAATCTGAAACGAAGAACTCATAATCTATAAATTATTTGTATAATATGCGAATTTAATGGTATTAGAGGTTCAATTTATTGTTTTTGTAAAACTCTTAGCATTTTTTTAATAAAACTTTAGACATTTCAATAATTCAAAATTTTTAACTAGATTCCTAATCCTATGGTTTTCTAATTTTATATTAAAATTGTTAAGTAATTTCCTAATTCCATGTGAAAAACTAATTTTAATTGCAAATCAATTAATTAATTAACTATTGCAAATCAATTTATAAAAAAATAGTTTATAAACATTAACCTTTTGGAGTTTTTTTTAACGAATTCTTAAATTTCTCACGTGTATTTGCAATGGGAATTAGGTTCTAATAAAGAATTGAAGAAAAGGAAAAAAAAATATTTTAATATAATTTTTTAAAATCATTTAATTTCCATATAAAATGTACAAAATAAGTGAAATAAATATAAGGAAATATGAACAATAAGAGCAACTCCAACTACAAATATCCATTTCCAACTCTTCAAATTGACATTCAACTAATAAATATTAAAAAACCTAAATGACATCCAACTTCATTCATTTAAAAAATATAATAAATGAAATACTTTTATTTTTATTTAAATAAAAGTATAAAATTACATTAAATAAATAATATTCTAATAAATAAAATATATTAAAAACCTAAAAATGCATTTTTAACTAATAAATATTATATTATAAGCATCATCTTACTTTAAAAAATAAAACAATATTAATAAAAGATTCATAATAAAATTACATTAATCAAATAATAAAAATACAGTATAAAAACTAATACGGTGGCAAATCACTTCCATAATTTCATCGTCATATTCATTAAAATTACTAAAATTATCATCATTTTGACCACTTGATCCATTTGCTTGGGATTTATAAATCATTTTTTCAATAATAGTAATTAAAATAAATATACCTTAAAAAATAAAATAAAAATGTCATAAAAATATTATTAAAATAAAAATTTCATTATTATAAAAATAAAATAATGAGAGAATGGTTGTATATTATTAAAATAATAGGAGAATACTCCATATTTTGAAATGAGAGATGGAAATAAAGGATCGTTGGAGTAGATTTTTTGGATGCAAATCTCTAAATATAAAAATTAAATTGAAAATAGAGAATGGTTAGAGTTGCTATAAATTAAGTGCTAAACGGGACATAGGAAATGGACAGGTTTGAGTCTCCATGAAAACAATATGTTATAACTATGTAATGCAAACTTAATAGATGTCAAAAATAAATTATAAGAATTTTTTTTTTTTTGACATCTATTCAATTGGTAATACAATATTGTAATATTCTGGACTCATAAAGACTCTAACATGATTTCTTGCCTATGCCCAAACCTTACTCAGTGAACAAGGTCTCATTGGCTTATAAGGAAATATATAAATATAATTATAAAACTCTATATTTGTTTTATTTCTAGTTTCTTTCCATAAATTTTTTCTCAAATTAATTTTCAAGACCCTCACATAAGTTGATATATTTTTCCCAAAAAAATCCGAGGGAAAAGGAATGATTTGCTGGCTATTTTTGAGCAAGAAGCCTTTGTGTGTGAATTCTTTATCTAAAAAACCCTTTTTTTTTTCTTTTTTTTTGAAAAAAATATTAAATTCTCATAATGTTTTGCCCTATGTCTTTGGAGCACATCCTCATGTAAGCCTAACCTTTTTCCTCTTTTCCTTTTTTAATTAATATTTGTTTGACCTTTCTTTCTTCTCCCACTTTTCTTTATTCCTCTTCCTTGAAATAAAGTAGATCTATAACTTTTTTTGCACTTAGATTCCCTAAAGATAAACCCTTTTTAGATGGATTGAGAATAAAGCTAGCAGCATCAAACACCTAAAAAATAAAATAAAATAAAATAAGTAAAGAAAATCTAAAAATCATAATATTTGAGTATATTACCATAGTTGTAACAAAAATGTTTATATTTTATTGTTTCTTTTTTTTTTTTTTGAAAGTATTTTAGTTTCTTTGTATAATAGTAGTAACATTTTTGTTGAGTGTGGGTTTGTTTTAAGTAATAATTAAAAGTATGTCTTCCCATGATTCCATGAAGTATTTTTAGCCCTTCTAATACTCAAAATATTTTATTTTTCAAGTGTTACAAATGTAATAAACACTTTCCAAATTTGGTTTGGTACACCATCAAAAAAAAAAAAAAAACTGTTTGGTACTCTTCCTATTGAAAAATAATAGTTGTAGAACTTTTAAAAAAATTTAAAATATTATACATCAATAAATGTTTATGAAATCACTTCAGCATTGATTTCAAAAATATTTAAAAATTAAAAGTACTTTTTAGAAATTTTTAAAAATACTAAAAAAATTATTACCCTATATAAAAAATTTTGAATGCCAAAGTTTAACGATATTAGGTATGTAAATTATGTCTTTTATTACAAGATGATCTAATTTTATATAAAAGAATTTCAACATTAAAGACAAAAAAACATGAAATATGCAAAAGCAAGAAAAATATATTTTCCTCTTTATATATGAAAGATAGAACATATTAAAGGAGAAAGACGGAGAGAGATAGATAGAGAAACAGATTGATGAATTTTCAAATGCTCTTTCAAAAGGTTGAAAAGGGCCTTTCATAGGTCAATGTAACAAGACTTCCCATTACTCGTCTTTAAGATCAATTAATGTGGATTCATGGACCTTTAAATAAAAGGTTCATTTAACTCTCTTAATGTGCGGGTTATTCACCACTTCATTTATAACACTATTTCTTGAATGACCACCATCAAGAATATGTATTATTAAAATATTGTTAGTAAAATTCAATGGGATAAAGCTTAGCAAAGGAAAAAGAGTCACGATATTAGCATGATGTTGTAGATAATTACGAGTTTGGTAGGGCTAACGCTGAGTAAGCTGGAGTGGAATGGCTTGACGAAGGAAAAAATGATGCGTTATCTTAGCATTACGTATCCCTTGTGGCATCTTTCGAATCATGTCGATAATCTGCTTCATTTAGCACATTCCAATTTTGTATATTAGCTTCTTGAATGTTAACGTTGACAATGATTTTATAAATAAGTCTGCTAGAATATCATTTGAGCGTATTTGTTGAACATTGATTTCACCACTCTTTTGGAGTTCATGTGTATAAAAGAACTTTGAAGAAGTGTGTTTAATTCTATTTCTTTTAATATAACATCATTTGACTTGTGCAATGCATGCAACATTATCTTCAAATAATGTTGTCAAATTGTCTTTTATAAAGGGGAGTTCGCATGATTATTGAATATGTTGAATCATCGATTTTAGTCACTCCCATTCGACTTGCCGTGGTGCTATAATCTTAATGATTCGATGATGTAGTATGCATTGTTTCAACTTAAGGATATGAGATAAGCCGATTTCTATTATAGTTAAACACATATCCTGTTTGTGATCTAACTTTATATGGATCTAAAAGGTATTTTGCATTAGCATATCCAAACAATCGCTGCTTTGATTCCTTTGAGTAAAATAGATCTATATCAGTTGTTCTTTGGAGGTAGCGCAATATATGCTTGATATCATTCCAATGTCATTAGATTGGAACGAAACTATACTTGGCTTATAAAGTGACAAAAAAAACAATATTTGGGCGAGTACATGTAGCAACATACATAAGTGTACCAATGACACTAAGATATGGTACTTCATGACCAAGTAATTCTTCACCATTTTCACAATGACGAAATGGGTTCTTTTCATGTCAAGTGAACGAACAACCATTGGAGAACTTAAAGGGTGTGTTTTATCCATATAAAAGCGCTTCAAAATTTCCTTAGTATATGCCAATACCAAACTCAGTAGGAAGTAAATGCTTGATCTGCAAATAAGAAAAATTTTGTTTTCGAGATCTTTCAAATCTCAATTCCGTTTTCCAAATATTTTGTTGTTCTTATGAACTCTTCAGGAATCCAAACAAGATTTAAATAATCAATATACACAACAATAATTGCAAATTTGGTTTCCGATTTCTTGATAAAGATGCATGAGCATATAGGGTTGTTTACACACCCTTCTTTCAATAAATACTTTCTAAGGCAATTGTACCACATACTTTTGGATTGCTTCAATCCATATAGAAATCGTTGTAATTTGATTGACCATATACTATGAGGCTTTGTATTATTTGCTTCAGACAATCTAAATCCTTTAGGGATTTTTAAATGCCTTATATGTCGTTATCTATGGATCCATATAGATAAACTATGATGACATTCATGAGACGCATGTATAGTCCTTCAGAGATTGCTAAGATCATTAAAAAGCGAAAAGTAATTGTGTCCATGACAAGAGAATGTGTTTCCTCATAGTCAATACCAAGTCTCTACGAGAAACCTTGTACTACTAATCGCACTTCATATCTTATGATCTCATTATTTTCATTGCGCTTTTGTACAAATACTCGTTTGTACCCAACAGGCTTTATAACTTTAGGTGTTTAGACTAAAGGTTTAAAAACTTCTCGTCCGATTAACAAGTTTGATTCTACCTACATAACTTTTTTCCATTTTGGCCAATCATTTCTATGTTGACATTCTTCCACATTTTGTGGTTCGGGGTCCTCATCATTTCTTATGATGTCTAAGGCCACTTGGAAAGCAAAAATATTATTGATAACAACTTTATTTTGATCCCATGTTTCTCTATTGTGCACATAATTTATTAAGATCTCATAATTTTCTAGTACCTATGCCTCTTCAAGGGTTGTTTTTTTATCTCGAACTTCTTCAAGGGTTTCTTGTTCAATATATGCCTCTGCAATGGCCTTTTTTTCACCATATACCCCTTAAGGGACATTTTGTTTATCATATGCATCTATAGGGGCATTTTGTTTATCATATGTCTCTATAAGGGCCTTTTATTTGTCATGTACCTATTCAGGAGTATCGCTTTAGGCGTATTTTTTACTGATTTGCTAATTGTCCTTTAGGGACATCAATCCGTGATGGAGTATTCGAAAGCGGGATATGTGATTTTGTCACTTTCTTAGTATCAATAAAAGCATTTAGTAATTGATTTGCAAGATTTTGAAAATGAATGATCTTTTGAACTTCCAGTTCACATTGATTTGTACAATAATCAAAATGAGACATTGTAGATGCATTCAAAGTAATTTCTCGTCGTTATTCTATAACCGACTTTTCTCCCCCTAATGGTGGAAATGCACTCTCATTAAAATAACAATCTGCAAAGTTGATTGTAAAAATATTTCCTGTTAAGGGTTCAAGATATCTTATGATAGACGGAGAATCAAAACCTACATAAATCTCAAGTCTTCATTGGGGACTTATTTTAGTACATTGTGTAGGTGCAATTGGTATATAGACTGCACAACCAAAGATTTGTAAGTAAGAAATATTTGGTTGTTTGCCTAGTACAAGTATTGAAGTGGGGTATTCATGGTAAGCTGTTGGTTGAATACGAACTAAGCTTGCAGCATGCATAATAGCATGTCCCTGGGTAGAAGTCAACAATTTGGTTTTCATTAACAGTGGTCGAGCTATGAATTAAAGAAGTTTGATAAGGGACTCTGCTAAACCGTTTTGGGTGTGAGTATGAGCAACAAGATGCTCAATATTTATTTCAACTGACATGCAATAGTTGGTAATGGTTTGGGAGGTAAACTCACCAGTGTTTTCAAGTCTGATGGCCTTAATTGGATAATCATGAAACTTGGCTTGTAATTTGATCATTTGTAAGAGGAGCCTAGCAAAGGCAACATTTCTTGTTGAATGAATACAAACATGTGACCACTTATTAGAGGCATCTATTAATAATATAAAGTAACGGAAAGGCCAACATGATGAATGGATAGGTCCACATATGTTCCCATGTACTCTTTCTATGAAAATTGGTGACTCAAATGTGACTTTGCTAAAAGGATGGTCTGACTATCAATTTACCTTATGAGCAAACAACATATGGGTATTCATTGGGTTAAAGAATCTTTTGGTTCTTTAGTTGATGCCCATGTGAGTGTTCTATGATTCTCCACATCATTGAGGACCTAGGGTGACTCAGCATGTCATGCCAAAGAACGAAAGTCTTTGGGTTGTTGAACTTTTGATTCACGACAGCATATGACTTGATAGACTTTATATTTGTATGATATAACCCAAAGGAGAATGCTGAGAGTTTTTCCATTATAAATTTCTTGTTATAAACGATAGAGGTAATGTAAAGACATTCTTTATTACCTTTATTCATAGTTTCCATATGATCCATTTATGCGGATATCTATAAAGATGAGCAAATTCCTTGTGAATTTGGTAGAATATAATGCATCATTGATATGAAACCTAGTTTTATTTGGTAGCATTATGTTTGCTCTTTCGAAGCCTTCAATTAAGTTTATAGTACTAGATATGGTACTCACATTGTCATTTGTTAACGTCAAATGTACAAAATATATTTTATCTCGAAGAATTTGGTGTGTGGTTGCACAGTCAATAAGGCATACATCACCTTCATTCACCTTGAGATCAGTAACATATGGATTTAAGATAAAACTAATAAACATTATAGATAATATAAATAGCAATGTAATATATGTAATAACAAAGTGATATTTTATTTAATTTGACATAAGAAGTATCATTCAATAGCAGTATTTTCATAATCCATCAAATAGTCCATTTTTTCACTAGGACCTCCAAAGAAATCAATATCATAGTCAGTTAAGTCTAGTCCATTTTCATTAGTAAAGTTCATTTCTATTTCTTTTCCTTTTTCTTTGATTGGGGCTTGGTAAAGGTCGACCAAATGTTTGGGCGTACGATAGGTACGCGACAAATGCCCTTTCATACCACATCTATGACAAATTAGTCTCATGGTTCTAGGAAGATTTCTCTCATATGTACTTCCCATTTTACCTCAATACTAATCTACTTTTGGTGGTGAGGTTTTTCATTTTCCAAAGATTTAAGGGATCATTAATATGGTATGAAGAATTTCTTCCATGATCACAACCATGACCGATCCTCATCCATTTCCACAAGTTTAGGATGATATTGATTCACTTTAGGGAATCGTTCAAACCCAATTTGACTATATTGATGATTTTTTATCATAACTTCAATAGTTTATATATTTAGTATCAAAGATCTAAGATAGATAATTCATTTCTAAAATGTCAAATGTCATAAACTTGAGTTTTTGACATTATTGACACTTTTGATATATGACAAAATAATAAGAATTAAGTATATTATAAATTGCTAACAATAATATAACTTTTGCTTCTAATCAAAATAAAATATTGAGATATTTGCAAACTTAAAATAACTTTAAGCTTAGGATTAGATAATACCTTTAGAGCAAACTCGTACTGATAACATGTTATAAAAGTGTTATAAAATGCGAAACCAAGATAAATATAATTTTCTCTTTGTATAAGAAAGAGAGAACAAATGAAAGGAGAAAGATGGAGAGAGAGATAGATAGATAGATAGAGAAAGAGATAGATGAATCTCAGATGCTCTTTCAAAAAGTTGAAAGGGGCCTTTTATAGGTCAATATGATAAGACCTCTCATTACTCATCTTTAAGACGAGTTAATGTGGATTCATGGACCTTTAAATGAAATGTCCATTTAACTCTCTTAATGTGATAGTTATTGACCACTTCATTTACAACAATGCATTAATTCATAACCATTTTTAAAAAAATATTTTATATTCTCTAGAAAAACAATAAAATATATTGTGAAGATAGGAAAATATAAAAATATGATTTATTTGGAATTTTTTTTAAGACTATTTTTTTATTATTAGGAATAAAAAAATAAAAATAGAAACCTTATTTGACTTTTTTATTTGTAATTATTTTTTATTCAAAATGAAATATAACAAAAGATAACAAATAGTTTTCTCTTTAAAAATTTTTTTTAATGTTTTAACAAACATTTTTTAATTGTTTTCACTAATCTATTCAAAATATTATTTGCATAATCTTTAGCAAATAATTATGGGTATAAAATATGGAAAGAGAATGATCAAATAGATATTTATAAAGATAAAATCAGAATATTTGAAGATAAAATTAGGAAGATAAAATCAAATATTAAAAGAGATAATGCAATAGATAATGAAGCAGTGCGATGATAAATATGGAGGTAGAAGACTTTTCGAAGTGTTTCTCCTAACCATATCATGGCCAAAGTTTATGATTCAAAGGTTGATGAATTTCTATGAGTATTGAGTGTTATTGTGTAGGGAACAGTCTTATGTATACATTAGTTTTAATGGGTGAAATTGCGTAGTTTGTCTTGGTGCTATTGTTGGGTAATGAATGGATCTCATTCTAAGTTTTACTAAAAGTAATTAGGTGAAGAAAGGCGTTGAAGAAATGGGTGAGACCTTGTCTCATATAAGTCTAAGGGTAGCATAATTCAAAATAGTCCTTTGGATTTGGGCATAGCCCCGTGGACTTAGGCTTGGCCGAATCATGTAAACAATTTTCTCGTGCTTTCTTATTCCTTGCATTTATTTTTTTTTATTTTAGTTATTGCCTTTAAACTGTTCATATTTGATAGATGGTTCATAACTCAGTTGAACATGACTTGTGCCTATTGACATAACATCTTTCTTAACAAATAGTTTTTCTTTCAATCGATATCAGAACATGTCACTTGAAGATACTAAGTGAGATCAATGAGTATCTAATATGTTTGTTTTTGTGAAGCTAAGATGGGTTGCTCAAAGGAAGATGATCGATAAGACCAAATAGGAGATTAATGCATAAATTAAGAGAGGATTCAATGCTCAAACCAACGACACTCTAGAAGATAAATCTCACAATAACGCTTTGATGATATGTAGGGATGTCCAGGGGAAGGCCATAATGACCGATGATTCCAACAACTCTGATGATAGTCTCATCAATGGCATATGGTTCAGAACCGTTCATGATGGGGATGTGGTGAGTTCCCAAAATATGTTTTGCCAAAAAAATGACGAAATGGAGGATTTTTATGGATAATGTATTGTCATAATCGCAATCAAATAATTATGAAGATAAAATTTAGAATGAGAATATTCAAATATATATTTATGGAGATAAAATCGATATATTTAAAGAGATAAATATGGAGATAAAATCAAAGTATTTGAAGAGATAATTATGAAGATAAAATCATAATATTTGAAAAGATATAATTATGGAGGCAGAAGAGTTTCAAGGTGTCTCTCTATACCATATTAGGGTTGAAGTTTAAGATTTAAGTTGTAATGACCCGGTCCAACTATCTAGATATTGTTCGCTTCGGGCCTAAGGGGCCCTCACGGCTTTAAAACGCGTCTACTAGGTTGAGAAAAGTCTGTACTTATATAGCACAAAGAAGTTTTTCCCTTATCCAATGTGGGATGTAACAAACACCCTTTCATGCAGACACAACATCTTCGTTGTGTCTCATGGGATTGCGGGGTCAAACGGAATAAACCCTCACATTGGGGTCGGGGATCGACTTTAATACCATTTGTAACGACCCGGTCAAACTATATAGATATTATCCGCTTCGGACCTAAGGGGCGCTCATGACTTTAAAACGCGTTTACTAGGTTAAGAGAAGTTCGTACTTATATAGTACCAAGAAGTTTCTCCCTTATTTGATGTGGGAAGTGACATAAATCGAGGAGTTTCCATGGATATTGAGTGTGAGTGTTATTGTGGAATAATATTCTTATGTATACATGAGTTCAATCGGGTGAAATTAGGTTGTTTGTCTATGTGTTATTATTGGGGAAGGAGGGGATTTCCGTCTAAGTTTCATTGAGAGTGATCATGTGAAGGAGAATAGTAGAATCCTTTTCATCTAGGCATAGCCTCGGAAACGTAAGATGGACATATCATGTGCTTATTGATAAATCATGTTTCTTAATAAACAGTTTTTCTTTCAACACAAATGTATAAAATTTATTTTAAAAATATAAAAAATAAGTTAACAACATTAAGTTTGTAAATTGACTTTTCTTTTGCACAACATTAGAGATAAAATTTTCAAAATTGATTTAAAACACGTTCCGATTTTAGATTTTTAGAAATATTTTTTGGATGTTTAAATATTCAATGTGTTGATAAAAGTGTTTTCAAGAAGTAAAACATGATTTTATATCTCAAATTACCTACAAAGAGTCCCCATAATATGATTTTTATATTAAAAAAAAAATTATACTTTGAGGTTTAAAGATGAATATTTAAATGAATAAGAACAAGATTTTAGAAGTTTTTACTTTGGAAATAATTAAAAATAAATATTTCCAATACTTTTTGTTTTTAAATATATTAAAGAAAGTATTGTTAGATAAGTGTGCATCTCTTAAGGTAATATTCCAAGCTACATAGATATAGTGCTGCAAAATAATTATTAGTCCAAATAAAAACAATAAATAAATATCAAATAAAATCATAGAGGAAGATATGGAACTAGTCATGTCAATTCACAATATTCTTAACGTAAATTTGTGTACTCCGCTAATGTTTTGAGATTTTCAAGGCGTTTGTCTCCTAGGATAAATCGGTTGTCGAATAATCAACAAACCGAAAGTGTGTTCGATCTATTATAGATGGTGGGAGGATAGAAGGATAACTTCTGACCTTCTATCCTTTAAGACACTAGACTACTTATATAAAAGATAAACGTGACCTTTAATCTTCTAAAATGTCAAAAGGTTTGGCCTCACATACTCTTAGAATTATTAATGAAGAATAATTTCATTCATATATTTTTGAACTTTTATTAATTTCATTCACATTTTCTAACAAGTATTCACTAAATATATCTCAATTAAATAAATGTGTTTCTTCTTTTAAATATACTAATTCGTGTGTGCTCACAAAAATCATATACTTATTTTAAAAATAAAGTTTTAGATAACACTAATAATTTAATTTAAAATAAAAATAAAATAGTTAAAAATAAATCCAAGTTTTATTTTTAAAATATTTACAAGGGATTCAACTTTAGAATTAGAAACCACTTTTTGGAAGCTACTGCATTTGGGCCATGTTTGGTGAGCAGGTTTAATTAAATCTTTATTTTATAAGGTTTATAATACTTAAATGCTTTATTCGATAAATTATTGTGTTTGGATGCATATTTTAAACAACATTTATGCATTATTTTAAGGTGTTTGGATGTATTACTACACAAACACTTATAACACCTGAAATTATGAAAAGACAATCATAAACAATTATAAAATTAAAGTGTTTGAATAAATAAGCATTTTTCATAATTTTTAAAAAATAAAAAAACTAAAAACTAAATAACTAAAATTTATATATATATATATATATATATATATATATATATATACTATATATATATATATATATATATATATATATATATATATATATATATATATATATATATATAATGGAATTCATAATATACTAAAAATATGTATCATTCCAATGTAATCTCTAGTATAAAAAATAGCTAATTTACCATTCTCTCATCTGCAGTTTTGTTTCATATGCATAAATTTTTTTATAAAAACTAAAATATTCTAGGTTTTTTAATATCATTAAAATATTTGGAACGTTTTCTATAAATTGAAATGTGATATATCATGAACCTTTAGTTATTTAAGACGTGTCAAGGCGTAAAAGCCTCTTGGAGCCTTGAAGCGCAAGACACATTTGAGGCGAAGGTTTTTTTAAGTAATGCGCACCTTACCTAATATAAATAAAAATTATATATCTCTCTAAATATTATCTATAGTTTTTATCTAATAATAAAATATAATAAAGTAAATAACATCAAACATAAAATCAAACATTACAGTGTTTTCATCATCTAGCTTATTTCCAAACAAAATAACAAACATCAGTGCTTCCCATCATCACAAAAATTCAAAGTTCAAAAACAAAATGTAGCTTATGAATGCCATCAAATTCTAATTCAGAAAATCATCATTAATATCATTTTTCCATATCAATAGAATAATTTTCTAATTTTAATTATGTTTCTTAATATTTTTTCCTATTTTTACATAATTTTCCAAAATTTTATTTATTAAATAAATTTTTAGATTTGTTTCCTCCCCTCCCTTTACATAAATTTAAAAATGTACATATTTTTTACATTATTTTTTTCGGAATTTCTTTTCTATTTTTCATAATTTTCCCTCTTTTTTACATAATTTTTCATAATGCTAATTTTGTCATTAAGATGATCAATTTTTAGGCTTCGTATAAGCCTTTTTAAGCTTATTTTGATAAACTTTTCCAATAAGCTTATTGAAATAAGTTCAAATGAGCTTATATGGGTCATAAGTTATTTTTATAAGCTCTTTCAAATACCTATAATTTTTATTAAAAGTACTTATGTGAGAAGATAAACTCAAATACGTTCTCCCAAACGCAACATTGAACAAAATTCTGAAATTTAGAATTTGAAAAAAAAAAAAATTGTAACTTATCTAGAGAAATATAAGGAAAAAATAAAGAGAAAAAAATTAAAAATAAGTATAAACTTAATAGATTTTTTATGTTTATGAAACGATTTTAATATATTTTCATCAATTATATAAAGATTATATAATTTAAAATTTTATAAAAATTTATAAAAATTGTTATAGTAAATATTCTTTTATCGTTCACAATAAAAACCGAACAAAATTCATTTAATTAACATTTTCTTTCTTTCTTATTAATTTATAAGAATCAAACATAGTTAAAGAAATATTTTAATAGATGTAAAAAAATAATATAAAACATTTTTTTTTCCACATCTAATATCACTATAAAAACAAGTTAAGCATTTAAATGCCTTATAAGCAGAATCTTATTAGATGTTAAAAAAAAAATACTATAAGAAATATATATGTAATTATTGAAAATTTGTACACCTTTAAATTATCTAATCTTTACATAAATGGAATATATGAAACAATAAAATAACATAAAATAATATTTTATTAAATTTAAATATATTTTTTCCTTGTCTCTTCCTTTAAACTTTTTAACAAGCTCATAAATAAATTTTTTTTTTTTTGAAAAAAAGAAAAAGTGGGGAAAAGGGTAGAGAAGGGGAAATGCATTGATTAACTTACAATGGATTTGGGGATTTTGGAGGAAAAATAGTCACATGGGATGTCCGGACAAGAGTGGACCAAGGTATGTCTTCCCTTGATTGTGTTGAGTAGCATTCAAAAATGCGACCCCACACTAACATCAATTGTACTTGCCCACTCATGATAACTTCCCATAAAATTGTTTGTGTCCACCGATAAAAACAGCAGGAGTTGTTGGTTTTGAACATCTTAAAAAGTTAAATATGTTTGATGATATTGTTTATTTTAAAAAGGAATTTAAAAGCTTAATTTATTTTAAAAAGTTATGAATAGAAGAAGTGAAAATATCTACTTTTACATTAGGAAAGATATCGTTTAATGAACGAGAAAAAGCTTTATCGTTTAAATGAATAGAGAGAATTTCAGCGAACTCACTATTAGGAGGATGTGATGAGGGTTTTGGACGAGACTGACCTATCTCGACCCGACTACGTTTATTTTTTCGATTTCCAAACATATCTTATTTGAAATTCAGCGTAATGGGTGAGATGAGAAAATTCTAAACACTGCCCATTTACATTTATTTTTGTTTTTAATTTTTTTATATTTTTTATATTAAAATTATTATATTTCATAAAAAATAAAAATATTATGAATTTTATAAATTATTTATTAAAAACATTCTAATTATTATTTATATTAAAGTATATAATAAAATATTTTTTAAACTATAATCGAAATGGGGCGGAATGACAATACATAAACCCGTCCCAAACCCGCTAAAAACCCGATTACAATTAAACCAAACCGGTCTTATTAAGAATGGGGCGAGATGAGAATCCGAAATAATCGAATAAGATTGTAATTCACTCTTCATTCTGATATTAAAAGCAACGACATCCTTTTATTTTGTATTAAGTATTATTGTCAATAGAAGTTAAAAAAAAAAGTTCTATTTAAAGCGTTAAGTAAAAAAACAAACGGTACCTTAATTGGCTAAAACGTCAACGTTTAAAAAGGTTAGACATGAGGAAGAAAGGGGTTCGAGTTTCTATGAAAACAGTTTACTATATTGTATTAAAAAGTGATTAGTTTGAAAAAAATGATTTTCTTAAAATATTAAAGAAGTTTTCAAAAAATTATATGTTATTTTTGTAATAATATGTCTTACATTATAATATGTATATTTTAATTAAAATTTGTTAGCAATTTATGTATTTTAAAATTATTTAATCTTAATAGTGGAAGGAAACAAGTCAAATGAGTTTTAAAATGTATAAAAACAATGTATTTTTTTATTATATAAATAATAAAATTAATAGCTTTCCTTAAAATTTTATTTTCTTATTTGACATTAATTTATTGTGTTTGACATTAATTTTGAGAAGTATTTTGAATATTTTGAATGCTTAAAAGAATAACGATTAGTGTTTGACGCATGACTCTAACGATAAAAAGATGAGATGGACATACGAGAGAACCCATGATCGGATCCTTATAAGAACATATTACGATGCATAATATATAAAAGTGAATAAAAATAAGTAAAAAAGTAAAAAATAATAACCGGGGATATTTGTTTGTTTGATCCTTATGTAAGAGTCCGTTTCATTTTATTAGGAGTGTTTGTTTGTTTAGTGCGTTTAATCTTACGAACATAATGAAAATATTGTATGTTCATGAAAGGTATTTTTTGTAATCTTATCACTATATTATTATTGAAAACAACATTTGGAGTCATATTTCCTATTCCATTATTCTTTTTCCTTTTTTCTATCTTTATTCATTTTTTAAAAGCCAAATATGATTAAGATTGTTTATTGGTTTTGTAAAATGAAAGGAAACTGTACAAAATAAAAATAGAGGGGGTAATAGGAAAAAATATATATGAATAAATTATTTTTATGTATTACATTGTACATTTTCACACATATAAATATTTTAAAGTTATTTTAATTATAGTTAACTTTCTTTCGTGTTTTCGTGTTTTTTTAATGTATTTTTGTTTTATATAATTTCTAAGAGTCAACATGGTCTACAAATTAAATTATTAAAAATTGGGAATACTATGTTATGAGTTCTTATTTCAATTTATTGAAAAATTATGAACAAAAGACTTGAAACCAAGATCATGTCTTTTGATTTCAAAAATATTTAATAAAAATTACAAAATATTTGATAAAATATCCAATAATCCTTATATACGATCTCAATAAACCTTAGGTATGAGGTCTATTAATACATACGGTAGTACCCAATATTTATTGAGATCGTATATAAGATTTATTGAACATTTTATCAAATATTTTATAAATAAGGAGATATAGTCTTCATTTAAGATATTTTGTTCATAATTTTACAAAAAAATAAAAATGGGCATGCATGATATAGTTTTTCATTAAAAATGTAAAGAGACTCTAATTTGGTAACCTAATTTATATATATATATATATATATATATATATATATATATATATATATATATATATATATATATATTTTTTGAAAGACTAAGATGAGTATTTATTTTTACTTAATCTTGAATAAAAACTTTTGAGCTTAATATTTAGATAATGTTGTAGCTAAATATTAAGTTGTTTGTTTTTTAACATTTAGATAGTGAGTAGAGATGAGAAAGAAATTAATTATTTCGGGTTATCGCCTCTCCCCTTTTTTAATGGGATCAGTTTGGTTTTGATTATGTCGGGTTTTAAATGTGGTTTTAACTGAATGAAGCTTGAGTTTGGGACGAGTTCGGGTATTATTATTACTCCTTTCCACTTCCCAATTATATTTTAAAAATAATTTTTTATTATTACTTTTACACTTTAATGTAAATAATAATAATAATAATATTAAGAATATTTTTAATAAATAATTTATAAAAATCATAATTTATTTTTATAGAATATATTGGTACAATATAATAAAAATAAAAACAAATATAAAAAATAAAAAATAAAAACAAAATCAAATGTAAGCAGGCGGGTTTGAGGAATTTTTCTATCCTTGGAACGAGTTTAATTTTTAAAGGCTAGAACTGAGTTTAGAATTTGATAAAAATAAAAGCGAATTAATGGTCGGGATGGCGGCAGCGGAGTCTAAACCATTCGTTGTAAATTCACAGTAGCGTGTATTGCTAGCATTTATAAGCGTGATAACGATAAGAATTTTAACGTACAATAGAAAATGAGCTTTATGAACTCAGAAAAAACAAAATATTTTTATTTTTTCTATTCAGAAAGCAATAAGTCTTAAAATTTTTAAAAAACATCAAAAAACAAACAACCAGCTTTCAGTATTAAGTCAAAAAACAAACAAACCCATAATTTATATTCATATTCAAACACTCTATTTTCTTGTCAGAAGAAGATGAATACCCATATGAAACAATTTTAAGGGATATAGTTGCTCTTCTTTCTTTTGTGGGAGCCATGATCGGCATTGGAAAGGTCTGAGGAGAGTGGTGTGTTCGTATTTTGAGAACGAGTTTTTTAAACTTGTGAGGCAATTCCGCATTGAAATTTACAAGGAGAGGTCTCCTTTCCTATAAGGGGTCCCTCTCCCCCTTGATTTGGAATGAAGAAAGGAAGCAGCTAGGCTTTAAGTCAAAAAAAGGGTTGGAAATTTTCGTAGTTATGATTAAATATTTTTTTGGAGAATAAATTAAAAGGCATGAACACATATAATTTATGCCATGGCTGATTTCCTTAAATTTATTTTAAGAATTTATATAGTGCTTCCAGCATTGAGTGGGAGGTCCTAAGTGGTCTCAAAGTTTAAAGGTTTGAGGGCATTGGAGGAAATCTTGGATCGAGGGCAATTTTGGGAGACAATCCCAACTTTGGAGGCAATTTCGACGAGAGGCGGTCGGTCCGAGAGACTACACATCTACCGGGTATGTTTTCCCGACTTCTTTTTATTAACCTTTTATATAGTTTTTATTGTCTTGTATATATAATATATTAGTGTTTAATTTTATAGTAACATTATTTTTAATATAATTATATTGTTGCTTTTGTTTATTTAATTAAATTGGTTATTTGTTGTTTTTTGTTTTTTTTTTTAATTCGTTTATTTTTAATGCATGTAATTTATCGCGCACTTAATTTAATAAATCCCCAAAAAAATTTCCTGAATTTTAATTTCTCGATTTAAGTGTTAATTTCAAATTTCAAATTTTAAATTTCTCATTTTATAAAATTCAAAAATTTCAATTTTAAAATTCAGTATAAATCTCAAATTTCAAATTTCAAATTTTCAATGTTTCAATTTCAAAATTGCAAATTCCTAATTTCAAAAAATCAAGTGTCGCTAATTTTAAAATTCGAGTTACTGTTTCCATTTTCGATTTTAAAGTTTATAATTTCAAATTTACAAAATTCGTAATTTAAATTGACGTCCGTTCAAATTTCGAAATCTTCGATTTCGGGTCGGTTATATATTACTTAAATTTTGAAAATTACGCTAATTTAAATTTTAAGTCGAGGAAAAAAAATCTCAAATTCCAATTCGAAACATTTACGATTTTGAAACTTGATTTCAAACCCGGTGCCCGAATTTAATTGTGCGGTTAATTCTGATTAAATAAAATTGAATATTAGGAGTTAATTTGTATGGCAATATAAATAGGCTTAGGTGGGAATGACATCCATTTAATAAATAATTGACATATGATTTATAACGATTTATAATTGAATGTGAATAGTTTGTATTTTGTTATTCTTGCATGTAACTGAACATTTCACATTGATGCTCGGCTTACAGCATTATGCGTCAGAATTTTACATTTTTTCTCGTATGACTTTCTTGATTATTTATTTATATATATCTTTGCGTCTTTTTGTATTATTATTCTTTATCTTGGTGTTCGATTTAGTTGATTAATTGGCAATTATTAACTGGTTTGTTTTAGTAGAGCGACAAGCTTTAGGGGCTTAGAAGTCTTCTGACCCCAGTACATCATTAAGATAAATGCTTTGACCCCAGGACTGTTTCGGTTCAGGGCACTCTTCTGTCATGAGTCGTATTTATGGTTTTTTAACTTCTTGTTTGTTTTCTATTTTAAATAAAAGCAAAATAAGTGGCGGCTAGCCGTTTTTAGGAAATGGGCTTTTTAAAGAATAAAAAAGCAGAGTCGCGCTTTTAGTGGAAATGCATAATAGCGAAATCTGAGTCACTCATATCAAGAAAACATGTGATTTATGTATAGTCATTTAAAAAAATGAAAAATAAAACATGTGATGGATATGAAGCCATATAATGGTAGGTGTATAAAGCAAGGTTCATGTGTGAGTGTCAATATCAAAGTTGCTCCATTATTTAATGTTTGGTTTGGAAGTTATCAAAGTTGTAAGAGAAGACAGCCCCACCCATTGTCCCCCACCCCTGTATTGAAAGCAACTAAGCCATGAGAGTGTCCCCATCAATCTTATGAATCCAAGATTTTATTTTTATTTTTTTTTTGTCCATCTAAATTGATATGAAAATCACATCATTTCCCAATTTCTGAAATTTATATTCATATTTACTGATGCATAATTGGAAACAAACAAATCATGGAATATATTGGAACATACTTTTTCAATTATGTTGTTTAATGTTTAGAGCGTCTAACAATGATGATGCTTTTATAAGTGTCAAGGATTATATTAAAAGAAGAAGATGACCCTTCTCTAAAAAGTTAACGGTTTGCAATTGTTTTCCTTTAACAAATTGGTCGATGACACTTTAACAAAACCATTTTTATTTTTACTTTTAATTTTCAAAAATATCATTTTAATAATACGAATACTCATATTTTTAATCATTTTGATTGAGATTTAATACAACATTTAACCGATATATCATTTTCATTACCTCTTTAATCATTTTGATTGAGATTTAAAATAAAGTTTATCGCTTTCCTTATACTATTAAAAGTCTATTCTCTTAAAAATATGTAATAATCAAAGGGTCTTTTCTAATTAAATAGTACATGGTATTTGAAAATATTTAAAAAAAATGTTTTTTTCCACGTGCCTACTTTAAAAAGGCAAAATATCTAGTAAGGAAATGAGTTTTTTTGGTTTGAATATGAATAACAATAGTTTACTACGTTATAACAAAGTGTTTAATCGAAAAAAAATAAAATTATATATATATATATATATATATTAATATTTTATACAAAAAAATTATTTAAAAAACATGAATTACTTTTAGTCTATTTTCAAGATTTTAAAATATATTTTAAAAAAGTTTTATATTTATTTTTTTATTTTTTAATGTTTTACATTGTTTTTAGAAAACAATATAAAACAAATAAAAGATGTTATCCCAAATATTTTTCTTGATTTTTCATTTCGAAGGAAAAACAAATGTTTATGAAATTACCAAACATATTTTATATACCTACATATAAAAAAATAAC
Source organism: Tetrastigma voinierianum (assembly GCA_016808115.1). Classification (NCBI taxonomy): domain Eukaryota; kingdom Viridiplantae; phylum Streptophyta; class Magnoliopsida; order Vitales; family Vitaceae; genus Tetrastigma; species Tetrastigma voinierianum. Next base: position 316,695 of record JAEQBH010003387.1, on the reverse strand, counting down.
CACAAAATAAAAACCTTTAAAAATAGTTAAAGTTTATATATTTATGCCTCAAATAATCAAATATGGTACCTAGATGGTTAAAAGTAGTACCTTTGACCCAAAGAAAACCAAATAATAATTATTTTTAGATAATGGCTTAAAATTTATATTTAATGATTTTTTTTTTCGTAAAAGAGTATCAAAACATACTTTTTTATGTATTAGAAAGTAAAAAGAATTGTTGCTTTAAATTAGTGATACCGATGTATAATCAATATTAAATGTGTCTCCTATGAATTTTTTCAAAAAAAAAAAGTGTCTCCTATGAAACATTGTAAGTTGATCAATAACATTAAGTATTAAGTTGTTTGTTTTTTAACATTAAATAGTGAGTAAGGATGACAATGAGGAGGATTATTTCAAATTCTCTTCCCATCCCGTCCCGTATCGCTTTTAATGGGACGAGTTTGGTTTAACTATAATCGAGTTTTTAACAGGTTCGGGTTTATTTTCTCAAATCTAAAACAGGTTCGGATATGTTCTTCTTGTCGACCTTGTCCAGATTATATTTAAAAATATTTTATTATTATTTTATTTTATCACTTTAATATAAAATAATAATTATAATATTTAATAAATAATTCATGAAAATTCATAATATTTTATTTTTATGAAATATATTAATTTTAATATAATAAACATAAAAAAAACAATATTAAAATATTAAAAATAAAAATAAAAATAAAATATAAATGAGGCGGGTTTAAGAATTTTCTCATCTCTACCAACCCGCTTGAAATGAGTCCGTTTTATTTTTAAATGCTTAATGAGTTGAGAATTAAAAAAATAAATGGTAGGTTCGGCATGAAGTTTATCCTATCCCAAACCGTTTATCGCCTAGTGGTAGTGTTTGCTTATCTCCCTTATTAGACTGATGAAATAGAACAAACCAACTATTCGAACTTAAAAAAAAGTGAGTAATAAGTCATGAAAATTGGAAGAAATAAGCAAGTGACATTTATTTACTTTCGATGTCGATTGAAAAACAAACGTATAGGTTTGTGTTCATTAATGGTCGTGAGTTCGAATCCTCTTAAGGCTTAATAAAGGATTTACTCGATCATTAACTTTAAGATTTTGTAATATTAATCAAGGTACATTTAAGTCGACTTAAATACTCGTAATTATAATATATAAATATAAAATTGGCATAATATTATTATTTATGGGAGGTTAGAAATGAGAAATGTGGATGACAAGATGGGGAAGGTCCATGAGCAAAGACATATGGAGTGGACCCATAAAGGTTAGGGCCTTGCCATGAAACATAGGAACATGGACTTTAAATTTGTGGAACAAAAGTTCAACATTAATAAATGTGTAATAATAGTGTTAGAATTAAGACCTTATAGTACCACTACTACTACTTGCCCTACCCCCTAAGGGACCCTTAAAGCAAAAGGCACATCCAACATCCTCCCACCCACCACATGAAATTATTTTTATTTACAATATACCTCCTTCATAATATCAATCCATCCATTGTGCCCTTTTCTTTCTTTTCTTTGTCTCCCTTTTTTTTGTCCCACAAAATTCAAAAACATATAATTTAGAGAACAAATATATATATATTTTTTAAATTTTAAAGTATTCAAATAAGCATATAAATATATTTTAGTTGATTTTTAAAAATTCATATTAAAAAATATATATTATTCGAGTTAGTTTACATGCACCTCAACAAATCACATGAGATCCTAAAATTAGAAAGTGGATAGACTCTTTGATACTTTTAGATTGCAAATTATTGGTATTGAATAACTAATTATTAAATAATAAACTAATTAAAAAAACCCATTTAAAATCTAATGACATAATACTAAAGAAGGTACGAATCAATACAATTCCATTCTTTGGTCTAACCAATTCAACTAATAGCTTTATTAAAAAAACAAACAAACAAAACTAATCCAACGTACAATTAGATAAACTCTTATAATAATATTAATTGATTAAAAAAATTTATTGGTTTCAATAATTCAAAGATAAGGGTACAAATCACCTGCTCTAATTGTAGCATTGGAGTTCACTAAAAATATTGGCACCATAGGAGAAAACTAGGCATAAGATATTGTACCTAGACACTGGGGGATCAAACCAAAGTATATTAAATTAATTCTTGGTATTTGGACCACATCTTTTTATTTTTTTATTTTTTTAAAATAAAGTTTTAATATTTGGGTACAACTATCCAACAAACTGGAACCATTCCATTGCATAGTCCAGGATTAAATTAAAATATTTAGATTGAGGAAGATGTGCCCATCATCAACTATGAAATCATAGGTGGAATTCATATTTAATTATTTGGGGTATGTGGTTCATATCATCTTATTCCTTGCTTGTGAAGCACTCAAAATTTCATTGATTTTGGATATGGGTTTCATGTAAATTCCCTTTCCAAAACTTGGGTTTCATCAATTTAATGTAAAAAATTGGTTTTTTTTAAAAAAAAAAAGAAAAATTGGTATTTTTTTAGTCTCTCCCACACCCAATGCTTTGGACCATGCAATCACATCTGGGTTGTTGTATCCAAGGTATGAAGATTCCAACATAATTTCTACACCATGATCTTGAAATAATAATATATTTTAAATTTATTGAGAGGTGAAAAGATGAAATGAGGTGATGTTTCAAGATTTAAGATCATCCCAATCTTGTATTTATTTTTTAGAGGATGAAAAATTCTTAAAACTTGAAAGATGTTTGAAAGTTATTCTTGAAATGACATAAAGTGGGGGGTTTAAGCATTTGGTTCGAAAATAACTGTTTTAGAATAAATTTTAGGCTTTTTTTTATCTTTTAAGTGTTTTAAATAATAATTTGAGATATGAAATATATTTAAAAAAAAAATTCAGTTGAATGTAAGAAAAATATGTCAAAAATGATTTTCAAATACAAGTTTCATACGAAATTTTGTATCCTAAATCAACTAGAAAAACATATAAAAAACATTTCTTAAAACTTATTCTTAGAGAACTCATTTGGAAATTATTTTCAAATAAATTTTTATGAGAGAATAATAAACTTTTGTTAACTTTGATAAAAACTCATGTCTAATATAAGCTTGTCTTGAAATAAAAGTCATATTGTCGAAAATATTAATTTAATTAAAAAAAAAAACTTATATTTAGGAATGAAGATGATAAACCTTTTATCAATTATATACATATATATATATATATATATATATATATATATATATATATATATATATATATATATATATATATATATACTGCTATATATATATTTATTGTCTGCTTCGATGAACCTCAAAAACTGTCATGACTTTGAAATTAACGTACATAAAAACTGAACAAGGTCTAAAGGAATGATTAAAACGATGATCACATATTTGACAAACTCTCATGAAACAATATTTAATTATATTAATCAATTATAGTATAATTTTACATGCATGAACTTATCTACTGTCAGTGGTACAATGAATCTTAAAACTTATAAATACAACAATCAATAAATTTTCTTTTGGTAATCCAAAATCAATACCATATAGGGATGTGGAAATGGAAATGGAAATGGAATTGGAACCACATGGAATGGGGTCATGATGAGATAAGGGGAGGTTGGGGGTTGGGGGTGCCTTAAAAAAGATAAGAGAGGCAAAAGGGACTTTAGGCATGGAGCAAAAAGAAAAGATGTTCCCCTTTTTAGGTAACACATATTTTCAATTCAAGTGGGTGGGATAGGCATCTTTACCAATACTTCTTTTTTCATTAGATTTCCTTCCACTTTAATTCATGTTCTTCTACCATTGGTTTAAATAGTGACCTAACATCTTTTTTCCTTTTTTATTTTATTTTAAATAAAAAATTATATATTTTATTTTTTTTCCCTCCTCCTTTAGCTTATGATAAGATCATTCACAATATTGTTGTCCATGAATAGTTGGCCTAGAAACTTTTGAGCTGTCCCCTTGTCACATATTTGGGCCTAGATGATTTTATGTATTTATTTAAAAACTTATATTATAATAATAAAAAATGCACATTCATGCAAGAAAAAAAAAAGAGACGTTAATGCCAGAGTAAAATACTAAAAATATTGTAATACCATATAAACGGATGTCAAAAAAAAAAAGTTTTGGGTGTTTTTAGCCCATTTAACTTTTGGGCCCACTGTAGAATGGTGGGCCTAGCCATTGGGTCAGTTTTATGAGAGTCCATGAATGGTGGCCTAGAGCCTTTTGAGCTGTCCCTTGTCACAAATTTGGGCCTAGATGTATTTATTTTTAAAACTCATATATATTTTTTGGAAAAGAAAATAATTTTATTAATTCAATTTAGCGATATATCGATAGAAACACATATACAAAATCATTAAAAATCATAGAGGATGAAATTTCTATGACTCCATTTATGCAACATTTTTTATGACTATAATATGATTTGTTGCTTTTATATGATCAAATAGGCTTTGTTGAATCTCAGCATCTGAATAAAGCAGCATGACAAGGCGATAAAAAGCAAAGTATCAAATGCAAAAGACAATGCACAAAACCAAAAGCAGCAACAAAGAGGCGAAGCCTGAAAAGCAAGTAAGCTCAGATATATGTGGAATATGTTTTATTAAGAAGTTGATAGATAAAGAGTATATAAGTGAGTCCTTTGAGACGGGAATGACAAAAAATTACCTAAACTTGCTTAAAGAAAGATGAGTGACTACAATAGAAAGTTGAGAGAAAAAGAGTTTAGAGTTTTTTTTTATCCCACTTTAAAACCCATATTAGAATTATAAAAATACACATTTATGCAAGAAAAAAAAGAGGTGTTGTAGGGGCTTTTGTGGGTGTTTTTAGCCCATTTAACTTTTGGGCCCATTGTAGAATGGTGGGCCTGGCCATTGGGTTAGTTTTATGAGGTCATGGTAGTGGCTAGAGCCTTTTTGGAGTTGTCCTTGTACAGAATTTGGGCCTAGATGTATTTATTGTTTGAAGCTCATATATATTTTTGGAAAATAATTTTATTAATTATTAAAGCGATATATCGATAGAAACACATATACAAAATCATTAAAAATCATAAATGATGAAATAATACTAGGTTAATAACAGAATAAATCCTTTGAGTCCTATAAATTTGATAATACTATAGTGAATAGTATTTCCACGACTCCATTTATGCAACATTTTTGATGACTATAATATTAATTGTTGCCTTTGTTGCTTTTGTATGATCAAATATGCTTTGTTGAATCTCCCGCATACAAATAAAACACTGTAATAAGACGATAAAAAATAAAACGTCTTATCAAGACAATGACACAAAACCAAAAGCAGCAACAAGACGAAATCAAAAACAAAATAAAACTCATATATATGTAAAATAACCATTTTATTAAGAAATAGATTGATAGAAAAAGGTGTGGAGTGGTGATTTCAAGTAGAGAATGACAAAAAATCACTCAAACTTGATTAAAGGAAGACGAGTGACTACAAGAGAAAGTTGAGAGAAAAAGAGTTTAGAGTTATTTATTTATTTATTTTTTATCCCACTTTAAAACCCATATTAGAATTATAAAAATACACATTTATGCAAGAAAAAAAAGGAGGTGTTGTATGGGCTTTTGTGGGTGTTTTTAGCCCATTTAACTTTTGGGCCCATTGTATGAAGGTGGGCCTAACCATTGGGCCAGGCTTATAATAGTCTCCTTGTACCCCATGTGATCTCCAAAAAAAGAACAAAAATTTCAATACTTCTCTAACATTTGTTTAAGGGTTGTATACAAATTGATTAAATATTAATATATTAATTAATTAAATTTATTAAATGGGATTCTTTCCTTTAATCGATTTATGATTGCTACTTTGTCTATCCATATAATAAATTTTATCAATTTAGTGAAGCAAGTTCATGCGGGTAGCAAAAATAAGAGGTATGTTTTGAGGAATAAGTGGTTTGTTATAAAACTTAACATTTAAATAATGAAAAATTTGACAGAAATTTATAATTTTTTTTTCTTTTACAATTAAGAGTATCCTCTTATAATTTTGAAATGAACCTACATTAAAAGGATGTGAAAAGAACAATGATATTTTCATTTATTATAGAATGAAATTAAGATGATTTTTACCTTTTCGACTTATAAGTGAATTTTTTTTGAGTTTATTTATTTTTATTTAATAACATTCTAGTTTCACTTTTATTTAATTTTGCTCCATGAATTGTATTCTTATGGGCATCCTAATATGTATATCTTGCATTTTAGATAATTACACTTCACTATTATTTATGGGTGAAATTTGAGATTGAAATTCTTCACAATTTAGTTATTTAATTTTTAGCAACTTGTCTTCCCCATTAAGAAAAGTTGCTAATTAGAGAGTATTTGGTTAGTCTTTATTCTATTTTTACTTCAATAGAAATATTTGTTTCCTTTAAACAAGAGAATATTTATTTTAATACTCTTTTGATGAAAATTTTGATTTCTTTTACAATACTAAATTATGTAGTCTTGCAAAATTTCCTTTGCATTACCTTTTCAATATGCCAAATGTCACTTGTTGATTTTAAATTTTGTCCATTTGAAAATTAATTTTTTTCAAGACAAATTTAGCAATAATTTATTTTATTAAAATTTTGATATTCACATGTCTATCTCGATTGGTAAAATATTCGATGTTTAAAAAGATAGGAGATCTAGAGAGGGAAAGTGTCTCAGGTTCGAGTCCCGATAGAGACAATTTATTATATTATAACAAAGTGCTTAGTTGTCAAAAAAGTATAATGAATCATAGGTCCAAGACACAGTGTCTCGTTCTAATATGTAGGGGACAATGAGCTCCTTAAATGAGATAATAAGGGTTAGTATGACACTACTTTTTTTAAGCATTTTGGCTATTGCTTTCTACTAATGTTTTTTATTACCTGTCGCATAGGTATAAAAACGTTTTTATATCATTAAAATTACCAAAATGGATATCCAATTTAATTACAAAAATAGGATATCATAATAAATAAAGGTATCATAAAAATATATAAGCTTACATATAAAAATTTAATTGTAAAACCTAAAATAACTATTTTTATGATTATAAAAATTTAAAAAGATTTGAATTAATATATAAACATATATAACATAATTACTTTTATGATTATGAACATTTTAAAAATATTTACAAAAATATTTGAATTAATGAATAAACATACATACACATTTGTATTAATAAAAACAAAAAATAATTATTTGTATGATTATAAAAAGTATTTACAAAAAGATTTGGTACAAATAAAAACTTAAAGTAATTATTTTGATAAAAATATTTACAAAAAAAAAATTGAATTATTTGAATTTTTAAAAGTAAATCATATAAAATGTGTAACGGAGGGGGGGTGAGGACTCTAGTCTCATTTTCTATTTTTTTTTTTTTTATGTTAGTTTATTTTCTTTAATTAATATGGGTGATTTTTTATTAAATTCTTGGCAGAATCGCACTTTACACATTTTCATCTTTTTTCTCCTCAATAAAATGGTTATTAAATGCATTATATAGAGTTTTGTTTGTTTTTAGTGATTTCAGTCGTCGCCTTGATAACGTGGCCATGGTTGTCGTGCGTCTTTTGTGTGATGGGTGGTTGTGTCAAATCACCGATTATGAGCGTTTATCTTTATGCGTCTTGATCAGCGTTTATTTGTGTTTGAAGCGTTTGAACAAACAAAGTATATATGATTAGAACTGATAAATCCAGTCAGTGGTCGTATTATCTTTGTAGAGCCCGAGTCATATGTATTATAATCATAATAGTAATATCAAATGTGTAGGCTCAATTATAAAATGTATAGGCTTTGAGTTGATTCATTATACTATTAAGTTATGTCTTCCAGCTACTTTATCACCCACTTTGATTTCACGTTTTTGTGAAATATATACCGCGAATCGTTTAAGTTATAACTGAACCACCCCTTTTACAGTTCAACTAGCATCGATAACTCGACCTCGACCACCTACGAGGCGAGTTTTAAAGGCAGAGTTTCCTTTAAAGTGGATACACAGATACTAAGTATGGCTAGTAATGTGAGGCCGTCAAAATTATAAGGAAGGATAAAATATTAATGAAATTTAGGTGAAATCCGGAATTTTTCTGAATCTCGGATAATGACGGACCGTGGTTAAGGATAGGTCTGGAGTGAGAATCTAGCTCTAAAAATTCGAATTTAAATCGGTCAGGCGTTCAGATTTTCAGGCACGAGGGATGGGTCGCGGACGTTATGGGTGGCTGGGGCGCCCGCGTGTCAAGCTATGGAAGAGTCGACGTTGGTCAGTGGGGTACCGCGCGTGCGACCACGTGGCGTCGTGCCATTTGGAAATCTAAGTTAGAAGAGATAAGGTGATAAGGTAATCCAAGGTGTCAATGAGAAATATGGACGCGATGGAAGAGCCAGTCTTCTTGTGAAGTCTTCGCTGGTTTGGGAGGGAAGGAAGAGAGAGAGGAGAAAACGACGGAGAGAGATAAAGAAAGAGAGGGTTTGGGAGAGAGACTCCACCTTCTCCTAAGTTTCAGAAGCGATCGGGCCAAGTGTCGGAAGCGGACAGAGGGAGAGTTGATCACCGCGTGGGGCTTCGCGTCGAGACCCGGAGTTTTGTGGAGTTTTTGACAAACTCGAGGAAGGTAGGAGTTTTTATACGCACAACTCTTTTGTTTAAGGTAGTATGTGGATGGAGATTTATTGAGGCTGGATGGCCGTGGTTTTGGTTAAAGATTTGGTAGAATTAATCACTGCAGAGTGGTTTGGACGGAGTCCGCAGTTTGCGTGATTGTGTGATGTTGTGTTATTAAAGCAGGAAATTGAATAACGTCTTGATTGTGATTACGTGAGAGTTTGTTCCAGAGACGAGGCTAGGTTTGTGCCTTAGCCCATGAGCTAATCTTATGTTATTGTCGTAAATTGAATAACATGTATTAATATTGTTAATATATGCGTAGGTGATAAATGGCATCATGTTGAATGTTATTTGTGCCATTGCGTTCTGACAGGTGGGAGTAACCCAAGTAGGAAATTCCGCTCTGCAGGCTTTGCTCACTTAGTCGTGGGACCCCTTTTTCGGTCTTAGAGACCCACTTGGGGATGGGATGCATCTGGGGCCTTAGAGGCAAAGAAACGGCCAAGATGGCCTTATCTTGTATTTTCTGTTTTTTGTAAAATTCTGGGCAAAGGACCCAGTTTGTATAAATTGTAATAAAAAACAATTGTGAATGAATCCCTTTTTGTACAAAATTTATATTTGGATTGTATGGATGTGCGGGCCTTGTTGGGTCATTTTACACATGTACGTGCCTCATGACATGAGATATGTAGATTTCCACGGGTTGATGGGTAGTCAACACACCCCGGTTTTGGGGCATCACAAATAATCTATCTTCCAGGACATACGAAGATTCTTTCGCCAGGATGTTGTTTCATCCTTTATCGTTTTTAGCGATTTTGATTATATGTTTCTATCTATATGACTAGTTTGAATCAATGAAATTATTTTTCTTTTTAAAAAAAAGTATATCACACTAATGATGTAAAAAAAAGTATATCATATTTAGAATTTTAAAATAAAATAAATAGATATTTTAAGGATAAATAAATAGATATTTAAGGATCAATAAATAAATATTTAAGGATAAATAAATATGTATTTTAGGTATATCTAAAAACTCTTAAAGTGTTTAAAAAAAAAAAACACCTCCAAGTTCTTCTCAAAAAAACACTCAAAGTGTTTTTTTAAGTTTCAAAACCGTTTTTCAAAATATGAAGAAAATAAAATGTAATCAAATTCCTCCAAATTTGAGATATTTTAAAGTTTCTTAGTCCTTATAAAATGAGTTTAAACTTATATTTTATTTTCCTTCAATTTTTTTTTCTTACACTTTTCATCCCTATTTTCTTCTCTACTCTATTTCCTTAGTACTTTCCAGGTTCCAAAGGAAGCCTAAGGCTCCATTTGGAACCCGAAAAATAGTAAGGAAAGAAAATAGAAATGAAAACGGAAGGAAATAAATTTTGGAGGGAAATAACAAAAGTAGATTTAAACCTAATAAATTAATTCTATATGCAAAAAATGGAGTTCTTGTTTCAAAATTGTTTTTTTTTAACGGCTTAACAAAATCTTTTAAAAAAGAAAAAACCCAAAAAAACAAAGAAAAAGAAAGTAAAGTGTATTAAAAAAAAAATATAATATTATGGACATCGTATTTTGGCTATGATGGTGTTTTCCACTAAAAGGAGAGATTAGTTTTTTTTGTATTTTTGAAAAACCATTTTGAAAACAGTTTTGGAGTCATCACTTATTTATTTTATTTTTTAAGGGAAAAAAAAGAAAAAAAAAATTCTAAATATGACTCACAATAGGAAAACAAGTATGTGAAAACCGAGTCTCGGTCTGGAGTCAGGTTACTTATCGTGAAGGTACGGTGGCAAACCGTAACACCCCTCTAAACCCCTAAAAGATTGGGTCTCTAATAATAAAGTTAAGGCTAATATGGAAATTGACTAATCAAGCAATAGATACCAAGAAGAAGAAACAACGATACTACAAGGGCACATCAAACATATAATAAATAACAAAAGTCAAAAAGGAGAAATATGTACCTTGACACTGAATTGGGAGCCGCTATTAATAGAAAACAGGTTAGCCTAATAACACATATAAAAACCTTAATGATTAAAATAGAAAATGAGTGTCAAATTATTTAATGAAGGATATATGAGATGTTGGCCCCCGTTAAGGCCAATTTATTTAGCACATGAGTTAACTTCATGTGGTCCCATTTTATTGGAATTATAGAGTAGATCGTGTTTTTAGAATTTTTATAATCAGATTGAAAAAAAAAATAGTAATAAGAATGTCATTTTAGAAAATAAGGGATTTGAAATTTAGATATTTGAAAATAAAAAGGTATTTGATTTGGGAAGTTTAAAGAAAGTGAGTCTTGAATTTTTGAATTTAAAATTATTTTTATAAATAAAATAAATTTTAGAATTTTTTGAAATTAAAGATGGTGATTTTTTTTTTTAGAAATTAAAGGAAATATATATATTTTTTAATATTTTGAAATTAGAGAAAATGATTTTTTTTATGAAGATAACAAAAGTAATAGGAATAAAGTTAAAATAATAATAATAATATTTATTTGAAAGTTGGTATTAAAAAAAAGTCAAAATTGATGAAAAGGGAGGGTATTAGAAATATTATTTAAAACTAGCATAAATTTAGAATTAATTGATACCCTAGCTGCCTATTTTTCTCTCTCATCTTATTCTTTCTAGCCCATTTTCTTTAAACAAAGAGGGTGATTTTTTTTGGTAATTATTGGCCTGAAATCACCCTCTACATCTATTTTCTACCATTTTTCATTTTCAATAAAGTGGTTCTACCACAAAAATCTGGTTTTTTACTTTGTTTTTTGGTATTTTTGTCATCGTTTTGTGCGACGTGTGGTTTGTGTTGTTTTAGTACGATGATTTGATTAAGTCATCTTATTGATGACTTTACGGTGTATGGGTGATTCAGGCAATAAGAAGCGGATTGATTAAACGTAGTCAAATGTGGTATTCGATATCTTTTGTAGAGGCGGGTTATATGTATTATAATTAAATTCGTAGAATTATCAATGTATAGGTTTAAAGCCCAGTTATTATCATTATTAACTTGGATTATTCATTAACATACAGAGTTTTCAAGTGAATTTGATTCTTTGTTTCTATCGAATGTATTGTTAGTTTGAATCAATAAAATTATTCTCTTTTCAAAAAAAAAAAAAAAAACTACTTTGGCCTTGCAATTTTTATTTTTGAGAAATCAGTCCTAGGACTCTTAACGGAAGCAAGTATATGAAGGTGGGAATAGGTTTGCCATGGGGATGGGTACATGTATGGTGGAGTATATACAGTTACGGCAAGTGGAGTGCATATGGAGTTAATAATAATATATAAGAAATTAAATAACATGAAATCAATATAGCAAAATCAAAATAATATATAAGAAATCAATGCACAAAATCAAAGCAAATATAAATTATATACAAAAGCAAATATGGCAGCAAAATCGATGGATTCCACAATGAAATAAAGGTTCTCCCCTTTTGATCGTCTCCCCTCTTTCTCTAGCTTTCCTGCATTTGGCCTCCCCTAAAAACTTCTATCTACCTTTAAAGAAAAACCTCTTCAATACATTAAAGTATAAGATCTCTAAAGAAAACTAAATCCTAAGAACCTCCCTAAAGGAAAGGATGATCTACCTTCCCAACAAAAAAAGAATGAAATAAAATCCAATCAAATAAAATCAAAATAAAATAAATAAATAAAAGAACAAGACCTCAAATTTGGTAACTAAAAATATGTCTCTCTTTGATAGAGTTCACGAGTGTAGCGAGTAAGAACAATGAAGCAAAGCGAATGCGAAAATTGAGTAGAATGAGATGAACTCTATCGAAGAACTCTATCGAAGAACAAAAAAGAACCCAAAAGTTTTCACATCGAACATGACTTCGTTAGAACAGAGGCGACCCCAGAGGCTCTAAAAACTATAAAAACGAACAACAAAAGAAAAAAAAAAGTGTAAGGCGCCACTAAAGTCAAGTCTAAACCTCCCCCAAATGGTCTCCAAATGTGATCAGAGAATTAGTGATCGAAGTCAAGTGATAATTTGACCACCAAAAGAGAATGAGCAGGCTACATATAGAGAGGTCAGGCACTCTCACTGAGGCACTAAGGAGCTAAGACAAGACAGCTACACAAGAAACTTCGGAGTAAAGCTCACCAGGAGACTTATAAGGTGTTTGTTTATAGAGAATGCTCTAAGAGTAGCACGCATGTGGATGAAGGGCGAGACGTAATCAAGGTTCAACATGGATCAAAGACTAATAGAGGGGTGAGGGGGAAAGCGAGTCCCAGGTTGATAGTTCATGGCTCAACAAAGCTTAAGGTCTAAAAAGGGAAGAGCGAGAAAAGATAGGGCTCCGAAAGAAAAGCGGCTTAGAGGTCGTAGAGGCTCAAGGCTTCAAAAGAGGAAAAAGCGAGAAAAACAGAACTCAAACTGAAAAGAGGAAAGAAAACAACTTAGGGCTAAGGGCTCAAGGCTTGACATGACTTAGGGCCTATAAATGAAAAGGGAAAGAGTAGGCTCGGGCTTGAAAGAAAGAAAGCAACTAGAGCTCAAAGGCTCGAACAGGAAAAAACAAGAAAAAAGAGCGGGCAGAAAGGAAGAAACAACTTAAGGTTGAGAGCTCAGGGTTCGACAAGGCTTAAGGCTTAAAAAAATGAAAATGTGAGAAAGCGAGCCAGGCTTGAAATGTCTAAAGCGACTTGGGGTGAGGAAACAGTACTCGATGATGCTTAGGGCCTAAGAAAGGGAAGAAAGGCTGAGGCTGGGCTGAACATCTGCAGCTCAGGGTGGGCCTTGGGCTCTGTGAGCCTCAGGCCCAAAGGAAAAACAGGCTTGGGGTTGAGGCCAAACAGCTAAGGGGTTTGAGGCTCGGGGCTTGACAAGGCTCAAGGCTTAAAGGGAAAGAGGAGACAGAGTGAGCTCAGGAAGCAAGTAAATGCAGAGGCTCGAGGCTGACAAGGTTCAGGGCTTAAAAAGGAAAAAGCGAAAAAAAAAAAAGCGAGCTTTATGCTTGAAAAGGAAAGAAAACAACTCAAGGCTAAGAGCTCAGGGCTCAACAAGGCTTAGGGCCTAAAAAGTAAAAAGCGAGCTTGGGGCTAGAAAAGGAAAGAACGGCAGAATTTTGAGGAGCTCGAGCTCGACAAGACTTACGACTGAAAGGAAAAGCAAAGCTGAGCTCTGGAAAGCGAAAGGAAATAAAATAGCTCAGGGCTCAACAAGACTCATGGTCTAAAAAAGGAAAAAGCGAGAAAAGCTTAAAGCAATGCAAGGTCAATAACTCTATGTGATGACAATGAAGCCTACTAATGATCTGGCAACATTTGTAGAGGGTATACCACCCAGTATACAATGGTGACTAATTGAAGACAGTAGCCAAAATCATGAATATAGAGTATACTCATCGATCATGTAGTGAGGCAAATCCTCAAGGGTTGCCACAGGGACCATGCATCAAGGCATGCTAACCCGAATAGAACTTACCAACAATTAAATTCCGCAGTAACCAACACCCGATATATGCTAATTGATGAGTGTCAAACCTCATTATATATAGATTTTAGTATGTTTTGATCTCTTTTTTGATCTCTCTTTTATACATAAATAAGTTTCGTTTCTACTTCATTATTAATATTTAGTTTCTTTTTGTAGTTTAGGTCAAATTGTAGCATTTGGAGGCATTTTGGAGGCTAAAAATGTGAAAAACGAAGATCCCCGCTTCCAACGTCAACGCCATGACGCTGTCGGGCCACACAGTTCCAGCCTGGGCCGCATTCAAGCGATCTCTTTCGGGGTTTATAAGCAATAATGCCCTAATGACCAGAGGGTCGCACTTTGGAGGGTTCGACTTTAGAGAGAAGGGGTGAGATAGACATGAAGACGAACATCAACTCTTGGAAGATCTAGTGATCCGGGGGAGGAAGACGAAGGATACATCAATTTTTAGCACTAGAACTATTTCCTCTACGATTTTTATGTTCTATCTAAGTTTAATGATGTGCCAGACTTTTATTATGTTCTAAATTCATAAACTAGGGTTTTGGTTGTATTTTAGACATGAAACTTATATCTAATTGCTAGAATTCTTTCTTTTATTGTTTCATGGGGTTGAACCTCTATTGATTCATACTTTATTTTGTTTACATGTAGATATCTGGCCAATATTAATGTGGTGTGTGGTTCTCTACGAGACCTAAGAAGGGAGTAGAGAGTTAGACACAGGTGAATCAACCTAATTAGCTAGGTGGTGTAGAAATCATCAGTAATTACGAGGCATGTAGGGTTATTAGGACTTAAAGCACTACTAGTGCTTAGGGTTAAGCTGAGAAACAATAAACCTAGTATTAGTTGGTAGGTTATTTGACCTAAAGAGAGGCTGGTAATTAAATTAGTCAAGAACCGCCTTGGAGAACTTTCTTCTCATGAAACACAGAAATAGATTCGGGTTCACTGAGTAAATGGATTTTCTAATTACTCTAAAACCCTAGAACTTCATTATCTCATGATATCACACCGTATGCTAATCAACTAAAAGTTTATACCGCAAAGGTGCATGGGGCAGGCGGTTTTAATTTGATTATGCTCAAATAACGAATTGTTCTGCCGGGACATTAGAGAAGTAGGCCAATCTTTGGTACTTAGCATCCCGCTTCCCCGTGGATCAATTTCGTAATGCTCTAAGATAATTATATTACTTGGATACGTGATATCGTACCTTAACAGCACTTCAATCGCATACCACGTAATTTTAATACAGAACACAATTACACCTATCACTAACTACCCAAAACAGAGACATCATCACAAACAAGTCAATAATATGTTAGGCTCTACCATCATGGAAGGTGTTGAACCTAAAGACCCATAAGGGTGAAGGCTCGATTGTAAAACACAAAGACTAAACCGCATCCTTCCTTGATCAAAGGAGTAAATCATAAATCATGGTGAAATGGGTAGTTCAATGAAGATGAAGGATAGGGTATGGTAAAATAGGTATAGATATGAGGCTATCAAGAAGGAAATATCCGGGTATGGGATGGAGGATAAGTAGATATCCAAGATCGACCAGGTATGTTGAAAAGATTATATCTCATGTGACATCAAATCCACAATGCATCAAAATCCTCCACTAAATGGTCACTCACTATGTCGATGAACCAAGACGATGAGGTAGCTATGCCCCAGTAACAAATAAAACAATTGCATCTCTGATAAGTGCGCTCTTAGAAGTGACTATACTCCAATATAGGAATGTCTCAAGATCCATCATCCAAAGAAAAGATGATCGCTTCTCTAAACATAAATTTCATCCTCAAGATCCACCAACAATAGGATAAGTATGCCCTAGTATCGAGTACATACATATATGATAAAAATGACCTCCAAAGTAGTCATGTCCCAATGTAAGAATGTATCATAATCCATTGATCAAAATAGGGACTACCCCCAAGTATATGATCATCATTGAAGCTCCTCATCTATTATGCTCCGAAATATATCCAACCAACTTCGGATATCTCCCATGTGTAAGCTATCAAACATAATGTGTGGCATCATAGCCTCGCATATCTTACGACCAACGGAACGTAGCTTCTGGCAATAAAAACAAATTATAAACTAGGCTCAATAATCCTAATGAGAAAAATATTAACAAACCCCTCGTGCATGTAACGCAATGTATAGAAACCTTATGAGTAAGAAACCTAAGCACGTCATGTGAGAACACTAAATAGTGGGTAGTAAAGTATCACATGTCACTAGGATAAGTAGAAACGATATGTGAACGATAAAGATACTCTTGAGGGCGAAGTGAGGTAGGAAGGGGAAAGAATTTGGACATGGTCAAATCGAGAACCAGCTGAAATGAGGTCAATAAGAAAAAAAAAAAAAAAAAAAAAAAAAAAAAAAAAAAAAAAGCATACAGCTGGATGGGTATAGTCGCCTCACATCATAAATTTGATAAACCACACATCCGAAATGGATAAGATGATGACAATGATCCAAACATCCTCTAAAATGAGGGTCACAATCTCTCCTAAATGTCACGACCCAACTCGAAAGAGAGCTCACATACGAACTCTCACTATCATATATACTCAATGTAGCGAGATGTCATGACCATACACGTACCCCAAGAACAATGATATGATAGAATATATAAACGATTTTTTTTCTTTTTCTTTTATTATTATTATTTTTTTACATATATAATATATAACCACATGAATGAAATCACCTCACGCATTGATGTAGCCATGAATCCTCACTAATAAGATAATCTCTCACAACCAAGATATTTGGATCATCACCCAAGGGGTGAAATAAAGGAAAGATGTGCCTGCCCTTTATACAAAGACATGTAGAAGACCACCACTCAAGCAAAAGCAAAAGCAATGTCATGAAAATGACATGGAAAATGGATAGGAGACTAATGGTACATGAAGTGAGTGAGTATCGATGATAGCCAAAAGCGAGATCATGATATGGGAGACGGACAACCAGGAATACATTTGTCAGGTCCAAAGCTTATGAGATCTCTAATCAAAGCATCTATACATGATGAAGCTCCCAACCCGATGTAAAGATAAATGAGGCGATGAAAGACAAAGCTATAACATCCATGTGAGGCTTAATGGGCTAGCAACGGATAACTCTATATGTGTAAGGGATAAGGTAAAAGGCTCATGAAACGATGGCCACCCATCCTTTGACCACAACATCATACATCATGCTCTCGAGATTACACATGGTCATCAAGACATAGATCTGTAATGACCACCAAAATGTAACAATGTAAAATCCTCTAAAATCATGTGAAAGCTCATGCTATATGCTCTATAAAGCCTCTTAGACCATCTCAATCATAGTACTCTCTTAATATGAGCTACTCATCGTCAACCCATTTAAACCAACCCCAATATCCAAATCAGACTCCAGAAATCATATGTAAGTGCCTAGACTGAATATCATGTAACAACTCATCTCCCTTTCTCAGCCATAGAATAATCAATGATCTCATCGAGTAATCGAACTGCCCTCTCATGATAAGTCACATCTCATAAGATACAATACTCTCCTCAAATCAGGTCATCTCAAACGCTACCTCGGTCAAACTGGCGAAGATATAAAAGGCATGGTGGTATATATGGGAGGAAATGTGAGAATGTAGCAGGCCTGGAATGAAAACAAAAAGCCCGTGATAATAGGTCATCGGGGTCCCAAAGGCAAGGTAAGAAAATATAAGTGAATGAGATGCCACCTGCTAGGTAAATGAGTCTCAATCTCCAACTCCTCGAATTAAGTCTCCAATCTAAGGTCAATAAGCTTAAAACCCTCCATGATGAGTCGGGCCTAAGTGATCATGATATGAAAGTGAAGGTGTCTCAAGTCAACACCATAGCGTAACACACCTTAAATGATCCTATGGTGGCAATCATAATCCGGATGTATGATGGGAACCCTAGAGTCGTAAAAGAGTCTACTATAAGATGACCACAAATATGAATATAAAAGCACTATCATGAGATCAATACTCCATCTATAGTCGCGGGTCCTTGATTCAACCTTCAATCCGAGCCCCATGAAGAGAAAAAGATAAGGTGATCAAGGAGGATTAGAAAAAAGTATGAATATAAAAACATGCCTTTCACATTTCATATGGAAATAACATGCCTCAAATTGAAAATTGAATCAAGTATCCAATAAGGAAAGTATTAAGCTCATGACAGGTGTGAGGTGCAAGAGAAGTGATCAATGAGCATACCTAAGGTATTAAGTAGCGAGTGACGATAAACTAAGTGTAAGTGTAAACCCAAGAAAAAAAGACTCGTGAAAGCCCTATGGAGTAAACTCTCTAAACACACTAAGTGACAGGGAGTAACAAGGAGTGATCTAACTAACACTCGAAACTCAAACCAATCTCTGAACACTCAAGAGGAGACCAAAGGGGGAGCACCAGACCTAATTGAGACTAAAGTGGCCCTAAAGGCTCTCAGATGCACCCATGTGTAGGAAAAAGAATCCTAAAAAAAGGATCTAAGTTCACCTATAAGGTCAAGGTGACTCTAAAATAAAAAGGGTGGGCTTTTGAAGGGATCCCTAATGTTACGATCATACTTCTAAGCACGCAACCCTCTTACACGCCTCGCGAGACCGGGTGCTTCCATGCAGCAGGGTCATCTCCTCCACACATGAAGCAATTCCCTACATCCAAGAGGGTTTCCTATGGCAAAGGCCTCACTACTAAGGAGCAAAAACTAAGGTGTATAATGAATGTGTAATCCGAAAACCTAACAAACTAAGCACAACGAAAGCACATTGGTTACACAAGTATCCTATAATCTAGCTATAGGCAATACAATTCTTCAAAGATTAGACTCCAACTAGCATCACTATGTCGGCCACCTCCAAAATGCTCCTAGACATAGATATAGCCCATCAGTAGCTTGGTCGAAGAGCACATAAGGAGTAACAAATCTCCTATCAAACACGCAATCAAGGGAAACTAAGTCGATCGAGACTAGTGAGTTGGAGATAAAGAGGATACATGTGTGTCCCACATGGACAAGCAACATACAATCAAGCGAGAGGAAGCGTAGTCATGCAACAAACAGTCATGCAAAGTACAATTATATCATCCAAATCTCCACACAATCTAAGCAAGGATACAAGATGAATATGTAACAATCCTAAATGATCCCGACAAATCAACCAATCAAATACCATATTTGCCTCAACTAGTGTTCACACTTGACCCTCTAAAGCTATCCCTAGTGGAGTCACCATTTTGTGGACACCGCAAATAAAAAATTCAAGACTCGCTTTCTTTAAACTTCCCAAATCAAATATATTTTTGTTTTCAAATCCCTTATTTTCTAAAATGACATTCTTATTACTATTATTATTATTTTTCAACTTGATTTTAAAAATTCTAAAAGCACGATCTACTTTATAATTCCAAGAAAATGAGACCACATGGAGTTGACTTACGTGTGGCAACATAATGTCTATTAAGAAATGTCCAACATCCAGGCTAACAAGAAACCACTGGCACAAACCCACTTCATTTTTGCATCTAATTTATTAATGTTCTGATGTTATTGGGTTATCATTATTTTCATTAAAGAAGAGCTCCACAAATTCAGCTACTCTAAAGTACATATTTTTCCTTTTTTACTCTTGTTATTTATTATATGTTTGATGTGCCCTTGTAATATCATTGTTGTTTCTTTTTTGTATCCATTGCTTGATTAGTCAATTTCCATATTAGTCTTAACTTGATTATTAGGGACTCAACCTTTTAAGGGCTTAGAGGGATGGGGCTTGCCATTGTACTTTCCCGATAACTAACATGACCCCCAAACCTAAACTCGGTTTTCACATACTTGCTTTTCCTATTAGGAGCCACATTTAGGGTTTTCTTTCTTATTTTGTTTTCCCTTAAAAAAAAAAAAAGCGGCGACTCCAAAACTGATTTCAATTTGGTTTTTCAAAAATACAAAAAAACTAGTCTCGCTTTTTAGTGGAAAATGCTATCATAGAAAAAGTGTGTCCATGTGTGTCTGTTTAGCATAAATATGTAAATATAAAATTTTGAAACTATAATTATTTTATTTTTTATATTTATCTTTTTTATTTTGATTTATTTTGAATGTTTTTATTTTAAAATATTAAAATATAAATTTTAAAAATTCCTGAAGTATAAATATTTTATTAATTTATTTTAATAAAATATTATAACTTTAATTTTTATACTTTAGAGCCTACTAATTTATATTTTAATATTTCAAATAAAAACATTCTAAAATAAATCAAAATATAAAAGATAAATATAAAAATTCAAATTCAAATAATAGTAATTTCAATTTTTTTATTTTATGCACAAATATATTATACATATTTTTTGAATGCACTTTACTTTCCTATTTCTGAATCTTTCAAAATCAGTTATTTAAAAAATATATGTTTCTTTTTTATAAATGACATTTTTGGAACAAGAACTCTCTCTTACATCGGTAACAACCTAATAGGAATTATTTTTAAGTGAGTTAACTTTCCTTTAGTCTCCCACGCCTAATAAGAATTGTTTTTAAATAACTTGCCTTTAATTTTCCATTCCTCATAAACTTTTTTTTTTTAAATAGAATCATATTGATAAATTATAGTATAATTTTCCAAAAAAAAAAAAAATCTACAACCTGGGTATAATGTGTGAAACCGTAAAAAAGAGAAATCTAAACTTTCTTGTTAAAAAGTCACTGAGAAATATGAAATTAAGAGTAAGTGGAAATAAATAATAGTATTTAAGTGTATCGGAATTGATTATTAAAGGTAATGATTGAATTGAATATCATCAAGTGTAATAAATTGTAAGATGGAATTGAATATCAAAGATAATAAATAATAAAATTTCAATTTACAAGGCTGGTCAGCAATGAATCTATGTGTAACAAGCCAAGGCTTGGAATTGAACGTAAAAAAAATGGTGTAAAAAAAAATTACTATAATTTTATAAGGGTAGTAATTTTTATCATTTATTATAAAAGAAATGGGTAATGGATATTTATATCATTTAACTTTTATATTTTCCAAGTTTACCTTTAAAAACTTTATATTTTTGGAAATTATAGTTCGACACCATATGCCACTACAAGATTTTCCTAAAAACCCTCTTTACAACTGAGCGAAGAAAATCCTACATGTAACATAAAGAAAAAAAACCTAAAAATCTAGAAATTTGATGTGAAAGAAAGAAACAAAAATAAATAAAGAAATCAGTAATATCCAAATAATCTCGAATTACACGAACAAGTGACTCTCCAAATTCCTAATTTCAAATTGCGAACAGTCTACACGAACAAGAAGGTTAAAGCCAGTTTCATGCACAATAATTCATAACATCGTTTCAAGAAAACAGAAAGTGAAACATTGAGAATATATTCAAAATATGGATGTGGCAAAACATTAGAAAATAAAGAGAAGACAATAGCTTAGAAACTGTACATGAGATGCAACCTTTTTCCCTTACTTTGCATAGACCTTTCTTTCTTCTCTTTGTTGTCACCCTTCTCTCTTTCTGGTAAAAAAAAAATTCCTCTCTCCAACTGTCCTTTAGTTGTAACACCCCAAAACCTAAGGGTCCGTTGACCAATCGTTAACCTGCGAAAATATCCGTGAATATCTAATATCTCGGTACCCATGCTGTCTAATCCCATTAATTGAGGTCCATTCATTGAGTCTTAGGTAATCACATACCTACGCCCTGACACCAAGTTGTGAAGCGAGGGTCAGAATTACCTATGGATATTGTGTATCTCGATACCACATTGTCCAATTCCATTTACCTGGAAATTCTATGCTTATTTCAAAACATATTACTATGAGTTTAATTACGACCCTCACACAAAAGTGTATTACAAAAACTGTTTGTCCAATACTTCTACAAAATGTTACAAGACCATAATCCGACTTTCTTTACCCTTGCGGCCCTGGATGTGAGTCGTCCATCAGCGTATATCCAACACCTGAAATGTTTTTCCCATATAGGGTGAGCCACGCCCAGTAGAGAAAATTCCTACAGAGACTACTTTCTACCTAAGTGCACATGCAATGTTCACACAACATTTCGCATCAACATTCCAATGAAGAATATGCTAATTCTGAATGGAATCCTACATGTCATGCTATGAAATGAGATAACACTCACCCATGCATCATGTACCAAGTCTTTACCGACTCCCATCACATATTGTGATGCCAATGTGTGATAAAATCCATCATTTGTGGATTACATCTAATGATCATCTTACAAAACAAATTCACTTATTTTCAAACCAAAAGCTTTTTGTATGTTACACCTCAATGACCATTTATCTATTCAAAACCATATATCTTTTTGTGGGCAGCGAATTTTTGGGGTTCCATCAGAGGGGTTTCGTACGTTTCTACACTTTCATAGACTTCACCATCGAAATATGTATAACCACAATGCACCGGGTCTTTCACCCGAAAGTGGTCTATCCCTACTCAAGACAATCTCGACAATATTACTTTTCATTTTCATGTAAGCAACCGTGAGACTCTGTTGGACTTCATTCAATGATATCGAGTCCACCAATCAATCACAAAACATAGTGTTGATTCACATCATGCACTCACACCCATGTCATGCGATGTCCTCATGCATAATGCAATGCGATGCGCCACTGCATGTCTATACCATGTCACATATATGATGACTATATGGGCAATTTAATTCATGCATACACCATGCATCTTGGACAATTATAACACATGCTTGTAATTTCCAAACATCATTCATTCAATGTTAATATAATAACACACATATATTAACAATCAATATAATAACACACATATATTAACAGTCAATATAATAGCACATGTATATTAACAATCAATATAATAACACACATATATTAACAATTATACAACATAACAACATGATCAGCCCATACATAGGCTGCACAAACCGGTCACAAGGGACCATAAACAGGCCATACACCCGGCCTTAACCATGACTCTAAAAGGCCATAGAATCAATCCAAATCACAATTCACACATAGGCTACAATGCCAAATTTCAAACAGCCATAGTTAGGCTAATAAAACCAGCCATGGAACAAATTTCAAATCGGGCCTCCCGAATCAAGATCGAAAAACTAGTCCCAAATTTGACACAATTGAGAAACAACCTAAGTTACTGGAATCCTTGAAATGGACTGTATAACGTAACCTCGTAGGAGGTCCACCTACAGGATTCAAAAGTCTAACATCAAGTTCACAGATGCAACTACAACTTCTATGAAGGACCCAAGTCTAAATTCCCTCTGTTTCCCAATGGAAAACCGGTGTTAAAATCCGGCCAATACGTAGGATCAAAATAGGGCAGCATTCCCATATTTCAAAATTCGGAAAATAGCTCCTTGGGGCAAAAACACAATCACACAGCCCTTAGGGTGGAAAATAAGCCAAAGTAGGAAGAATCCTTACCTTTTGGAGTGTAGTAGATAGGATTTCCTGAATTTCCTTTGTTAGATCTTCGGTGAAACTCCTCAATTTTGATACCCACGTGTAGCCCTCATCGCGTAAACAGACTTTCCTTCTTGGTCCGACGAGTCCCGACCGTTGGAATGCCAGAGATCTGAGGAAGAAGTTCCTCTTTCTCCTTTTCTTTTTCCTTTCCCTTTATCTTTATCTTTTTCTTTTCTCACTTTCTTTTCTCCTTTCCCTTTCTTTCTTTCTTTTCTCTATTTCTTTTCTCCTTTCCTCTCCTGTCTCTCACTCACTCGAACTTGCCTCCTATTTATACTTAACTCTCACTTATCACCCCTTTGCATGAACTGGACACATGGCTTGTCGGGTGACACATGGCATGTGTCACCTGACATTCGTTGCCTTGAAAAATGTGAAATTCCGACTATCTTAGAATTCAACGAAATTCTCCTAGGTAATTAGGTGAGACGAATTCAACGGTGAGGTCCGCTTCGTCATCCGAGATCTAGAAAATTTTTTTATAGGTTTTCAACTTGCATTGTAGTAGTAATTTACCGTTTCTGCCATTTTTCAAATTTACCTGGGTTTTACACTAGTTGTCATCATATTTGATTGTTGCCTCCTCTCTTTAATGGTCCTCTCCTCCGCCTTAAAAGAAATTAAATCCTCTCTCCACTTCAATTTCCACCCCCCACCCCCCCAAAGTGAAGGATGACTCACCTTCCCCAAAAAGAAAAGCTAAAAAAAAAGAAAGCAAAATCAAACCAAAAATATAAAACAAGATAAAATAAAATAAAATAAAATAAATTCAAATAAAGTAAAATCGAAACAAATATATAAAAAGAAGGAAAGAATCAAGAGAAGACCAAATTTGGGATCTACAAATAGGCCCCTCTTCGATGGAGTTCACGTGTTTAGTGAGCAAGAATAATGAAGTGAAAATAATGTGAAAAGTGAGTGAAACAAGATGAACTCTATTGAAAAACAAAGAAGACCCCAAAAGTATCCACAAAGGACGTGACCTTGCTCGAACCAAGGCCACCCATGAGGCTGTAAAAACTCTAAAAGAAAACAACAAAAGAAAAAGTCTAAGATGCCACTAAAGTCACAAAGCAAGTCCAAACCCTCCCTAAATGGTCTCCAAATGTGATCAGAGAGTCAATGATAAAAGTTAAGTGATAGTTGGACCACCAAGCATGAAGAGAATTTACACACATGGAGAAATCTATAAGCTCACTAGAGGGACACCAAGGAATAAGACCAGATAACTACACCAAACCCAAGGTGAGCTTAAACCATAGAGAAACTAGGAGCATGTCAAGAAAGCACGCTAAATTCTCTACTGTCATATAAGGAAAGGATGAAATCAACTTAGGCCATGACAGATCATATAGGTGTCATCTATGCCTGAAACAAAACGACATAACGTGACGTGTAGGCTTCGTCTATGTAAAAAACAAAACAAGAGACATGAAGGATCGTATAGGTGTTGTTTATACTTGAAGACAAAACAAAAGAACACGACGGATCATATGGGTGCCGTCTACGACAAAAAAAAACAAGAGACATGATGGATCATATAAGTTCAGTCTATGCTCAAAGACAAAACGAAAGAACGCGACGGATCGTATGGGTGTCGTCTACACCAAAACCAAAACAAGAGACATGATAGATTGTATAGGTGTCGTCTATGCTAGAAGACAAAACGAAAGAATGCGATGGATTGTATGGGAGTCGTCTACGCCAAAAACAAAACATGAAACATAACGGATTGTATAGGTGTCGTTTTTGCTAAAAGATAAAATAAAAGAACGTGACGGATCGTATGGGTGTCGTCTATGCCAAAAAAAAAAAAAAAAAAAAAAACAAGAGACATGATTAATCGTATAGGTGTCGTCTATGTTGGAAGACAAAATGAAAGAACGCGATGGATCGTATAGGTGTCGTCTACGCCAAAAACAAAACAAGAGACATGACAAATCATATAGGTGTTGTCTATGCTTGAAGATAAAACAAAAAAGCGCCACGAATCGTATAGGTGTCATTGATGAGTATCGTAAATACTCATTTTATCCCTATGTTTTGCTTAGTTTATAGTATTTTTATGAGATAAATAAATGTCCTAATGCTCTCTTTTCTCAATTTTGTGATTAGGTCAACCATTGAGCGAAAATGAGCGAAATCAAAGAAAAATCGGCAAAGTCACCATGTAGTTGCAGCAAACATGTGATCATTTTGCCTGTGTGATGTCCTTCTATGACTCTCTCATTGGCATGGGCAGATTCTAGACTTTGAGGGCTTTCCGTAGACACCAAAATTTCTTGATTCGGAGTTCGGATGAGCAAGATACGACATCGGGAAGTGTAGGAGATGTAAAAGGAAGAATTTCACTCACGCTTTAGCGTGAGTGCTCTCAAGCTTAAGCATAAGTCCACTCAAGCTATAGCATGAGCACACTCACACTGCAACGTGGTTTGGCTGCTTCTCTTCCAGTAGCTCCCCATTTCTCCACGCCGCAGCATAAATCCACAATGCTACAATGTGGATATCAAGGCCCAAAAAGCTATGAAAGCCCATCTCTTCTCCTTTCTTGGTTTTTGGCTTATAAGAGAAAGAAATGAGGGTTTTTTAGTGGGGGAGGAGTTTGTGGAGGCAAAGAGAGGGAGTTCTCTTAGCTGTAAAGAAGGAAGCCCCTAGTGTTTCTAAACCCTAGGGAACAACTCTCTTCAGGGGAAGGAAGAAGATTGAAGAAGAAGAGGGAGATTTGAAGAGAAGAGTGAGCATTTCATCTTCCATATAGGCTATTTCTTCTCCTTTTTATGTTTTCTCTATTTTCTTTGGTTGTATTTCTCCCCTCCATGAGCTAATCTCATTTTCTAGGGTTTTGATGTATTCTAAACAATGAACTATGGTGTTAGCTTTGATTTGTAATCTTTGATGGTTGGATTTACTTATATATTGAATGTTCTATTCAATTCTTAATGCTTGTTGATGATTGATCATCATTAACATGATTTGTGACCTAATTTAAGGTTGATAAACAATACTTAGGTTAGACCATAAATGGAATGTCATGTTTCACCATATAATAGATATATTTATGGGTTACATGTGGCTTATTGGGTTTCTAATGCTTAATGCATCCTTGGTTAGGATGGTTCGAGGTAGAGATACATTAGAACATTTTCCAAGGGTAGCTTGTTATTGCTTGAGAAATAATAGCATGTGCTTAGGTGAAATTTGCCATTAATTTATGGTTTTAGCGTCTTTGGGACCAAATTGAATCTCACCATAGGAATTTGTTAGATGAAATCAAAACCTTAGGCTTTCTTGTAATTACATTTTCCCTTTGCATGTTGGAGATCTTAGATTAGGATTTCTTTAGTTTAGTTTGTTTTCCATTTACTCTTCACCTTTGTGTTAATCCAGATAAAGCTAGAACTATTCTAATTTCGGTAATCAGTAGCCTAATATGTAACGACCCAAATCCCGGGATCATTATCCCTTTTTTTTTTTTTTTTGAAACTTCTTTTGTACATCTTCAAAACTGGATATTCGATCCGTAAAATTCGCAGTGATCTCAGAAAATGCGCCGTAATCCGCCTTTTCTCTGGTACCTTGGCTTCGCTTGAGTTCCTTCACCTCGAGGGACTCCCGAAATCTAAATTTCTTCGGGGGCGTGGCCTCCCAATGCGTGTCTCCTCGCCTCCTACCACCTCCTCAAAGGTAAAATCTGAAAAGGAATGTAAGTAGGGGGTGGGGGGTGGGCTCGAGCATGAAGCTCTATAGGAAAATCCTCTCAAACTCTAACAAGGTTTAGATAAGTATGAAAAAAAGTCGGTCTCATTTTCTTATAACATATCATAGATGTACAATTTTGCATAAAACCATGACATTGCAAATAGATCTCAAACGTTCAGAAAATAGGTAATTAAATACATGAACACGCATCGCTTAAAAATAAGTATTGCTTGGTTGACTCTCAACAATTCCAACCGGTCTCTTAAACAGGCAGCATACTTAACTGTAACCTCTACCCCTCAAGTTTCTCTTTAGCAAGTAGCATACTTCATAGTAACCCCTACCTCACCCAAATACTCTTCTTTTCTCAAGCATCCTTACTTGGAATCTCTTGAGAAAACATCGAACATCCTTAAAAGGAAAGTATCATACTACACAGTAACCTCCACTTCCTCGAAGTTCTCTTTGTTTCTCAAGCATCCTTACATGGAACCTCCTGAGATAACATCGAGCAACCTTACAAGGAAAGTAGCATACTTTAGCGGTAACCTCCACCTCCTCCAAGTTCTCTTTGTTTCTCAAGCATCCTCACTCGGAACCTCTTGATAATAATTAGAGCATCCTTACAAGGAACCTCTCACTCTTCCTAGTTGTATTTCTCAAGCATCCGTACTAGGAACCTCTTAAGAATATTTAGAGCATCCTTACAAGGAACCTCTCACTCTTCATAGTAGTATTTCTCAAGCATCTTTACTAGGAACCTCTTAAGAATATTTAGAGCATCCTTACAAGGAACCTCTCACTCTTCATAGTAGTATTTTTCAAGCATCCTTACTAGGAACCTCTTAAGAATATTTAAAGCATCCTTACAAGGAACCTCTCATCTCCTTTTAATTTCCAATCACTATACCATAAATTTATCCTACCAACAATCAATCACCATACCAGAATCACCTATATTATATAGGAATTCCCCCATACTGTATAAGAATCCCCCATACTATATAAGAATCCCCCATGTTATATAAAAATCCCCCATACTATATAATAATCCCCCATACTATATTAGAATCCCCCATACTATATTAGAATCCCCCATACTATATAAGAATTCCCATACTATATTAGAATCCCTCATACTATATAAGAATCCCCCAAACTATATAAGAATCCCCCATCATATATTTCAATCCCCACAATATGTTCGACCCCCATTAATATAGCTGAATCCCCTTAATCGATTCCTCAATCACTATACTGTAAATTTATTTTACCAAACATCAGTTTACAACTAAATCATTCCATACATCTCCAATTTACCGGAAAAACTTCTAAGAATCCACAATCAGTCATAAAACAATTCAAGAAATAGTTAGAAAATACAAGATATAGCACCCATGTTATTTCACCACTCACACAAAACTCTAGCATTTAGAAATCAATTCCCCATTTAACCCGTTTAAGAATAAAACTCATTCTCACGCATGTGTGGAGAAATAGTTTCGTAACACCCATAAATATAGCTTTTATAACCCCAAAACGTACATATATGGCCAACCTAGCCTCAATGTAAGTGAATGGGAGAAAACCCCACCAAATCCTTAGTTCAGAGGGAGGGATCTTTAGCTTTGATCTTGATTTATCCTTCAATCCCTGGGCTTCCGCCTTCTTCGCTCTCTCCAACGATCCCTGGGGTTTCCAAGGTGGGGTGAGTGTGGAAGTCAAAGAAAATGAGAGAAATGGAGTGAAAAGGGTTTTAAACACAGCAGCCCCGATTTTTACTGTTCATTGGGTATTTTTGGTTTTTCTTCAAAATTACGCTTTGCTAATTACACTCTCAAATTCGCCTTAAGACTACTCTAAGGTTTTTCAATGTTCCGGATTCATTTTTAATGTTATTTTAACCTAAAAAACTTTATTTCTATGATTTATGTAACCATTTTCATATTTATCATTCTTATACTTTGATTCAGGAGGTAAAAAGGGGAACATTAATTGTAACAAAACTAATTGGACGATTATTGATATTTAGACATGTAGGGGTTTACATAATCCCCGTGGGAATGATACTCATCACTCATCACTTTACTACTTGATATGATGCATGCACTTGCGCATATAGACACACACATTTTATATAGCACATTTCGAGCCTATCAAGTTTTGGCGCCATTGCCAGGGATTAGTGCTTTTTCTAATGTTGATACCAGGTAGTTCTTCTTTACTTTGCATATTTATTTTGTTTTTCTTGTTTTTGATATCTTTTTATCTTTGTTTTCTTTGCTTTGAAATTTGTATTTTTGTTTTGTAGGATTCAATCACAATGGATCCTTTTATGGAATTGACAATCGAAATGGCCCTCCCCACTCAATAGTTAAGATTAAGGCAAATGACTAATGAACATCATTGAAGAGTGACAAATCAAGTGAGGAGTCACGTGTGGCAACCATATGCGTCGATGGATTATGTTTAATATGGAGGTGCCCCATATATGAACAATCATTATTTTCGATGGGACCATCACTCGAACACCTCATAGGACACAAGTCATAACACACTTCAATCTCTACAAGTCTAAAGATCAAGCCAACTATAAGCTTTGGATGAATTAAGAAGAACTCAAGTTGAATCTACCATGGCACAACTTGAATTTTCAAAATCAATGGCTGAAATGGACTATAATCGAGTTGGGTTGCCTAGGTTTCTTGTTAAAAATGAGATGAGTCAACCTCCACAAGAGGAAATGTCAAACCTTGAGGCAATCGTGGTTGAACTTAGAAAATTTCAAGCTCAATTCATGGAGAAGGTGCACACACCTCCTCAAGAGGAGTTGAATGTTAAAAATCGAGTGGATGAATTAGCCTTTGCAATGGCCGAATTGGCTATGACTATGGCTGAAATGCCTAAGGAAGAGGCATAAAACCCGAGAAAAAAATTCAATTTTTCTAAAAAAGGGTAAAACGGTAATTTCGGTTGAAAACCGGAAGTTCTCTAGATTCCCGATGACTCCAAACAGATCACGCCGTTAAATTGCCTCAATTTAAATCTAGTGACCCAAAAGTTTCGTCACTCGGTGACAATCGTAATATTTTACGATTTTCTGAGCGATAAGTTGTCGCGATCTTCGTGGGCGAGATTTTTACGAAAATCTCTGAAGTCAGGAAATGGTTTGGGCTAAGTTCATTTAAAATAAAGTGAACTGATAAGAAATAAATTATTTCGGGGTAAAAAGGGACCGAAATAAAGCAATATGAACCGTATCCAAAATAATAATAATAATAATAATAAAATAAAAATAAAGGATAAAAAGGAAAAAAAACAAAACAAAAGGAAGGTAGAGAGAGCGTCGGACAGGGAGAGACAGGCGTCAGGGGAGAGAATTTATTTTAATTTTTCTTCTTTTCGTTTCTTTCTCAGATCTACGAAAATTGGACCGTAGGTTTTCGTCGGGGTTGAAGGCAAAGTTGATCTACACGACGAGAGCTACACGTGGACACCAAAATCTTGGAGTTTCGTCAAACTCCACGAGGTAGGGAATTTTCCTACTTGTGTTATTTCTAGCCTAAAGGCCATGAAATGGCTTGGGATTGACTTAGAGACTCCGTGAAAGTCAGAAATTTCGCCTCCTCAAATTCTTGACTCGAGATAGGAATTTTAGAATTTCTAACTATTGACAAATCCGGTCAATTTCGGATTGTTTTCTGACAGCTTCAGTTGAATTTTTGAGACTGCTTAGACAAGCCATGACGTATCGGACTATTTTCAAACCCTGACCGTGTTGAGGTTTGGTTTTGCTCCCGGGACTGATGTCTTCCGGTTTTGTGGTGTGTTTTGGTATCACAATATTTGGTGATGAACCGTGAAGGGACCAAGAGGTGCCCTGTTTTATATGGGTCCGAGATTTGGGCCATTTTGTGTTTTATTACTAGAAAATGAATAACGTGAATAGTAACATGAATAGTGACATGAAATTATTTTTTTGTGTGAAAATGTGTATGGTTGAGTGATTCAAAATGAATTGCTCAGAAAGATTAATTGTACCCCATGTGGGCTAATTCTCGTGTAATTGATCGTGGACCGCATAACATGTTTTATGTGATTTAATTATGTTAATATATATGCATGTGAATATATTAGCATGAATGTGTTAGAATTGGCATAATGCATTCCATATGCACTGGGGTAACCTAGAAATTAGGTGTGAGTGCATAGTTGAGATTGACATTTGTTGTGTTTGACGGGTGTGTCGCGAAAGTATTATTTGGTTGTAGATCAACACCGCCAGAGGGTGTTGATTAGTGGGCTTGGATTAATAAGACAACGCCCAAATAAGTCGCACGGGTTAAGAAATGGAAATGGCTCATTGCATTTCATATGCATCGGGGCACCTTAATAGAAGTGAGTGTACGAGGTGATTTCTTTGAGAATTGTCTGAGGGCTGGGACCAACAATAATATTTATCTAGAGTGTGTCCACTACAACATTCGAGGGTTGTCCATATAATATCAATCATCTGAGTCCCCCAATTGATGTTAATTCTGAGGGTTAGTCCATATAATATCAATCGTAGGAGTCTCAATTGATATACATCGGAGGGTTGTCCACAAAATAGATTATCGGAGTATGTCCACTCATTTATACTCCGAGGGTTGTCCACTCGCTAAAAACAAATACCTTTGTTTGGAAATGATTTTCATTTATGGCAAAATGCATGTTTTAGGGAGTCAGTGAGAACTCGAGTCGTATGGGTGTAAGAGACCCGCGATATCATAGTTCTGTATGGGTGTAAGAGACTTGCGGTATCATCCAAAAAGTTATGTTGCCCAAGGAAGACACATGGTCATGTTTATCACATAGACTTCGGGTCAGGTGATGTGAACTGATCGACTCGGGATTTGTCGCCCATTGACACTTGCATTGGGTAATGGAGCCAGTGAGGGCTCGATACTTGGGTCATTGGTAATACCAGTGACGCTTGCCGCCGCCTGGCGTATGCATATGAGACGAAGCCTGAGTGACTCCTGAGTCGAAGCCCAGGTACACGAGAGCTCGGTACATGGGGCATGGTGAGTCGAGTCTCATTCATGGCATGTAGACATTTAGGTAGACATGTGTATGTTGCACTGGGATGTGTGTTTGATTATGTGACCATTGCATGTGCACTTAAGTGGGGAGTAGCCCTTGTAGGAGATTATCACTACTAGGCTTTGCTCACTCCCGTCAGGGGACCCCTTTCAGTAATGTGTGTGTTAAAAAGTGCATCGCTAACCCGCATTCGGGGATCGCACATATGAAGAGTTTGACAGGGCTTTAATATATATTTTGTAATATATATGAGTTGCATTTATTTGTATAAGAGTGATGTAATTTAAACTTTATGGACTATGGTTTTATAGTCATATGCTTATATGTTCGAAAGTATGAATAAATGGGGCCTTACGTGGCCATTTTTACTCCTAGCAAAGGACCCTGGTGCGGTCACAGATAATATTGGGCCATGTCGCCATGTAATCAGAAGGGTTGTATTTTGGGTAGAGCTCCTCCGTACAAAGGAGACTCTGCCGTATTCTCGTTAAATCACGAGTCTCGAAAAAGGGGACACGATGGTGTAGTGCTCTGCCACCAACATCCATGAGTATTCCGCTGCCGGGACAAAGTTGTTAACTGACCCCGGATGTGGCACAAAGATGGTATCAAAGCACAGTATACGACTACCTGTGGCTCGAGGGACATGAGCTAGCCATTGCTATTGCGTAAAATTGATACTAGCGGCCATAGCTTTGTATCGGAGCTTAGGTACACGAATATCACCTAGGAGTTCAAGTGGATTCGTTTGACCACTCGTACGTGCCGTGTGTTCAGGTTGTGTCTGATATGTGTTCCATGTTTGTGATCGTGATTGCGTGGTTATTGCGCTGGAAAATTATATGCATGGCATAATGTATATAGAAGAAATGGAATGCTAAGATTAGGAACTATAATCTTAGGGGTTCGAAAACAAATGAACCCGAAAGCGTTGATTTTTATCGAATAAATAAAAGGAGTGGTTGGCGCACCACCTCGTGCTTTGAACGTGGGTCGGCCATCGGTTGTTAAGTCTATTAGTAATTGGCATGCATTACTATTCGATCAAATGCGATTAAATAAAGTTTGTTGCCATTTGATGTGTACATGGCAAGTCGAGGACATGGACGTAGAGGTCGTCCACGAGGTGCCAGCCACCACCGCAGATTTGACCAAAGCAAGCCTTTGCCGAGGTCGGGTTGCCACACCGTTGCATTGCATAGGCTAGTACCGTAGTCGTGAGGTCCGAGTAACCTCCAGAGATTTAAGTCACATCATCCTTCGACGTTTATAGGGGGAGGGGATCCAATGGTGGTAGACCATTGGTTCCGGCAGATTGAGAATGTATTGGAGGCTATGGATATTACCTCCAATGCAGCCAAGATCAGGCTAGCTGCGTTCCAGCTAGAGGGTGAGTCCCAAGTGTGATGGGATTGGGTTAAGACCTTTAAGGATTTAGAGGCAATGACTTGGGTAGAGTTCCATGGGCTCTTTATGAGCAAGTATTTTCCGGCCACTGCTAGACATGCAAAGGCTTAAGAGTTCCTAACTCGAGGCAGAACGATGACGTTGATGAGCATGGCCGCATTCACCGAGTTGGCATGTTTTGGTGATGACTATGTGGCCACAGATATGGCCAAGGTCAGGAGATTTGAGAATGGATTGAAGTTGTCCATTCGGAGCAAGATTGTGGGCCTCCGCCTACAAGACATGGACTCTATAGTCGGGACAGCTCTGGCCATAGAGAGAGAGATGGAGGACGTACAAGGCTTTCGAGATGCAAGTGTCGATGGGAAGAGGAAGGAGGATCAGCCTTCTTCGAGTTTGGGCTTAGAGGTTAAGGCCTCTGGGAAAAGCCATTGTATGGGAAAATTCTCGCCTAAGATCTAGGGTGAGAGTTGGTCGAGCATGGTGACATATCGGGTTTTGATGTCATTCTTGACATGGATGAGTTGACAACCCATCTGGGTTGTCGGGCATCAGACCTGAGGCTGGGTTATCATACCCGACACGGTCTTGGAGTTGTAGAAGGCAGCATATGCATGTGAGTGATGCGTATGTGCGTGAATTTCGTGTGGGACGAAATTCATATGGAGAACAAACCCGAGAAAAAATTCAATTTTTCGAAAAGGTAACCCGTACTTTGAAAATCGTAAGTTCTCGTATCTCTGATGATGAAACGGATCATACAGCAAATTCGCCTCGCTGGGGCCTAGTGACCCGTAAAAGTTTCGCCGACTCGAGACAACTGTGAATATTTTACGATTTTCTCGGGTGATAGCAGCCTGGCCGTTGACTTCAGGATCTAGGATTTTACGAAAATTTCGGAAGTCAGGAAATGGTTTGGGCTAAGTTCATTTAAAATAAAGTGAACTGATAAGAAATAAATTGTTTCGAGGAAAAAAGGGACCGAAATAAAGCAATATGAACCGTATCCAAAATAATAATAATAATAATAATAAAATAAAAATAAAGGATAAAAAGGAAAAAACAAAACAAAAGGAAGGTATTGGAGAGTCTGGATGTGAGAGACAAAGGCCGTGGAGAGAATTTATTTTTATTTTTCTTCTTTTCGTTTTTCTCGCATCTACGAAAAATCGAACTACGTGTTTTCATCTGTAATGGGGCCGCAAAGTTGATCTACACGACGAGCTACGCTGACACCAAAATCTTCGCTGAGTTTCACAAACTCCACGAGGTAAAGGAATTTTCCTACTTGTGTTATTTCTACCTAAAGGCCATGTAATGGTCAGACGGCTTTAGAGACCGTGAAAGATCTATAAATTTCAATCCTCAAATTGACTGAGTATAGAATGGAAATTTTCGACTATTTTTGATAGCGTCCGCTGAATTTCTCGGATCAAGTTGACAGTTCGTAATAATTTTCAAGACTGCTTTTAGACAAGCCATGACAAAATTTTCGGATTCGTTTTTTATTTGCATTCCGGATCGTGTCGAGGTTTGGTTTTTGCTCCCGATCGATGTATTCTGGTTTCAGAGCGCTGCTGGCATCGCAATATTCGGTGATGAACCGTGAAGGGACCAAGAGGTGCCCTGTTTTATATGGGTCCGAGATTTGGGCAATTTTGTGTGTTATTACTAGAAAATGAATAACGTGAATAGTAATGTGAATAGTGACATGAAATTATTTTTTGTGTGAAAATGTATGGCGAAAGACAAATAATTACTGTATTTGCTTGCACGTTAGTAAGAACGGCTAACATAACAGATAACATGTTTTATGTATTTTATTATAATAATATATATATATGTGAATATATTGTATTATGAATGTTCGAATTGATTATTCATTCCATATAATCGGGTAACCTGTAAATTAGGTGTGAGTGCATAGTTAAGATCGATAACGCGTTAGGTGTTTGATGGTGTGTCGAGTACGCGGTTGTGGTAGATCAACACCGCATAGAGTGTTGATTAGTGTGATTGACTAATAAGACAACGTCCAAATGAGTCACACGTTAAGAAACGGAAATTCTACTATCGTGATTTCATATGCACCTAGGCACCCTGTACGTGAAAGGAGTGCAATGAGGTGGTTTCTCGGCATAACTGTTCTGAGGGTCAGACTAACAATATTATTTAATTCGAGTGTCCACTACAACATCGAGGGTGCCAAACCATAATATCAATCACTTGAGTCTGCCTAATTGATATACATTGGAGGGTTGTCCACAAAATAGATTATCGGAGTCTGTCCACTATTTATATCGGAGGGTTGTTCACGGTTAAAAACAAATACCTTTGTTTGGAAATGATTTTCATTCATAGCAAAATGCATGTTTGAGGGAGTCAGTGAGAACTCGAGGCGTATAGGTGTAAGAGACCCGCGATATCATAGTTCTGTATGGGTGTAAGAGACCTGCGGTATCATCCGAAAAGTTATGTTGCCCAAGGAAGACACACGGTCATGTTTATCACATGGACTTCGGGTCAGGTGGATAGGAGCTCTGGATTGACTTGGGATTTGTTGCCCATTGACACTTGCATTGGGTAATGGAGACAAAGGAGGGCTCGACATTTGGGTCATCGGTAATACTGTGGACAAGCTTGTCACACGATGCAAAAAGATAGATATGAGACGTAGCCTGAGTGATCGATATATTACTCCAATGGTATATCGAGTGATGGAGCCAGCAAGAGCCTCGGGTACATGGGGCATGGTGAGTCGAGTCTCATTCGCTGCATGTAGACATTTAGTAGACATGTATGTTGTAATCGGGATGTGTGTTTGATTATGCGACTCATTGTATGTACTTAGCGGAGTAGCCCTCGTAGAGATTATCACTACCGGGCTTTGCTCACTCCTGGCCGTGGGACTTCTTTTAGGTACAGTCGTGCAGACGGTTGACCAAAGATTCGGGATCGCACATATGAAGAAAGCC
This sequence comes from Tetrastigma voinierianum, assembly GCA_016808115.1. Lineage (NCBI taxonomy): Eukaryota > Viridiplantae > Streptophyta > Magnoliopsida > Vitales > Vitaceae > Tetrastigma > Tetrastigma voinierianum. The sequence goes on along the minus strand of JAEQBH010003387.1, from coordinate 279,823 downwards.
GGATTGTGGCTTTAATATATATTTTGTAAATATATATGGGTTGTATTTATTTGTATAAGAGTGATGTACTTTAAACTCTTATGGACTATGGTTTTATAGTCATGTGCTTATATGTTTGAGTATGGATAAATGGGCCTTACGTGGCCATTTTTACTCCTATGTGGACCCAGTGTGGTCGTTGTATAATATTGGGCCATGTTGCCATGTAATTGTAATAAAGTTGTATTTTCGGGGTAGAGCTCCCTGCATAAAGGAGACTTCGCCGATTCGTTAAATCATGAGTCCCTAAAAGCGGTCGGCGGTAGTGTCGGGTTACTCAACATCCACGAGTATTCCGCGGGTTGACAGGTTGTCAACGGGACCCCCTGGATAGGGGTGTCACAAGGCAAGTATTAATATTTAGATTCAGCCCATACCACTCAAGCGCTTGAAGGAAGAGATGACTCCAAAGGCCACTTCTTATACTCAACTTGGACTTGAAAAGAACAACCTCTATAAGAGAAGGGAATGAGTATACAAGAACTAGTGGTCAAACACATGAATGAGAGAGAGAACATGGCTAAAATGTCCTTTAAAGGACAACATGAGAGCTTGCCATCCATTCTTGAGGTGATTAGAGAAGAAGAAGAAGAAGAAGAAGAAGAAGAAGAAGACTTGAGCTACAATAAGGATATCACCTCAAGAAACAATGAAGAACTTGAGAAACTCACAAGAGGAGATGATGATGCACAATATTTGAAAGCCTTAGTTGTAATGGAAGATGAGCCAATTTCTCTAGAATCCCTTGACACGACAAAAGATGAAGTTCTAAGGACTATTTCGGAGATGGCTCCATGGGGTGACATGCATGAAGAGTTGAAAATTGGGGAAGTAACACCCATGTCCAAGGTGGAGGAGTGTATCTTTCAGTTGAATAAGGAAATGGAAGCTACCATTGTGAAACAAAAAGAAGAAAATCTCAAAAATATCATTGTGCATGACTATGCGCCCAAATTGCTATTGGAGCACAACTATTAGTTCTTCGAAACAGATGTAGGAGGGAATCATCAACCAATTCATAGTTAGTAGAGTTAACTTGGACTCTACAAAAGCGGAGCAACTTCTTGGGAGGCAACCCAAACTTAGTAATGTTTCCTTTTCCCTTTTCTAGTTTTTTTTAGTTAGCTTTAAGTTTGTTTTTGAATAAAATTTTGTGGTTGATCTTGTTTTGTTTTGTTTATTTCGTGATTTTTGTGTTTCGTGGGTGTCCTAAAGTCAGTTCTAAGGCAAGAGAAACCTGGATAATCTAATCATCATCTTCAGGGGAGTCCTCTTTCCTCCTTGTTTTCATGATCTAATTCATTGAGGAATTGCTGGTTCAAGGTTTGGGGTGGGGTAAATCGTGGTAGAATCACTCTTTGGATTTCCTTACATTCTGTTATACATGTTTCAGAGCTCAGGTTTTAGTTTAGTTTGGTTAGTTTGTTAAGTCCGTATTTGCATGTGCTTTTTCTTTCTTTCTTTTGGTTGTTTTGTGTCTCATATGAGTTGTTTTGGTGCTTAATAACTGTTTGGAGAATGCTTTGAAATTTTGCTTCAAAAGTTTGTTTATTTGGCCAAAACTTGGGATACCATCACAGTTATGTGATTTAAGATTGAGTGTATCTTGTGCTTGTAGCTTGGTTGTAGAGTCTTCGTGTTTTTCAAGGAACCACTTATTAATGGAACTCGTGCACACACACACACACACTAGATCTCATTTGTATTCGACCTCTTTTTCTCAAACAAAAATTACCTTGAGAGACCCTAACTTCCATAGTGTTGGGATACCTCAATAAAGAGGGCCAATGAGCCCCCACATTAGCAAAAACAAAAGAAAAAGAGAAAAATAAAAATAGAAAATCAAAAATATGAAAAAGAAAGAAAAATAGAGAAATAAGCGAGTTGTTCCAATCAGAATCCTGGACAAAGTCTGAGGGGCATTTCAAAGCCTAATGCCTTAAGCCAACTGGTAGGGAGTCATTGACTTCACTGTCCGTTATATGAGATAAAGGATGGTTCAGTTTCACAAGTAGGTGCTTGGATTTCCTAGTTGAGTGTTTGGGGTGAAGTTCGAGGGGAACTTAATGCTCAATGCCCTTAACCAACCGGTAGGGAGTCACCAACGGATCCCTGTTACATGGACACTTTTCTAGAGCTCCTTAGCATTGCATCCTACTTTCTAGTTTTAGTATTGAATAAAATGTGCTTTCTCAACCTATTTTTGTTAATCTCTTTCAAATGAGTGGGTTGAGTTAGGTTGAAAAGGGTCTTAGAACCTCCGTCAACATTTGAGATTTAGCATACAAATTTCACCTAGTTTCTTTAGGAAGGATTTATTGAGAAATTGAGGGCAAAGCTTGCCTTGATCAGCATACCCATAGATGCCTTGTCTTTAAACACTTTAAATGTGTTGGGATTCCATGTAGGCTATATTGTTTCCATAGAACTTTTTCATGGTATTCTCAGAGCTTGTTGCTAGCACCATTCTTTACTCATATATATTTTAGTGTTTTGTATATATGTGTGTTTAATCTTTGCTTGAGGACAAGCAAAGATTTAAGTTTGGGGGAGTGATGAGTATCTTAAATACTCATTTTATTCCCATGTTTTGCTTAGGTTTTTAATTGTTTTATGAGATAAATAAGTGTCATAATGATCTATTTTCTCAATTTTGTGATTAGGCCAACCATTGAGCGGAAATGAGCGAAATCAAAGAAAAATCAACAAAGTCATCATGCAGTAGTAGTAAACATGTGATCCTTTTACCTACATGATGTCTATATATAACTCCTTCATTGGCATGGGCAGATTCTAGACTCCGAGGGCTTTCCGTAGACACCAATATCACATGATTTGGAATCCGGATGAGCAAGATACGACATCAGGAAGTGAATGAGACGTAAAAGGATGAATTTCAGAATAAGCTTGAATGCCCTCACGCTTTAGCGGGAGTCCACTCACACTTTAGCGGGAGTCCACTCATGTTATAGCATGCACGCAGCAGTGTCGATGCTCACGCTTCAGTGTGGTTTGGTTGCTTCTCTTCTAGTAGCTCCCCATTTCTCCACGCCATAGCGCAAATCCACGACGCTACAGTGTGGATGTCAGGGCCCAAAAAGCTACAAAAGCCTATTTCTTCTCCTATCTTGGTTTTTGGCTTCTAAGAAAAAGAAATGAGGGCTTTTTGGTGGGGGAGGAGTTCGTGGAGGCAAATAGAGGGGGTTTTCTTAGCTACAAAGAAGGAAGCCCCTAGGGTTTCTAAACCCCTAGGGCATAACTCTCTTTGGGGAAAGGAAGAAGATTGAAGAAGAAGAGAAATATTTGAAGAGAAGATTGAGCATTTCATCTTCTATATAGCCTATTTCTTCTCCTCTTTACGTTTCCTCTATTTTCTTTGGTTGTATTTCTCCCCTCTATGAGATAATCTCATTTTCTAGGGTTTTGATGTATTCTAAACAATGAACTATGGTGTTTAGCTTTGATTTGTAATCTTTGATGTTTAGATTTTTATATATTGAATGTTCCATTCAATTTCTTAATGCTTGCTAATGATTGATCACCATTAACATGATTGAATCTGGACTTGAGGTTGAGAAACAATACCGCATAGACCATGAATGGAATGTCATGTTTTACCATAGAATAGATATATTTATGGGTTACATGTGGCTTATTGGATTTCTAATGCTTAATGCATCCTTAGTTAGGATGGTTTGAGGTAAAGATACATTAGAACCTTTTCTAAGGGTAGATTGTTATTGCTTGAGAAATAATAACATGTGCTTTGGTGAAATCTGCCATTAATATATGGTTTGAGCATCTTTGGGACCAAATTGAATCTCACCATAGGAATTTGTTAGATGAAATCAAAACCTTAGGCTTTCTTTAGTTTAGTTTGTTTTCCATTTACTCGTCTCTTTTCTGTTAATCCAAATAATGCTAGGACTATTCTAATTTCGGTAATTAGTAGCCTAATCCCTATGGGAACGATACTCATCACTTGTCACTTTACTACTTGATATGATGCGTGCACTTATGCATATAGGCACACACATTTTATGAAGCACATTTCGAGCCTATCAGTTGTCTATGACAAAAACAACACAAGAGACATGACATATCGTATAGGTGTCGTCTATGCCAAAACAAAACAAGTAGATGATAAGGGAAGAAAAAAGCTCATGGCTCGACAAGGTTCAGGCCTAAAAATGCAAAAAAATGAGAAATCGAGCTCTGGGCTAGAAAAGGAAAGAAAACAACTCAAGGCTAAGAGCTCAAGACTCGACAAGGCTTAGGGCATAAAGAAAGAAAAAAACAAGAAAGCGAGCTTCGGGAGCGAAAAAGAAAGAAAGCAGCTCAGGGCTGGACAAGGCTCAAAGCCTAAAAACGATAAAATGAAACTCTGGACTCCAAAGAAAAGAAAAGGAGAACAACGACTCAGACGAGATAAGCACCCATATGCAACTCAAAAAGGTTAATAGCTCAATGTAATGATTGTGAAATCTACTAATGATTTGACAACATCAGTGGCGGAAATATGCCCTTAGTATGCAGTGGTGACTAAACCGAAAGACAACGTGTAAAAAATCATTGATTCTCTAGAGTATGCTCATTGATCACGTAGTGAAAGTACAAATCTAACCTCCTCAATGCCGCCATATTATCAGATCAATACGACGGCGCATGCCAACCTGACAAAACTCAATTAATAATAAAATCATGGTAACCAACACTTAATATGATAATTGCCCAAAAAGGAGACGTTGTCACAAATGAGTCAATAATATGTTAGGCTCTGCCATCATGGAAGGTGTTGAACCTAAAGACCAATAAGGGTGAAGGCTCGATTGTAAAACTCAAAGACTAAACCGCATCCCTCACTGATCAAAGGAGCAAATCATAAATCATGGTGAGATGGGTAGGTCAAAGAAGATGTAGGATAGGGTTTGGTAAAATAGGTATAGATATGAGGCTATCAAGAAGGAAATATTCGTGTGGTGATGATGATAGGTGGGTATCCAAGATCGACACCAGTATGTCGAAAAAGACTAAATCTCAATGTGATATCAACCACAATGAATCAAAATCCTCTATCAATGGTCACTCACTACGCTCTTACAGAACCAAAACAATGAGGTAGCTAAAGTCCTAGTAACAAATAAAATGGCATCTCATAAGTGTGCTCGTGGCGACTATACCCAATAATATAGGAATGATCCATCATCCAAAGAAAAGAGGTTGGCGCCCAGTATAGATCATCTCAAGGTTCTCCCAAAAATAGATAGTGCCCTATCGTAATGCATGGTTTGATAAAAACACCTCCAAAGTAGCCATATCCTAGTGTAAAAAAATGTCTCATAATCCATCAATCAAAATAGGGACAACCCCTAAATATATGATCATTGTCGGAGCTTCATATCCATCATGGTCCAAAAGATCTCTAACTAGTCTCAACTATCGCCCATATGTAAGCTATGAAACGGCTACTGTGGTGCATCATGGCTCCTGGGTGGTCTTAACACCTGTGATCAGAATAGCCCTGGTGATAAGGTAAGTGTAAAAGAGATGAAAGAAAACTAGGCTCAATAATCCCAATGACAAAAACCTCACGAGTTAAGAACTTGAGTACATCATGTGAAAGCATTGAATGGTGGGTAATGAAGTATCACATGTCGACATGATGAATAGAAAATGATAAGTGAATAATAAAATTGAGCTTGGGTGTCAAGTGAAGCAGGAAGAGAAAAGAAGGATTGAAATATGATCAAATAGATAAGGGTAATAAAATAGAGATCAACAAGAACTGCACAAAGATGAGAGTGGGTGATGGCTGCCTCACAACATAGCATCAAGGGAAGTGACATATGAAATGGATATGCATGATAGGCAAGTCCATATCCTAAATGAATGCTGCCAGCAAGTCTCTCTTTAAATGTAAGACTAATCACTCGTGATGAGAGCTCATAACTCTATCACATATAAACTTAGTGTAAATGATCACATATATAAGACAAGTTTCATAAATAATTATAATAATGAGAAACAAATTTTTTCTTCTTTCTTCTCTTTTCTCTTTTCAGATGAGAAAAGTTTCTAATATTTAATAAGATTGAGGTGAATATACAACCACATGAATGAAATCACCTCATAAGAATGTAAATTCTACTAATCCTAACTAATAGCATACCCTCACAACTGGGTAAGATATCCTGGACTACCGCCTATGCAGCCTGAAGGAAAAATGTGTCTGCCCTCCATACAAAGACATATAGAAAACCACCACTCATGGGAAAGTAAAGCAATGTCATAAGTGAAACTACATTTGAAGAAAAATGGATAGAACACTAATGGTGACATGTGATATGAGTGTGTAGCGTCCATTGCACTACCAATACTTTTACTTTTAAGATATATTCAAACACCAATACAAATACAAATACATTTTCAATACCGTAGCTCTATGCTACTTGTGCTTTTGGATAACAAAATATGTAATCTAATCTTTTCTATTTTTTTATAGCAATTTAATTGTAGCCTCAATACTAAAATAATTGTAAAGTCCAAATACTTACCATACGAATAATACAAATACATTTTTTTTTATAATATAGAATATATAATAATATGCATCAAATACAGAGGCTCATCATTTTAGGATAAATCCCACATTTGTACACACGTGACACAGGTTCTTTCAATCATCATTTTACAAAATATATTAGAGTTTTCATTATCAAAAACATTGGCAAATGAAAATCGAAGCTTATATTAAATGGTCAAATCCATTCATTAATGCATGGTTGACTTATCGACATCATAAGCTTGGATTGACCTAAATCTTGCGGTCTTTGTCCTCGTACCTATTCACCCGACACCTGCTGATGATTAAACAACGCACTCAAGCATTCATGCTTAGTGGTTCTATAGCAATTCTCTTCATCAGCTTTTTTAAATCAACTCATGCAATGCTTATATATATATATATATAGAGAAAGATATATATATATATATATATATATATATATATATATATATATATATGGTATTACATTCAATTACAATTCATTGGTCATTTCAAGTTATGCAATTTCATATGCACTAAATCATTCAAATCACAAATCATGAACTTTTCAATCTTATTATCATTTCAATTTAACCTATGCTTTATAAGTGTGCCGTGATAATTAACACGGCACGATCCCACTAGGCTGCAAGCTTTCAGAGGAATGGTTTTGGCACTATGACGGGTTCCGCTGGCTGCCAACCGGCTGCTCAAAATCACACTCGCAGAACACTACCGATACCGCTCGCTGGGGGTTACGAATCGGGCGGACTTCCATTGCATTCCGCTAAGATCGCTATTTGACCCTTATTGGTATACCAATCTATTCTTAAATCGAATTTTAATGGTTAACATTCTTTTAAGGGCCTTCAACCATCTAATACAATTTCATAATAATAGTGTATATATATTTGGATACAATAATTCTCCTATTTCTCAACACTCATGTAAATTTTCATATGCAATTTATTTACAATCGGTTGCTTCAAAATCAATTTAAACAAATCAATATGTAATTTACTTATAAATCATTTCAATATTTCATAATATTTCACAATCAATTTTGAAACAATGAAAGTAAAGAGTGTGGATCAAACTTTCACAAATTTGAAAACAAGAGAGATTGAAGAACAAACCTTCAAAAGTAGGTTGGTTTCTTCTTTGATTCCCATCTTCGAAATCCCGTTCTTAGGTCAAGCTTCCTCGTCATCAACCCCTAATCCATCACAAATATGTCACAATTAAGAACAACACAAGAAAGAAAAATCAGTTGTGCAGAGTTTCATAGGATTTTCTTGGTTAGGTTGATGTTCACCTAATACTTCCTTCACTTGCAAAATTTTCTGTAATACATGAGCCATATTTTTCATGCTTCCTCAAGAAAATGATAGTTTTTATGATTTTATTTTCAGTATGAATTGGAATCATCTCATTTACCATAAATCGTTACTAAGCATTTTAATGCTAAACTAGTCGAGATTTGCCCAACCTATTGATTACCTACTGTTATTTTCGATTTCAGGTCTTAACTCCATAAATCGGTAATGGTTCCTTCACTAATTAGCTATGGTTCTATGCTCTTCAAATTGAATCATTCAATCTTTGGATCACCAAAACTTAAGTTATTGCATTTGCATTCAGGGACTACTCTAATTTGCAAACATAATCTCGTGACATAACTCCACTCGACATTTCTAATAGTTCAAAAGTATACTCTATACATACAATTTCCTTCAAGTAAATTATTCCCCTAGAATTATAGTTTACCCATAATTTTGAATCACTCAATTTGGATGAGTGAAACTCAACTTATGGCCAAAACACCACAACTACACCCAAAATAGAGCATACCCGTGAGCTACCTAAAACTCACCTTTAAGCCGATATTCGGGAGCCTTAGAGCTACATTTTGCACTGGTCCCTTCTATAAATTTTTAGCTCTAGATCTTATGGTTATTTACCAATTAAAATCACTCTATTTGGATAATTATAACTTAACCTATAGCCAAAACAAGAACAAAGTGTTTGAAAAATTTCTAACAAAGAATCCTTTGAAACCTCGCCATTTTAGACAAAATTTCTCAAAACCAATCCAAAACCAATCAAAAACAATCCAAACACAACTTAGAGAGAAACCCCTTAAAACTTGTTTACAATCAATACAAACACTTTCTTATCCAAAAATTTTTGGGGTTTTCATCAACTCAACACAAGAAAAAAAGAAAAGATAGTTTTAGCTCATATTCTTAATCTTTGATTCTTCAATACCAAGATCCTTCTTCCTCTCGATTCCTTCTGAACCCTCAGTTACTGAGGAAAAATCACCTCAACTCTTTCTCCATTGCAAGCCCCTTAGCCTCTCTCTTCTTTCTCTCTCAAAATGGAAATGCCCAAATGTGAAAATGGCTTTCTAAGACCAAAATTGGTCTTTATCCCATTACATGGGGCTAAGGCCATGTTCAAGGCCCAATAATTCACATTTCATTTTTCCCATTTTTAACACTTATTTCTACTCATTTTCAATTTCCTCTCTACTTCATTTTATTCACATTTTTAACATTACACTCTATTTAGGAACCCTCACCTTATTTAACATTGTTACTAAATTTATTCGCTCTTGTAAAATTTCTCGATTTTATCATTTTTCGCTTTTAGTCATTTAACACCGAAAAATATAATTTACTATTTTACAATCTCAATGATAAAGAAACCTAGGGGTATTTCCAGGTGGACTACGTAATGAAAGTAATAATGATGTCAAAAAATGAAAGATCATGATATAGAGGATGGAGTTCCGAATCATACAAACCGTGAGTCTGTAAAGCTCATGAGATTCTAATCAAAGCATCCAACATGATGGCGCTCTCAAACCCGATAAAAAGATAAATGAGGATGCCAGAAAGAAAAGGCTATGGAACATCCGCTGCCATGAGGCTGGTGGCTAACAATGGATAACTCCATATATATATGTGTGTGTGTGTGTGTGTGTGTGTGTGTGAGTGATAAGGTAAATAGGCTGATGAAACGATGACCACAACATCACACATCATGATCTCGAGATTACATATGATCAATTATAAAAATCAACACTCACCCAATGTAGCAATGTCAAATCCTCTAAATTCATGTGAAAGCTCATGCTATATGATCTATAAAACCTCTCATACCATCTCAATCAGTATGGCGCGGGTCACCTCATCAAAACCAACACTACTCTCTTCATTATTATGAGTTACTCATTGTCAAAACTTATATAAAACCTAACCCAGCTAAATCAAACTCTAGAAATCATATATAAGTGCCTAGATTAAATATCGAACAACCCATCTCCCTTATCTTAGCTATAGAATGATCAATGATCTCCACTCAGCAATTAGATTCTGTTCCCTCACCCACTTAAGTCATTCCCATGAAAATCTCCATCTGTAGCCATATTTCAAACTCTACCTGGTCGAATTAAGAAACTTATGTAAAATGCTAGGGTATATATGGGGGAAAACGAATGAAAATATAGTGGTGCTCGAGAATGACAATACAAAGCTCATGATAATAGGTTATCGGGTCCAAAAGGGCTAAGGTAAGAATGCAAGTGCGTATGAGATGCTACTCTAGTCTGGGTAGAATGAGTCTCAATCTCCAACTCCTCGAAAGGTTCATAATCTGGGTCATGCTTCAAATACCCATGACGGGTCGGCCCGCGATACCGACACGAAAGCGAAGGTGTTCCGGCCAGCGGGCTGCGCCAATGAAGGTGTCTCAAGTCAACACCATAACATAACACATGCTAAATGATCCTATGGTGGCAATCATTATTCGAATGTATGATAGGACTAATGAAAATAAGACTTATGAAAGCCCTGTGGAGAAGGATCTCTAAACTCAATAAGTGAATGAGAGTAAATCTAACACATAAAGACAAGGAGTGGTCCAACTAACTCTCAAAACTCCAACCAATCTCTAAAACACTCAAGGGGAGATCAAAGGGAGAACACCAGACCCAATTGCAATTAAAGTGGCCTTAAAGGCTCTCAGATGCACCCACATGTAGGAAAAGAAATCCTAAACTTATATCTAAGTTCACCTATAAGGTTAAGGAGGCTCTGAAATAAAAAGGGTAGACTTTTGAAAGGGTCCCTAGTAATAGCGATTGTAACCTCTAGTGATGCGTAACCTCTTACATGCCCCCGAAGAGACGGGGTGCTTCTATGCAAGGTGGTCATCACCTCCACACATGCACTACCTCGACATCCCAAGGGGGGTTTCCTACGGTGAAAGCTCTCACTACTCTCAACAAAAAACTAAGTGTATAGTGAATATGTGGGTGCATCCGAAAAACCTAGTAAACTAAGCACGAAGAAAGCACACTGGTCTCACAAGTATCCTGAAATCTAGCTATGGGCTATACAAGTCTTCAAAGATCGGACTCCAGTCAGCATCAATATGTCGACCACCTCCAAAGTGCTCCCAAACATAGATATAGCCCATCACTACACTTTACTCCTAATCACTAGCTTGGTCGAAGAGCACACAAGGAGTAACAAATCTCCTATCAAACACACAATCAAGGGAAACCGAATCGACCAAGACTAGTGAGTTGGAGATAAAGGGGATACATGTGTGTCTCACATAGACAAGCAACACGCGATCAAGCATACGTAGAGTAGTCATGCAACAAGCAGTCATGCATAAACATGCGAACCTATTTTCGGCAAAAAGAATCAACATGTCAAGGTATATGATATAAGTAACAAGTAAGAGTAGAATAATCATATAAGAGTTCATCATGTCTAAGGAATAATCAAGTGAAATAGTCAGCATGTCAATATCTAGCAATCATAATCAAGCACGCTCCTCAATTAAATCATCAAAACAAGACTTAATGTGCCATCAATCACTAACGCGTGCAAAAGCACCAAGAGGTGGGGGTACCCACTAATTGACTAATCAACCACCATATTTACCTCAACTTGTCTTAAAGCTCAACCCTCAAAAACGATCCCCAATGGAGTCGCCATTTTGTGTGGACAATCGGGAGCCACAAGAGCATGCGCTTCTACTAAACGCAGACTGCTTTTGTATTTTTGAAAACGGTTTTGGGAGTCACCTATTTATATCTTTAGGGAAAACAAAAATACAAATAAACCCACGCTTAAAAAGCGGTCCAAGAAAAATATAAATAGTCTAGGTCCTGCTGGCCAAGTCACCCATCGAATGTAAGCGGTGAAAAGGCATAGCACTCCCTCTAAGTCCCTAAAGGTTGGGTCCCTAATAATCAAGTTAAGACAAATATGGAAATTGACTAATCATACAATTAATACAAAATATAGACAATAGTGGTAACATGAGGACACAACAAACATATAATAAATAAATAACAAAGTAAAAGGATAAATAAATTAGGTAATCGTAGTTTTACCAATAGAAAAATAAGTTAGTCCAATAACATATATATAAACATTCATGATTATATTAGAAAATGAGTGCCAAATTATTTAATGAAGGGATACATGAGATGTCGGGCCCCACCAAGGCCCATTTATTTAGCACGCGAGTCAACTCCATGTAGTCCCATTTTATTGAAATTGTAGAGTAGATCGTGCTTTTAGATTTTTAAAAGGTTGAAAAATAATAATAATAGTTATAAGTGTTGGATATATGAACTAAATTACTATATCACCTGAGTAATTCTTCCGTTTTAATTTTCGATTTTTAAAGTTTATAAGAAATAATTATTTAGATTCTCATTTATAAGAAATACGTTATTCGATTTCCTCATTATAAGAATTTAATGACACTCAATGAATGAGATTAATGACATTCACGAATAATTTATTTTGAATTTAAATTTTTGAATGTGCAATAGCATTCCAAAATGTCAAGCTCCTCCTCTATATAAAGGTCACCAGGGTGCCTCAAAAAGATCATCAGCTCGAAGGTTTTTCTTCCTTTCGCCCTTTGCTCGGTGATGGAGCAAACGAAACACATCATCGGTTCGCCGGAGTAGCGGCAAAGTGCTGTCGACCATTCGGCACCAGTTTATCCTAGGAGGCCGGACCTTGGGAATCTCAAAGAACCAACGGAGAAGGCGAATTTGTCTTAAGGAAATTGTGAATCTCACAAGACTCGGTTGTTTGATTATATTCTCCTCCGTTCTTATTAATTTAATTTATTTTGGTTTTTCTTGAATAACCATTTTTTGTAACATATGTGTATGTTGCTTGGCGTATCGAACAATTGGTTTATGCATTCAGTTCCTACGTGAGTGATTTGTACTAACGATCTTAAAATAGTCGAGGACTCCACAAGAAGTTGTTTGGTTTGGTTGTGGACATGAAAAAAAAGAAAAAAAAAAAAAAAGAAAAGGAAAACTCCTTTGGTTTGGTAAACAAGCGATTTGGTTTTGTTACACATGTGGGAAAAAAAACCGCTCTTACTTGCAGGGATCTATGCGGCCCGAGTTCGAATCACGATAAGCGGGGAATTGAGAGTCTGATGAGGATTATATGCCCAGCGAATAGTGATGGCCCCGGGTCTCATTACCACCCGATACGATTTATTGGATGACAATGAACCAAGTTTCAGGTAAACAAACGATTTGGTTTGTTACATGTGTGAGAAAAACGAGCAAAGTTTTCGGGTTGTGCCTTTATTATTGAAACAATTCTTTGTTTCTTTAGTAAGGAAAAGTGGTAAACCTTTTGAAAACCAACAAACATACGGTTTGTTGTTTAGGGGGAAAAACAAAACCAACAAATTGTGATTGTATTGGGTTGGGGCTCTTCTGACAAGAAAAAGGGAAAGGAAGTTTTTTTCTGTTAAAACAAATTCCTAATTTGTGGCTTTCGGTAAGTTTATCCTTTGTACACAAAATTGAGTTTATCTTTTGGAAAAAAAAAAAAAAGATTGGATATAAAGGAAAAGTGATCAAAAGGAAAAGGGAAGGAACCAATTGGAGGAAGGTTATTTGAAAGGAAAAGTGTCTGGAAAATCCTTGTTGGTACATACAAGGAGTCAGCTAATTATGGAAAATCTTTGTTGAAAATACAAGGAGTTAGCTGATTTGAAAAATCTTGTTACTGTGATGCAAAAGGACAAGTATAGAACTTGAGACCTTGTAAGATCTAAGAATTGCCTAACTCGGGAACCTAAACCTTTGGTACATAATTAAGGATTGTGTTGAATTATTGGAATTGACATTTTCTTGAATATTTGGAAAATGATCTTTGATTAATCACGGTATTGTGTTGAATTTGCAAGTAGTTATGTGTTTACTTTGGGAATTTGCAATGGTATGTCTTAAATCCTCGAAACAAACGGTTATTGCGGATCACAATGGAAAATGAGTTTATAGCACTAGGCAAATGTGGGGAAGGGCGAATGGCTGCCCGCTTCTAGAGGACATTCAGGTGGCTGAAGCCGGTCACCTCCAATATGCATACATTGTGGCCGGTCGATCTACTATTGGTAGAGGCACAAAACAGTATGTATAATGGTAAGTCTAGACATATCCGTCGTAGACACAATACCATTAAAACAACGCTCTCGGCCCCAGGGTTATCTGTAGATTATGTAAAATCTAAGGATAATTGCGGAATCATAGCTAACGAAGGTTAAGCAGAGTTGGTTGAAAAGTCATCGAAGGAATGAGACAAGCAGTAAAAGAATAAGTCGTCTGATACAGATTACCCGACCTAGCTGATGGAGATCCCAGAGATCTAGGTTCGAAGGAACTGACAAATTGTAAAGACTTTGATACAATCCTTTGAGAGGATATTATCGTGTCCATTCCTATGATGAGCATTGATCATCAGAAAGGTTAAGTTATGCTTTAATGATCTCTAAGCATTGGTGAAGGAGTAACATGAGCTACTCTTAATTTGCGAGAGAGATCACACATGTAAAGTGAAGTGGGGAGGCGGCAGAGGGGAATTGAATGGGGCGCGATTCCTGTTAAACTCTTCTGAGGGCAGTAGCATGTCATGGCAAAAATAGACATAAAAGTGAGAACTGAAATGTGTTTGGAAGATTCTTGTGTGAGTATGTCATCGTCTACACAAATGGCAGAATAGTTCAAGGACATCGTGTCTCTTTGTTTAGCTAGTAAGAGTAAACATATTTTCCTGAGGAAGATTCAAAGGGTAACACACCTCTCATGCAAGTTTGACCGTTGCTTTATCACATGTTGGTCTCGTCTTTGGTCATCCAATTTCATTAAGTGTGGGAATTGTTGGATATAGTGAATGAAATGGATGACATTCCTTTGGATAATTCTCTGTTCTTAATTCTTTGGATTTGATTATAAGAAATAATTATTTAGATTTGATTATAAGAAATAATTATTTGGATTTCAGTTATAAGGGAATATAATGACACTCAGTAAGATGAGATTAATGACATTCAATGAATAATTTATTTCGAATTCTAAGCGTTTGGGAAGCCAAAAGTTTGGCGTTAAAGGTCAATCTACCATACATATAAAGGTCATCGGGTGCACCGAAAAAGATCGTAGTCTTGAGTTTTCCTTCGCTCGTCGCTTTTTTAGCCGATTGATAGAGCAAACACATCATCAGTTCGCCGGAGTGGCGGCAAGTGCTGTGCGACCATTCGGCCACCGTTTTATCTGGGAGACGGGCGCCTTTGGATCTCAAAGCACCCAGCGGAGGCGAATTGTCTTAGGAAATTGTGAATCTCACAAGACTCGGTTGTTTGATTATATTCTCACTCGTTCTTATTAATTTAATTTATTTAGTTTTCTTGAATAACCATTTTGCGGCGATATGTGTATGTTTGCTTGGCATGTCCCGAACAAGCGGTTTTATGCATTCGAGGTTTCTACAACAAGGAGACAATTTGTACTAACAATAAGAATGTCATTTTGGAAAATAATAGATTTGAAATTTGGGTATTTTGAGGAAAAAAAAAAAGATTTTTGATTTGGGAAATTTAAAGAAAGTGATTTTTGAATTTAAGAAGATTTTTTTTATAAAGAAATTTAATTTTTAAAATTTTAAATTAAAGAAAAATGATTTTCATTTTTTTTTTGAAATGAAAGAAAATGCTTTTTTTTTTTGGAAACTAAGAAAAATGTTTTTATTTTTTTTATTTTTTTAGAAATTAAATAAAATGATTTTTGAATATTTAAAAGTTAAAGAAAATGATTATCGATTGTTAAGAAATTAAAGAATAAGATAATTTTTTTTTTCTAAATTAAAGATGATGATTTATTAATTTAGAAACTAAGGATTTAGATTTTTTTTTAAAGGATAAAGAAAATATTTTTTTTTTAAGTTTTAAAAATTTAAAGAAAATTATTTTTGAGTTTTAAAAAGTTAAAGAAAATTATTTTTGATTTTTTTAAATGATTTTTGAGTTGTTAAAAAGTTAAAGAAAATTAATTTTCACTTTTCTTAGAAATAAAAAATGATTTTTGAGTTTTAAAAATTAAAGAGAATTATTTTTTATTTTTCAGATAAAATAATTTAAGGAAACCAATTTTTTATTTTTCATAAATTAAAGAGAATGATTTGTTGAATTTTTAAAAAAATTTTAAGAAATTAATTTTTTATTTTAAAATTTTAAAATTTTTAGAAGAATTTAAAGATTAGATTTTGATAGAATGTTTTAAAAGAAAGGCATCTAATTAAAAAATTAAATTAAATAATCGAAATAAAAATTAATCTTGCCAAAAACCTTTAAAGAATAGAAATCAAGATTAAATAAATAAACAGAAAAAACCCATTAAGGAAAATATAAATTAAATACACACCAATAATATACATGAACACTTGGTAATAATTAAGGAAAATGATACAACAACAATTAAATTAAAGCAAATCTTCACAAAACAATAATTAATTTAGGGAGAGATATAAGAATAATTAGATTAAGGAAAACCATAATAACTGGTTGAGAAATAAATTAAACTAAAATAAATAAATAAACATCTAAATAAATGAATATATGGAAAAAATTTACAACCTGGTTATAATGTGTGAAACCGTAAAAAAGAGAAATCTAAACTTCTTATTAAAATGTCAATGACAAATATGAAATTAAGAGTTGGTGGAAATAAATAATAGTATTTAAATGTATTGGAATTGATTATTAAAGGTAATGATTTAATTGAATATTATCAAGCGTAATAAATGGTAAGATGGAATTGAATATCAAAGTTAATAAATAATAATAGTATTTAAGTGTATTGGAATTGATTATCAAAGGTAATGATTGAATTGAATATCATCAAGTGAAATAAATGATAAGATGGAATTGAATATAAAAGTTAATAAAGAATAATATTTCAATTTACAAGGATGGTCATTAATGAATTTGTGTGTAAAAAGCTAAGAGGCCTGGAATTGAACGTTAAACAAAAAAAAAAACTTTACAAATTAATAAAGAAAATCCTATGGCATGGAAATATAAAAGAAAAAAAAACCCTAGAAATATAAATTTGATATGAAAGAAAGAAACAAAAATAAATAAAGAAATCAATAATATCTAAATAATCTCTAATTACACGAACAAGTGACACTCCAAATTCCAAATTGCTAACAGTCTACCCTAACTTAAATCCAGATTGCAAACAAAGGGTGAAACAATAAAAATTTATTCTAGAATTTACTCAAAGTTAAAGCCATATTCATGCAAAATAATTCACAACATCATTTATACAATCTTGAAACATAGAAAACAAAAGTGAAACATTGAGAATATATTCAAAATGTGGATGTGGGAAACCATTAGAAAATAAAGAGAAGATGATAGCTTAGAACCGTACCTGAGATGCAACCTTTTTCATTTTGGAGAGACATTTCTTTCTTCTATTTGTCTTCTCCTCTATCTAATGGTCCTCTCCTCCCCCTTAAAAGAAAATAAATCCCCCTAAAGGTAAGGATGACTAACCTTCCCTTAAAAGAAAAGCTAAAAAAAATAAAGCAAAATAAAACCAAAAATATAAAACAAGATAAAATAAAATCAAGTCAAATAAAGTAAAATCAAATCAAATCAAATATATAAAAAGAAGGAAATAATCAAGAGAAAATTTGGGGTCTACACATGCAATTAGTTGCCTAGTTGGTACACTCAAAGTTCATATAGAGTTGGTAAACGGGTCAGTCCAACCCATTTCGGGCTGCAGGCCAAAACAGGTTGGGCTAATCTAACTCATTTATATTCGGGCTAGTTTTCGACTAACCCAACCCAACTCATATGGGTTAAAACGGGCCAAATCCTTAAAAAATATTTAAAAAAATTTAATTTTACAAATTCATCATTCTTCAAATAAAAATAAATAATATATAATAATAATTAATATATAAAATGATTGAGTCTAAACAATATAATAATGGTAAACAAGCTTAAATAAATAAATAATGTTATAACACTATTATAATCAAAGAACCAAATTAACTAGCTAAATAGTATCAAAACAATAAAGTAACAACTTAATAACATGTCTAAAAAAACAACTCCAAAGTATCAAATAAAATCTCATATGTCTCTAATCTCATCCTCATTATATACAATTATAACATATGATTACACATTAGAAATATGTACATCCTTGATGGTGGTTGAGCTATTATCATCTATTAATTAATTTAGAAGGTTAACAACATATATTTCATTTATGTTTGGAATAAAAAAATATATTTTTTAAAAATGCATCTCAACCGTATAATAATGAAATATCTTATTTGTTTGAAAATTCATCTTGCTAGAAGATATAGTCATATTAGGAAAGAAATTTGTGAATAATTTTTGTCAATTATTTTTAAAATAAAATTATTTTGTTATTAACAGTAGTTTAAGTAATAAAATTATTTAAAATATAATGATAATTTAGTTATTAGAATTAAATTTAATGATAAATAAAAAAATGAGAAATTGTAAATATTTAAAATAAGTTAATAGAGATAAATAAAAATATATTTAATATTAAAACTGTAATTTATTTAATTCAAATGCATTTCGTAAATTTTCATACAAGATTTTTTAAATATTAAATTATCATATAAATTATATTAAAAATATACATTTATAAATTGAAAATAAAATAGTTAAAACAACAAAGTTTAATATAGTAATCATATTATAATAATTGTATTTTTAAAACCCCTATGCTACAAAAGAGATAGCAAAAATATCAAATTTTATAGGTGAATCCTTAAAAATCTTAATTACTAAGCTAGTTACTTTAAAAAAAAAAAATCCGGGTCAATTGGGCTAACTCGGGCCAAACCCACATAGGCCACGGGCTAAAACGGGTTGGGCCAAATTGACCCGATTTTGTCGAACGCTAAATTTCTGACCTAACTAAAATTCGAATTTAAAATGGGCGGCCCGAATCGCGCTCAGCTATTATCGACTCTAGTTCATACACTATGTTGTACGAGATAGTAACATTTATGAGAGCTAGATTAATTTTTTGTTCATATCCATGGATAAAACATTCGGTAAATACAAATCAATACTTAGAGATTTTACGGATATATCATAAGTATCGGAGAAACATAGATGGATATTTTGACAAAAATATCCATAAAATATATATATATATATATATATAATATTAGAGTTATTTATAAATATAATTGATATATGTATGATTACAGATACAATTTATCAATATTCTTTTTATTAAAATTATGCTTATTAAAACTATTGTATAACATTTCAAATAAAATTTGAATCATTTTAAATATTTCTATAAAAAGTTATTTGGTTTGAGATTTAATTTTTAAAATTCTATTTCTGATTGTAGCTTTTTGTTATTGATATTAATTTAATTGAATAACTAAATATCGTTTTAATAATTTATTTGATCAGATTAATTTATTTTATAAAGAATTGAAACTTTAATCATTTTTTAATACTTTAGAAATTTTTTATGGATTTATATTTTTTAATATTATAAATAAGAAACACTTAAAATAAATTAAAATTAAAAGGATAAATATAAAAAATTGAAAATAAAATAATACTTTCAGTACTTGTATTTATATTGGGCTCAAAGAATGTGAAACATAGCCCTAGTCCCTTTTAAGAATAAAAATTGATAAAGAATGGAAAATATTTGATAAGAAATCCCCATGTGTGAGGGAGAATTTGGCTTCCAAATTAAAATCCCCATTTGAAGCCCTAGACAAAATACCCCAAAACCCTATTTCTTGTTTCAAGTTTTCCCCCCAAATTGGCAACAAGAAAAGGG
This sequence comes from Tetrastigma voinierianum, assembly GCA_016808115.1. Classification (NCBI taxonomy): domain Eukaryota; kingdom Viridiplantae; phylum Streptophyta; class Magnoliopsida; order Vitales; family Vitaceae; genus Tetrastigma; species Tetrastigma voinierianum. Next base: position 260,027 of record JAEQBH010003387.1, on the reverse strand, counting down.
AGCGAAGGAAAAAGATCGAAGAAGCTTCACCATTGCCATTGATCGACCGGAATCATCCTTGTGGGGAGGTCAATCTCCATAGATCCTGAAGTTTCAAACAACCCTCCAATATAGGTATACTCGTCTCTTTCTTTCTCTCTATACTGAACAGTGTAAACTCGTTTATCTCTTTCTCTCTATGCTGAATGCATTGAGGTTGTTTACCATTTTAGTGTCATATTGTGTTTTTTGGAAGCATTATATTTCAGGAACTCTACATTTCTAGAATACATAAATATGGGTACGAACTCTAGATTTCAAGAATGGTTCAAACATTGTTGAAAAACGATGATAAAATGGTTATTTGTTCCATATTGTGTTTTTTGGAAGCAATGTTATTGAGGTATACTAAGATTTGTGACAAAGTAGTGAATGGTCATTTGTTTGATATTATGTTATGTGGAAGCTATGTTATTGATGATAGGTTCCACAATGGGGACAACCAAAATGTATTATGGGTACAACCCATTTATACATTAGGTATTATATTTTTTAGGCAGTGGGCAAATCTTAGTATACCTTAAGTACCACCTCATGACTTGTCACGCCCGATTCGGTCGACAGTTAGGCGGATCGGGCAGTTCGGGGTGCGAGGCCAATATCTTGGGATTTCTTTCTGCGATTTTTTTTTTTAAAACCGATCGGTACGTGGGTATGGCCCACATCTTATAGCAATCAAAATCTCATATGCATAAGCAAAGAACTACCCGCTAGGGTGGTGTCCATCAAAATCTACACCCGTTCTTGGGGTGTTTACAAATACAAAGCGTAGCACACAATTACAAATCGAGCAGGAACCTACATGTAAGTGAACCCTTACTCTTTAATGTTGGCCCGACTGTATCGCGGATGATTCGTGGCGTCTTCTCACGTACCTACGGTTAAAAACCGTCTTTAGCTTTCGCAGCTTGAGAAACATATCTTATAACTTATCTTGATACACATGCATTTAAGGCTGAGATCATGATAAACATATAAAGCGATATCAAAATCTTCATGAATTCATATAATCCAAATGTATAACGGGTGAAATCATATTGATGACTTAGACATATCTGATAGCGAGGCACATCTAGTCGTCTCTTTTACATGTATCATAACTTTCTCGGGTTTTTCGAGTCTCCCCAGGCCAAGCAGCATATATAGAACTTATACTAATACTTGTCTCAGACTTATAATTACTCAGATCTCCCAAAGGACATATACTTATACTTACTCAGATTCCTTATAAACGGTACTGAACTTATACATATACTTAAACGGAGGTACTTATCACGTATTCATACTTTTATCTATCTTATACTGGTTCAGATCTCCCGTAGGAGTTACATAGCTTATGCTTGTACAGAGATACTTATGCACGTACTGGTACTTATATCTATCCCAGATCTCCCGTAGGAGTCCTCTGAGCACTATTTATTCTTATCCTCACGGAGTTTACACTTATTCGGTACGTAGGTATCTGAGAGATTCACAGGAGTATTATCGCGATATTACGAGAACTTATTCTTATACGGAAGTATTTGTAAGTACTATAAAACTTATATCGGTACTTCGTATCTTATACTTGTACTACAGTATATCCACGATCTTCACAGACTTATACTTATCTTCACGATATATTCTGGTGTAAGACTTATACTTGTATTCTTGGACTTATTACGGGATTCGGATCTTATAATTGTATTCTTGAGACTTATACATATGTTCGAGGATCTTATACATGTGTATAGAGCATATACTTATCTTCACCGGATCTTATCTTTAGGTATTCTGAGGAACTTAGACATGTATTTTAAGATCTTATACATGTCTTCTGAGCGTGTACTTATCTTACGGATCTTATACTGGAATTACAGAACTTGGACATGTATTTCAGATCTTATACATGTCTTACAAAGCGTATACTTATCTTACGGATCTTATACTGGTATTACAAAACTTAGACATGTATTTCATATCTTATACATGTCTTACAGAGTATGTACTTGTCTTACGGATCTTATTCTTGTCTGGAAGTGCCCGTGGAGATGCGATGAGCAGAGGCTTGGATCGAGATCATATCACATCTGGTCGGATCAGGACTTCTACAAATACGGACATTAGTCTTTGGCGTAGTCTGGATCTGATTCATTATCACGGAAGTAACGTGATTCTTATTTGGACTTATACTTATTTTACAAAACTTATACTTATTTTACCCGTCTGAGGAGTACGTGAGTACCTCCGAGCTTATACTTATTTCTTGATACGAGAGTACCCTTAGGTACTCTTTGGACTATACTTGTTTCACCAGATCTGGGATGCAGTAGTACTACTAGACTTATACTTATTCGGACCTCCATTAGGAAATTCTGAGTTTCTTCTTATCACGAGAACTTATACTTATAACGAGACGTATGTTCATTCGGGACTCGTAGGAGATTCTGAGCTTATTCTTATTCGAACTTATAATTACTCGCAGGCTTATTAGTATCTGAGTACCCATGCGTCCTTACTGCGGGATCGTGTCGATTAATCTTATCATATGTCTATCGACTACCTAAGGCCGTCGTAAGAAATGGGTAGGACGCGTCTGATAAAGTACCGAAGGTGCGATCGATCTTGGTGTCGTATGCCGTCTGGGGGCCGTGCACCTTTACGCATGACAAGAGTGTCGTAGCACGGCGGGAGTCTTGGGAGTACCGTCCGGGGCGTACTGCTCATACATGAAGTGTGGCTAGCACCAACGGGAGTGCGAAGCACCAGCGAGTGCGGGCACCAGCGGGGCGTCCAGCTGTTCATTCTTGATCCTAGGTGATCGATTGTGCGTATGTCTTTGGAGGCTTGCATAACCTTTCTTAATCACATTCTATGATCATGACATTTTATCGCTGCCATTCGTATTGAAGTTCATATTTCGGTCGTTTCATGTTTCATATCTTTGTCGGGTTGTCTGGCTGTATGGTATTTGAGATCTTTATACGAATACTGATGTATTCACACATCGTTACGTATTCAACCGCACTCAATCGTCTACTTTTCATAGGGAGTTGGAATCATTTCAATTTAATCATCGAACTAAGGTTGTAGCATTTTCATGCCAAACTAGTCGAGTTTACGATTACATAGGGCAGTCTGAATTTCATATATTTTTTCAGGAAGCAACTTCATACCTGACCCTGGTTCTTTGTATTCATTTGAAGCTAAGGTGCTAGGGTTCATTTCAATGGAATCACCGAATGGGAAGCGAAACTCAAGTTACGTCCAAAACAATCCGAACTACTCTATGAGCAAACTGAAGCAGAATTTGGCTGGATTATATCCCTACTTTGAGTGAATTTTTGGACCACTTAGAGTCCGAATTTGACAATGTCTATTTCTAGATGTTTGGTTCTCTTTGAAGCCTAGTTTAATTAGCCACTTGAATCACTCAAATCGGATAAGAAATGAGCAAGTTATGGTTTAAAAATCACGAAGGTGGTCGAAGCGAGAAGCAGGCGTCACATGCACGGTACACCCTAGCATGTAGGGTACATGTTGGCAAAATGACCAGAACTAACATGCACGGTACATGTTCAAGGTGTACCCGGTACATGTCATAGAAAAATGCCCGGAATGTGTGTTTTTTGTTCCATTTTTCCATATTTTGCTGCAGTTCAACTCTATACTTCATACACATCAAAAACCGTTTCATTATTTATCTTGTAACACTCTTTTCTACTCATTCCTCTTTCAATCTTATCTTATTTCAAAACATATCATGAAATCCTTCCAAAACAATTCTAATATGGGTGCAGCCATACATGATCCAAACATAGAGAGTTGTTAAGGTTTGCTCTAAACCCTAATTCCATTACATACAATTTAACACGACCAATCCTAAAAAGGGGGATTCCATACTTATCTTGTTCCCCAGGGGCTTTACTAACTTTAATTTCAAGAAATCTAAGGTTATGATGCAATTCTATCAAAACCCTAGATTTGGAGACAAGTCATTAATCATACAAAGCCTTAAAATTCCATGTATCCATACACTTCACAATCAAGATTAGTTTCCATACCTTTTCGCTTGGCTCCCTCTTCCTCTTTCTTCTTCTTCTTCTTCCTCTTTCCTCTCTTCTTCTCCCCTTTCTCTTCTCTCCCTAATGCTTGTTCTCTCCTTCAAAAATGAGACCAATTTTGGTCTTTAAATCCATGTTTTGTTAAGGTCATACTAGCCCTCAAAAACTCATTTTTTTGGTAAATTTTCTTATTTGCTGTCCTCCAACTCTTGCCCATTTTTCCAGGTTTCTGCTTTATTCCATCTTGGGCTCAAATCTTGTTAACTCATGACTTTTAAGTCCCTCTTTGGACAAATTACAATTTTATCCTTAAGTCTTGTAAATTTCCGAGTCTCTCGTTTCCATGTTTCGCATTTAACTCACGAAACATTTAAATTATGCTTACAAAATGCCCTAAACATGTCAAAAACTACTATGGTACATTTCGGGATGTTACATGACTCAACCTTAGGTACAATCTAAATGTACTATGAGTACTACCATGTATACTGTAGGTACTACTAATAGCACTTATTTGTTTTTGTATTTAGTAAACTGTAAGTCCCATATGAGTTAACCCTGGGTACAACCTTTATGAACTTTGGGTCTAACACATGTTAATCATGTACTACCTCTATGGATTGGATAAAGCATTACGTACAACTTTAATAACTGTGGGGTACTAGCTTAATGTATTATGGGTAATACCTAATATACCTTAGGTACAACCATAGTACTTGTTTGATTCTTCACTTAGTAATTCTTATGTACCATATGAGTAAACATTACCATCATTATGAACTTTAGGTACTACATATGTTAACCTTAAGTACAACCTTTTAGGTTACTGGACAAAACCTTAGGTACAACACAAGTAAACCTTGGGTCCTATATAAATGTACTATGGGTACTACTCAAGTATATCATAGGTGCTACCAAAGTACCTGCTTATATATTTACTTAGTAAACCTTATGTACCATATGAGTTGACCTTGGGTACAACTATTATGAACTTTGGGTACTACACATATTAATCTTAGGTACAATTGAGGCTTCTTAGCATTAGTTTCATTTGATCCATGACTAAAATAATTTTGGTGACATATTTCAAGCAAACAAACGTTGGGTAATGCATTATGTGCCATTTAATAAATTTTTTGCAACTATGCAAAACATGGGAAATTGAATAATGGACAGTGACATATTTGGCTACTATATTCACAAGGGAGAGGATTGGTGAAGGTTGATGATGAAACCATCCAATACAATGGTGGTCACACCATTTGTGTTAAGATTAACGAAGATATGTCATATGATGAATTTAGATCAAAAGTTTGTGCTACATTGAGCATGCAGCCAGATTTAGTGAAAACTGAGTTCATTGTCAAATTTGATCCATCTTTGCTTATCATGTTATGTGATGATGCCTCTTTTGCAAGCATCCTCAAACGGAATGATGTGTATTGTCGGGTTTATATATCTTCAATTGGACATATATCTTGTGACTTCCCCGGAGCTATGAAGTAATTATCAAGTCACATGTGAGGGCTTCGCGCCCTCGTACCCTACTTGGCCCAGAGGCCAAACCGGATTCGAGATGCGGTCCTCTCTTTTACGAACCCAAATACAACTCCTTTTCTCAATGAAACACATTTCAAATACTGATTTGTAAAGGATAATTATCCTTATGAAAATATATACGTATATATCACGTTAACTTAAAGGGGGCCCATCATTTTGTTCTCAATACACATTTTCTATTCTAATATATGGCATTATATGCCCATCTCGCCTCCATTTCCCACATTTATACATTACAAAGATTATAAGCCGCTTTAAAATGTCAAAAACATTTACAAAATTTATCGGAAGTTCACTACAACATAGTTTTAATACAAAAAGTACCAAAAAGCGATCATGGGGTTTCATGTATGCATGGTCTGAGCTTTACTTTTACTTCTCAGGTAACTTCTTTGGCGATGACTGCTTACACGGCTCCTTGCTTAACATGTTCACTGCACTCGCATCGATGCATCAAAACAACGCACTAAGGATCTCATGATTAGTGGCGTTCTATACGCTTCCTCTTCATTATTTTAACACAAATCATGCGACTTTTCTAAAACAATGCTTTGAACCTTATCGAATCGATCAATGCAATACACATATATATATATATATATATATATATATATATATTCATTTCATATACATTCATTTACAATTCATTGATCATTCCAACATACACTTTCTTACATGCACAATCATTCAAAAAACTCAAATCATGCATTTCATAAATATTCTTATCATTTTGCCCTTAAACGACTTCTAGCCAATGTTTTCTAAGAAGTATGAGGATAACGGAATCACTCCCTGACACGTTCCCGCTCGAGTTGCAGCCGGTATAAAAGGTTTTATAACACAAGACGGGGTCTCATGGTCACACTGATTAATAATAAAAATCATTTTGTGAACACTACCGATATTTTATCCCCGCTAGGGCTACGTCGGCTTCTGGCTACCATATTACGTCGTTGCTCGACATCGCACACCTTATTTAAGATATCAATCTATCCTGACTCATTTAATCGATAACATTCTATTATGGCATTAAAATCAGTCATAGAAATTTACAATAGGGTATATAAGCATTTATACTCAAATAGCACATTTCAATACTATGCAATTTTTATGGCAATTATTTCACAATCAATTTTCTCAAATCACTAAAAATCAATCAATATGCAATTTTATTGAAAATCATTTTAATAATTGCTAAAACACTTGATACTTCAAAATAAGAAGAGAAGAATAGAGAACAGAACTAAAAAAAGGTTATCGTGACTTCAATTCCTATCCCTGAATTCGACTCAATCTGGTCGTCGCCAACCCCTAATCCATCACAATTAGAAAACAATATAAGTTGACTTACTTAGGTTTCTAGTTAGGGTTGTTTTCTACCCAACACACTTTCACTTGTCCATTGTTCCTCTATAAATCTATTTTATTCAAAAATTGGAATCATTCAATTCGGAGAACCGAAGCTCCAGATATGTCCTAAACATCCGGGACCAATCTATTTTCAACACATAACCATAATTTGCCTAAAAATATAGCTCCCTTTAGACGAATTTTTAGGCCTAATGGAGCCCAAATTTGAATACACTTATTTCATAGAAATTTGTTCTCCTAGAAGTCTAGTTTACCCAAAAATTTGAATCAATCAATTTGGATGAGTAAAACTCAACTTATGGCCTAAATACTAAACTGCTCAAACACCAAATCAACATCAAGAACATAATTGGGATCCATCCGGGACCGAATTCAAAATATAGCCTCACTTTGACGAATTTGGGTCTAATGGGGTCCAAATTTGGATATACTTATTTCATGAAGATTCGTTCTCCTAGAAGTCTAGTTTACCTAGAAATTTGAATCACTGAATTTGGATGAGTGATGACCAAAACAAAAACATGGATTTTGGAAATTTTTGATAGCATCTCCTCTAAAAACCCAACATTTCCTTTATACAAGAATTCCTCAACACCAATCCAAACCACAATACACCTTGAAAGCTAACCCAATACAACCCTAAAACAAACTAATATGGAAATAGGAAGGGTTTCTAACCTTGATTCTCTTACAACTTGAAACCCTAGCTTCCCTTTTACCTTCTCTTCTTTTTTTTTACTTTACTTGCAAAAACTTAGACCAAATGGGGGACAATCAACCTTACAAGGTTTCTCCCTTCTCAAAACGTGAGAGCCCTAGCTCTCAAATGTGAATGCCCAAAATGATCTCCTTCTAAGACCAATTTTTGGTTTTATCCCATTTTATGTGTAAGGTCATGTTTGGCTAGCACATTTTAATCATTTTTTCTCATTTTTGCATTAAAGACCTCCTATTCTCCCTATTTGACATTCCACTTCTGAATATTCTCGTTTTGGCATTTATTCTTTTTCATTTATGACATTTGGGTACTTATTTGACATTTTTACCAAATTTATCTAACTCTTGTATAATTTCTGGGTTTTTTTTTTATCATTTTTCGTTTTTAGCAATTCAAACTCCGGAAAAATACAATTTAATTTATTTTATACCTTAAACATGTTATAAAACTGTTATGGTATTTTCAGGGCGTTACATCATATGTTAACTTTTTAACTTAAACCCTTAAGTCAAGTTGTTGAATAACTCACTCAATTATTCGTTTTGGTAAATTGCAATGTTAATACCCTAATAGTTGCACCAAATTCTGCACATGTCGTTTCCTTACTTATGGCAACTAGCTCGTTGAGTGATAAGTGTAACCCTAGGGACACACCGAGAATTGAGTAATTAGGATTCTGCCATAGATGTGTAGAGTCACATCCAAATGATCTCTAAATAATGCATTTCCCTTATACAATTCTTAGTTTTGGACAAATTTTTAGAAATGCTTTCAAGTTTCGTGATGCTGTGTATTTGATGTCATTAGCTGGAAGATTTCAATATAAATTCAAGAAGAATACTCCAAAGCGGATGAGCGTTGTATGTACTATTGACAAATGTCCATGGAAAATCACATGTCGTGCACTAGGTTCGATGAATGTTGTTCAAATTCATACGTTTGAGAATGCCCATAACCACAAAAAAAAAATGGAGACAACATAAAATGAACGATCAAATCCCTTTTCAAACATTTAAACAAATTTTTATTCATCAATTTTAATGTTTCTTAAAAAATATTGCATTGAATTGATTAATTCAATCTCGATGATTGAATAATAATAGGTTATTGTGATTTTGAGAGAGCCGTTATGGTGAAATTGGTTGACATGCTGCTCTTAGGAAGCAGTGTTAGAGCATCTCGGTTCAAGTCCAAGAAGCGACATCTTCTAAAAGAGATGCAATAATCCCTAAATAAAAAATGAATTCAATTTCCGATTTCCATTCCGGGATCCTCTTTTTTTTTTTCTTTTGTAAGAACGAAGAAACAAATTCTATTTATGATATTTTCGACTTTAAAACATATATTAACTCATATTTTCTTTTCGATCATTTCAATTATAATTACAATTCATTTGATAACCTTATTAATTGATCATTTCAATTATAATTACAATTCATTTGATAACCTTATTAGTTGAAGAAAATAGGACTTTAAAAACATGTTTTGACAGTTGTTTGTTTTTTTAAAATATTATAAATATTTTTTTAATATTAGAAGTGATTTTTATATATATTTTAAAAACTAATTTCTATACATCAAAAATATTTTTTAAATTAAAATGTTTATTAGAATTATTGTCACATAGATTCTAATAATGTATTAAATAATATCTTAAATTGAAGTGTTTTTTGTTTTTTGTTTTTCTTTTGAAGTTTTTTTACAAGAATCATATGTTAGTTTCTTTAAAAATATATTATAAATGATTTTCCAAAAAGTAATTTATCGTGCCTTCAATATTTAAATACAGAACATAAAGAAGAAATGAGTTTAATTGTCCAAAAATAGAAGTAATTTATCAAAATTTTAAATTTGTTCGCATAATGTTTTATCTCTATTAGTTTAAATAAATTAAAATATTAAAATAAAATAAGGAAATATGATAATGAATATTTAAATTTATTTTTTCTTATATTTATTTCTAAATTTACTAAAAATATAAATCCAAGTTATTCCAATTATACTTTGTAAAATATATTTGTTAAAAAGTTCCCAAATTTCTAAGTTCCTGCAATTCCAGTTTTACTCAAAACCTACATCTTCCTCGTTCCTCACCGTCGACCTCCGCATTGCCTGCCGCCGGCCTCCTTGTTGTCTACGCTGACCGCCGCAGTACTTGCCGTCGACAAGTTAATCCCTGCTTATTCTCTACTTCCTCCTTATTCTCCATTTCTCTGCTCTAAATCGAAGCAAAGATAGTCTTTTTGCCCCCTCCAATTTAGGGGTTTTTTTTTTCAGATTTTTCAGAGGAATCTGCTTGTAAACCAACCCTAATGTTTGAAAGCCAAAATCTTTTTTATTCTACTTGTCGTCTTGGACTCGTTTTCTCACCCAAAATTCACTGCCAGAAATCATTGCCTGTTTAAGTTTTATTTATTATTATTATTATTTTGTTATTGTAATTATTTATGGCGCTGTTTGTTTGTAAATTTGTTTTTGGGATTTTTTTTTTAATGGCATAGCAACGTATTATTTAGAAGAGCAGCAGCACAGGAGGGCGTTCAGCAGCTCCTTCTCAGGGCGAACTCAGAAGCCATTGTTAGGGTTTTTTTCTGGATTAAATGTTGGGTTTTGAGAGACAGTAGCTTTGCTATCAAGCGGAGTTTGATCATGAACGCCCCAATTATTGGTGGGTTTTCAATAATTTGTCTCTTTCCGTGATTGGGTTGTTTAGGGAATTTTCTGACATGTTGAGCTTGGTGTTGTTATTTGAAGATCCTTTGCAGGGGGATTTCCCAGAAGTGATAGAGGAATATCTGGAACATGGGGTTATGAAATGCATTGCTTTTAATCGGCGTGGAACGCTACTTGCTGGTACTTCTATTACCGTTTCGTACTCTGTGAGAATCACTGATTGCATAGTTTTGCCTTTTTTTCATTGTTACTGTTTTCATTCTTGCAATGTAGCTTAAATGGATATGAGAAGAATTTGTTTTTGCTTTCTCTTTTCCTAAGAAGAGTGAGACGAGAATGTGCTCAAGAAGATATGTCTTTTTTATGAGTTCAGCTTTTATTTTTTTCTTTTCATTTTCTTACTTAAAGTCAATGTTTTGAAGAAAATCTAATGGGTATCTTCGGTTGCTGCACAAATTTGGCAAAAGGAGAATTGGAGAAAATACGAACTTTAAATCTTGAAATTTAAAATATTATTTTCCTATGACATGTGTGTAGAAGAAAACTTCAACCACTTCCCAAAGAGAATGTAGCTAAAGTTTTGCTGGACTTTGATTTCTTTACTTCCATTTTTCTGTGTTGCAAACCTCTATCAAGCTAGATTAACCAAAGATCTCAAGTTCAAGCCCTAGGAATGCACCACCCTTGTGGTCCATCCCTGCTCGAATGGGGATTAGTCTGGGTGTGATATGGTTTACAGGTGTTTTCCGTATGTGCACAAACCCATTCATGACACCTCATGGCCTGACAAAAAAAAACATATTACTAAATGATCTATGAATGCTTTGTCTTTCTAAGCACATAAAGGATCCTCATTAAACATCTTGGTTTTGTTCATAGCTGAGGCTGAGCCTTATACCATAAAAAGGGGGAAAAACAAACTAAGTGGGAAGATTGGCTATTTGTTAAGTTTGCCTTTTAAAAAGAGTGACTCGGTTGTCTTTCCACCTTTGGATAAGCGCTCAGATGTCCCTGTGACTGATTGTGTAATAGTGTACTAAACCAAGATAAGCCTACATGTTGCTTGCCTTGTTGCTCAAGTTGGCAACCAACTCTACGGCATTAGGACCATCAGTTACTGGTACAAGCTGAAATTTGGCTTCTTCATTGTCTCAGCCTTGATAATAAATATGTCTGACTTTGTGAAGTCTGTGACGAATGCTAATGAACATTTTGGAAGTCTTAAATATCACATGGTTCAGCCTGCTTCTTGTTTAATCCCTTCTTATCCCACTTGAACTATTACCTTATGGTTCAGGCTGTGCAACGTGTAAGGGGATTTCAGGCCCTGTTTTGTCTGTTTTCTCTTGTGTTTGTTCCTCAGTCAGATAGTTTGATTCCAAGATGCTTTTACAAGTTTAGCATTACAAGAACACAAGATCAAGCCTCAATCTTGGGTTTAAAGCTTCTGGTTATCAAAAGTAGGCAACTCTATTTGTTAAAAAAAAAAATTTGTTGATGAGGTAAGATGCTTGAAATTTTTTAACCTGCATCTGTCCTTGAAGGTTGAAAAATGAAGATTCTGCTTCAAATATGGATTTAAACTTTGGGATATATGCAGTTCAAAAGTTGTTTTAGGCAAAACCGTTTGGCTTCTTTTTCTCTCTAATATATATTTTCTTTTGCCTAACAAAAAAATCAATTGACATTAAACATTGTGAGTACTAAATAACTATCAAAAGCAAAAAGAACTTAGAAATCACCATAACAGCCAGTGCTAGTGTTAAATCATGTTTTTGTTTGATATGGTTCATTCAATTCTTCAAATGTGGGAGTTTGTGGTCCAATTATATTTGCTTCAGAGTCCATCATATATGATATTCAATTTGCTTCAGATGTTTTTATCCTCTCTTTCGAAGGGAGTGGGGATATAGGGGAGAGGCATGTGAGCTGCCTACGGTTTTAAATGCTTTGTTCCTTTAGCACAATTTGGCTTCTCTCTCTCTCTCTCTCTCTCTCTCTTAATGTGAACCAGGGTTGTTCAACAACCAGGGGACCTGTTCTTGACTGAGAAAACAGACTGGAATGCTGGTAGGTTTTGTATTTGTCTGCGATTGTGTTAGCGTTTGGACGTTTCCTGATATACTAGTTCATTAATTTTAGTATTTCAATTTCTTATTTTCTTTCTATCCACTTGTGCTTCTCTTGCTTATATTATTGTCAATAATGTTTGCTTTAAAACTGATAATACATGGCTTATTTTGTCTTCTTGGCAAGGAGCTTATGTTGTTTGTTTTTAAATTTTTTTACCTCATAGGGATTCCATGGTTGTAGTGTTTCTAAGGAACTACCATGTCATATCTAATGTTAATTGGCATTGTTTTAGGTTTCCATTGCTGCTTTAAGAGATACTTTATTCTAGGTTGCATAAAAAATGCAATTTTGTCATTCATCTGGACAGAATTTATCCGTTGTTAGACCACATTGTTCCTCTTTAATCTCCCATTGACTTTTACCTTTCTTTCTCTTGGATACAAACAACCAGCCAGAGTGTCATTATTCTATTCTACACCCTGTGCTCTTCTTTTTATGGTTTTTCTTTTTCTTTCATTTTTTTTCTCCAAACCATATTTCCCGAATTGTTTGTTAAATACACGCTTTAATAGTATTTTAGGAAAGTGATTTATGTGAATATCATCTTCTCATACTTGTTCAGAATTTGATTATTGATTTGTTTATTCTTTGCCAGCTGGATGCGCTGATGGAAGCTGCATTATATGGGATTTTGAAACCAGGGGCATAGCTAAAGAGCTTCAGGATAAAGACTGTGTTGCTATAACAAGTGTCTGTTGGTCAAAGGATGGCCATTGCATACTTGTGTCTGCAGCGGACAAGTCATTAACGCTTTGGGATGTTGTCAATGGGGAGAAGATAACACGAACAACTCTGCAGCAAACCCCCCTCCAAGCTCGTTTACATCCTGGTTCCTCCAAATCCCTCTGCCTAGCTTGCCCACTCTCATCTGCCCCCATGATTGTGGACTTAAATACTGGAAGCACAACTGTGCTGCCAGTTTCAGTTTCTGATACAGCTGCTGGACTTCTTCCTCCGTCACGCAATAAATTCTCAGATGGATCCCCCCCTTTCACTCCAACTGCTGCATGCTTTAACAAGTACGGTGATTTAGTTTATGTTGGGAATTCCAAAGGAGAAATTCTCATTGTGGATCACAAGAACAAACAAGTGCGTGCTGTTGTTTCCATATCTGGGGGTTCTGTGATCAAGAATATCATATTCAGCAGGAATGGACAGTATCTGCTCCCTGAAATTCAAGCAGTCATTACAATCAGGATCTATGAGGGCATTACTGCGCTGAAGACGAACCTAATTTTTGTACTTAACCAGAGATGGCGAGAATTGAGAGGACTAAATTGGGGATCAAAGTGTTTGGCACTTTTTAGGGTTCCAAAGTTCTATCTTAGTCATGTGCCCCTATAGCTTCAGTGGTGTTGGTGAATGGTTGTTGGGCTCTGCTGGCAGAGGCAGCTGAGATCCATATGGATGGGCTGGGCATCTTGTAAGTCGAGGAATTTTGAAGGAAGCTTTGGAGTTGAGTTTGGCATGCATCTGTTGCCTATTTGTTACATCCTTATATTTCTCTTTTATTGTTTCTGTTGGGCTAAGATTTTGAGCTGGGGTGTTATGATTCAGGCGAAAATGAGTGTGTAGTGAGAGGGATGATTAGTTGATGGGATTTACAGAAAAGTATAGCTGGAAGAAACTATTTGATTGGACTTATTCTCTTTTGGTTTTCTTCATTGTGAGATTATTTTTCTTGAGATTCTTTGGGTGAAAGAGATACAGATGTTAGTGAGATAGTGAGAGTTGACATTCATGACAGTGAAAAATATAATTGGGTTCGTGGGTTCAGATATGTCTGGACTATGTTTTTACCAACGGGGTTCCTTGCTAGATGTCATGACAGCAGAGATGATATATTGGGAGTGTACCAAGTTAACGGGCCGTGACATCGGATCCACCTCTTTCGAGAGGGCTGGGATGAGATAATGAGCCAACTATAGACCGCCATCATTGTTCGGTAGTGTTCTTTTCTGATTATTATTATTTTAATGTTTAATTGCCTTGTATAATTTTACTTTTTATTCTGAAAATAACAGGAATTGAACCATCTTCAAATAATATGAAAGCAGAATCTGAGAGCCTGTTTGGTTACAGTTTTCAAAAACTTTTTTTTTTGTTTTGAAAAACAAGGAGAACATGTTTGGCTCACCTTCTTTCTTTCTTTTTTTTTCTTTTCTAATTCTGAAAAACACTCAGAACACATAAAACAGTAAATCCTAGAGCAAAGTGTTTTCAAAAACTGTTATTAAGAACAGTTTTCAACAACATAAACCAAACAGTCCCTGAATTGTCATCTTCTAATCTACATAGCCTAGTATTATATTGTATGTATGTACAAAATTGAGCTTTTGTTTTTTGATGTTTTCATGTGGAGTGGTGAATTTTGCTTATATACGTGAAATACTTGTTGAAAAGAAAGCGAAAGCCATCGGAGAAAGGGATGGAGTTGCAGGCAGAGAAGGTTAGGAAACCCTTAAAGAATATGAAATCTTCTGGTAAATTATCAAAAATGAAAAATAAACCTGTAGTAGTAGAAGAACAGGATACAGATAGTTATGTATTTGCAGATGACAATACTGATGAGTACCATTAGTAGACCATATAATTTGCCAATATTACATTTGTACTATTTTTATTTATGATCCATCCATCCATCCATCCATCCCCTCCCCCATCTTCTCTAATTGGACAATGTAGAATAAATCTTTTCTTCTGAAAATCATCTAGTTTCTGCCTTTTGAAAATGGTGGAAAATCATTGTTCTCAACTGGGAACTGGGAACTGGAAAATCATTTGTACTTAATTGGGTATATTTTGTTTGGTTCTCCACATTTGCTTGCTGGAGGAGGGGAGAGGGGAGAGTCACTGATTTCTAATATTATTTTAAATTTAATTTTATTGAATAAACATTTGATCAAATTTTAATTCATTTTATTTATATTTGTGGAAAAGCATTTTTCCCCATAGCTCCATTGGAGTCTCAAATTCAATCGTGCACTTGTATTTGAGAACCTTTTATTAAGGTGGTGCTTTTTAAGTTGTAAAAGTAATTTTCATATTGGCCGGTGCATCTAAATTAAACTTATTATTTAAAAGTTCATTTTAATAATATTGATTAATATTCATAAGGTTTTTAGATGAATAAAAAAATTCAAAAAAATTTAATTTTTCATCCAGCTTTGTTCTAAATCGTGATTTAAGTTCAACCCCCATTTATTTGTTTATTTTTTTAACTAGAGTTA
Source organism: Tetrastigma voinierianum (assembly GCA_016808115.1). Lineage (NCBI taxonomy): Eukaryota > Viridiplantae > Streptophyta > Magnoliopsida > Vitales > Vitaceae > Tetrastigma > Tetrastigma voinierianum. The sequence continues at coordinate 244,260 of JAEQBH010003387.1, read as the reverse complement.
AAAGTAAACAGTAATAAGAATGTTAAAAATCTCTCATTAGATGGCTTATTAAGAATAAATGAATGAATTAGGCTATTTGATGATTATTTTTGTTTTCAAAAACTGTTTTTTGAAACAGAATGGTGATTTAATTTTTTACCATCTTTTTAAATATATTTCAAAATAATTTTTATATATTTTTTAGTTTGGAGCATTTGAGCTGTGTGATGGACAATAATTTTTATATCTAGAATCTTGATTTCAGCAATTCTATGTTTATATAATTATTTTTAAATGATCTTGGAAAACCAAATAAAATGTCATTATTTTTTGAAAAAGTTTAAGAAAATAATTAAAATATATATTTTAAATTAGTATAAGCTTTTTTACAGTTCATAAAAATAGAAATATACAATTTTTTTATAAAATACCAAATTGTAATATTGCTAACATTTTTTTCTTTTTTTTCCTTTTACGACCAAAATCATTTTGCAGCAGTCACTGCATGTTTATCATCAAAATCTATAATTGTAGAAAGAATATCAAGAGACAATCACTCAACAAAAGAATTAAATATCAAGGTTCCATGGAAATATGTTTTTACAGATATATAGTTACTTTGATTTTACGGATATATATAAAATATATGGCTTGTGATATACTATATAAATATAATAAAATTATATAAAATTGTCAAAGTGCTTAAAGTGTTTAAAATATTTTCTTCTCGAAATCATATACTGATCCAAATTTTTTTTAAACAATAAAATAATTATAATATTAAATTTAACATATATTATTCAGACTTAGTCATTAAAATAAATTTATTATTATACTATGTTTACTAAAAATTCAGATAATGTTATATTTTAAAATTTTATCATTCAATGAAAATAATTGTAATATTTTAAAAAAAATTGATAATTAAGCACTTTGTTACAATATAAAAAATTATCCCCACTAGAACTCGAACCTCGGACCCCTTCCCTCTCAAATGTCTTGTATTTTAAATTTTGAAGTTTGAAAGCTTTATCAATAAGTTAGACATATGGACATAATATTAAAATTTTAAATATATTATTAGAATCACTGTGCTTTAAAATCGAAAGACAAACAACTAGTTATCGTTACTCGCTCACCTATCGACCGATAATCACACTGGCCGAATCCATGATGCGTATAAATATAGAGTTGATATTTTAAAATTATAAATATTTTAAAATTTTAAAATATGTAAAGTAAAAATTAATAATATTTATAAAATTATTTATTGCTTTTTTATATAATTATATTAATATTTTAAATTATGTCAAATTAAAATATATATATATATATATATATATATATATATATATATATATATATATATATATATATATATATATATATATATATATATATATAGTATTTAAATTCGAAAATATGCTAAGAATGGTGAGAAAATTATTATGTGCAAATATATATAATATAGATAAAATACTTGGACCAACTTTTATCAACGGCACTTGTAGCATAGTGGTTAGCCACTCATTCCTCAACCATCCCCCTTTAATGCAACGCTTTCAAAGTATCAAAGCCATGCTGTTGGGATTATCTTATCAATTAGTAGTAATTTATAGAATATTATATTTTATTAATTAATTATTTTTTAATATGTATTATTTTTTGGAAATTTTAAATGATGAATATGAAAAAAAAAAAAAAAAAGAATTGTGTTTAAATGTAATGAAGGGAACATAATAAGGAAAATATAAATTTGATTTCTTATATTTGTCATACATGTAATAAAAAAGATAAAATAAGTGCAAACACAAAGGCTGTTTAATAAGAATATAAACCCACTTTAAAAATATATTCATCATAAAGTAGCTGTTACATTAGCTACTTACACTATATTTATAAGTATAACTCTACTTGGTGATAGGTAAATGAGAGAGAGAGATGTGCAGATAGAGAGAGAGAAGAGAGAAGAGAGGAGAGAGAAGAGAGAGGGAGGGTGATGCAAGAGTAGAGAGAAGATACTTAAATACGCGCCAAGTATTTTTGCTTAAAAACGGTTTACTATTCCATAAGACGCTTGTACGTATTTTTTATATTTTTTATTACATGTTTATTTGGGCAAGAAACATGTTTCTATTTTTCTTATTATGGTATCTTCATTGCATTTAAAGACAATTCCTCAAAAAAAAATAAAAACAATGTGATAATAATCTTGAAAATAAGATTTTATTATTATTATTCAAAGGAGGGGAAACACCATCAAAAACCTAACAAAAACAAAACAAATACTTCATCCTAGTTCATAGGAACTCTTCTTGCCCATGCAACACACACTCTATCTCCCACAAATCTACTTGATTTGAGCTTTAGGTTCTTGAGATAATTGGACATCACGATCATGCATCATTGACATTGATGTTAAACAATCGGCAACCCTATTATGCTCCCTATTAATATGCTTAAGCTTCCCTTCCCATTCTCTTACCAATAATTATTAAATGACAACATATAGAGTTTGAACTCATATGTAAGATTTATAAGCCCTTTGAAGCCATTTCATCACAAGCAATGAAATTGTTGCCACTAATAAATGCCTAAACCCAAACTCCATGTGAGTCTTAAGCCTCGCAAAATACCCACATTTCTGCTTCAACCACGCTACAACTACCAAGATTATAAAAAAAAACCATGAATCCAATTCCCATAAGCTTCCTACGACACCCCTCCACATCCAGACTAGTTCGTGTTGGTTTTCAGACATCCATCAGTGTTCAAACGAGTCCAATCATCATGCGATGCCATCGAAGCTAATTACTTGGTTACGGATAATCGTTGTTCTTCCATGGACAAACCTTTGGCATACACCAAAATAAATTATGGAACCTGTTTTTCTATCCACTCAAGCTTACTATCCAATGCCTTAACTTCTACTTTAAACATAACATTATTATTTCTCCGATGCCACATCCACTAAATAGTTGTAGCAAAGACTATCTCATTTACTATTAATATCACAATGAATGGATTCACAAGTGTTGTGCTTAATCAACTCGCCAAAACTCAAAGTTTGTTGCATATGAAGCTCCTCAACATATAACAAAGCTTGCCAAATTTGTAGCACTGTAGGACATCGACGAAAGAAGTGATCCACATCTTCCACTCCTCCCTGAAATAGTTGGCAAGCCCTCTCAAAATTACACATGATTCTTTAATGTTATAGAAACGAACGCAATGAGGAACCTCAATTCTCCATATTTCTTGCCAATCACCATCATAGCTCCCTTGACAACTACCCAATGATAATGCATATGTAGACTTAATTGAAAAAGCACCACTACAACTTTCATTCCAAAATTTTATCAATTTTTTAGCACAATACTGTTTTCACTGAGAAATCCAATGTTTACTTCAAAGAATCCCAACATCCTACAAAGTACATTGAAAGCTCATCAACTTTCAAACTATATTTTATTCCTTCCCAAGGAAATCTAATATTTTTATTGGAAAGAATAACGTCATATTATTTCACCCAAGGTTTCTCCAATTTTATCATGGAATTGTCATGGTTAATGGTTTCATAGCCCGACATTAGAAGTTTAGATCTGGCAAAACAGTCTACCTTTGAAACACTTACTAACATCCACGCTTATATTTTATATGTTTTGAGTGAGATTCAAAAATCACCATAACATATTTTTAGCATGCTCGATGGGACCCATCTTTGTGAAACATTGTTCGATGGGACATAACTTTGCTAAGATGTTAAATGTTTTAGTAAGATATTCTGTGAGTCTCAAAGATCAAGATCAGGTTGTAGAAGTAGTATAGGGAGGGAAATTTTTCAGTCGGTGGAGCAAAGAAACTTACCCTCAAACAAATTTGATGATTTTTCAGTATTGAACAGGAATTGAAGAATCAGAGCTTAATAGCCAAGGTCATGGCCAAACAAGACAAGGTCGTAGCTATCAAAGCAGTTAAGGCCTAGCAACTAAGATCAAGGACAGTTAAGGTCGTATCGATCAAGCTAAGGCCCGTGAAGAGTCAAAACAACAAACTCAATCCGCGAACTCGAGGTAACCCCGGAGTTAGTGGGAGAAACGAGACAACACAAACAAAAAGTTTCTTCTCGACCTACTAGGCAACTATATGATGAACTCGCGTGACTTAGGAATTCATGAAGCTTAGCCATGCAAAGTTGGACAACCGATGAGTATAACTGATGGATGTCCTAATATTGTCAAAACATGAACTCCCCAAGATGTCTTTTCTCACACCAACCCAACTGTCCCAGGCAATAATTATAATCACTCCTCTCTACTAAAGGCCTAGGGGCACCATGCACCCCACCCTTCGAGTAGGTGTTAATAGGGACAACAACTCCCAACTTGTTATGCAAATTCACCACTTAATGAGGGAAGGATTCATAAGTCCGTAGATGTACAAGCCCGGTGATACATCCTGGTGGAAAAGACTGAATTCTCGTGAATGGTGAAGTTCACTACCATTAGGATCAACAACTCAACAGAGAAGCTATGGATCATCAGAAATATCACAACCTCCCGGAACTCATAACACCCATGCTTGTTGGAGTTTCAATAATATTATCCAGGCTTAGATCAATAAGGGAATACTGAAGTTCCTTGAGAAAAATGAGGTTATGGTGATTGATGAAGATCATGTTCCACCAATTGCTTCAGTCAACATAGCTGCTACTAATTTGAATATAGTGTTGAATGCAAAGAATGATGGGGACTTTCTTAATGCCGTGGATAGACAGGCGATTCTTAAACATCTGTCGAGAGATGTATCAAGAAAGAAGAATGTTCAGCCAAAAGAAAAGGAAAAGAATGGAAGGTATTCATACCATTCAAAATAGGAAATCAAGAAGGAGAAATCCTCTAAAGGATAATGTTTCTCCAAAAGAGAGACATATTTTTCAGAGTGAAAGGGCATGAACACTTTAAGGAGGAAAATACCTCCAAGGTTTGTTGTCCCTCCTCTTATCTCACCTGGACAAGAATGGCACATGGTGCAGCATAAGAAATTTCCCCAAAAGTCATTAACTTAAACAATATACAGACAAAGAGCTATGGAGGAGTACAACCAACCAAAGTACCAAAGAAGCACCAGAAGAAGACTAAGGAATTCAAAGAAATTAATATAGCAATGCCTACTGGAAACCAAATTGAAAAGAGCCAGAGATATGTTTATCAATTCAGATAAAGAGACTGACTGTGAATTATTCCCATAGGGTACAATCTATTTCTCAAATTGTTCAACTAGTTCTCTAACTTTGCTAACTTTCTTCAAGTCAGTGAGATGGAGAAAAGCCTTAAAGTGAAAGAGAAACAAGCACAGATGAATGACGTGTAAGAGACCCTAAAAACCTAGAAATTTGAATTTTGTTAGAATTACAGATGGTCGGAATTTTTCTAGTCTTTGGAGACATAAAAACTAACTCAACAATAAATCTGTCTATGAAACGAGTCATTCCAGCAATTTCGTTAATCTGGCATAATGGATTTTCACGACTTCGAGATGAGACTATGCCTAGTGGACCTAGTAAAACGCATTTTTAGGTAACCAGAAAATGTCGATATTTAAAGAATTTCCATTTAAGATACTAACTAAACCCATTTAAATAACACTTTAGAAGAGAACTGAATCGAATAAGACACGTGGCGCCACATGTCCACACTATAAATAGCTTAAAATATCTAACATGCCAAAAAGGATCTCATTTTGGTCTAAGAGAAAAACGTGATAGAGAGAGAGAGGAAAGAAAAACAAACCTTTCTCCGGTGATTTCACGGGGTTTTGTCGGTCAAAACTCGACAGGCCGAGAATTAAAGCTGCTTTATGCGACGAGAGCTACGCTTGGGTACTTGAATCACAAGATTTCGCCAAGGTCCAAGGTTCGAGTTTTCATGAAATGAGAAAAGGCGGCAGTCCCTGAAATCACGCCAATTGATAAGTAGTATTTTATCCTACTTACAATTTCTATCTAAGGGCATGTGCGTGTGTCAAAGGGAGAATGTTGTCCGTGCTTTTCTCCTTCTCGAATCTCATGACTATGTTTTAGCCATAACTTGGTCATCCTCATCCCGAATTGAGTGATTCTAAATTGGGTAAATCCACTTATAGCAAAGAACATATCTCCTTGGAACAGGCCTATCTGAAATTCGACCCTTTGATCTAAATGTATCCAAAGCTGAGCTATATTCAAAAGAATCGCTCGCTTTGAGAATCCATGGATCGTGTTTTGGCCATAACTTATCCATCACTTATCTGAATTGTATGATTCTAATTGATAGGTAAACTAGACTTATAGGAGAACATATTTCCTTGAAATAGGTCTATCCAAATTCCGACCCCTTTGGACTCAAAATGCATTTAAATGGGAGGTATGTTCAAACAGTTTATGGTTATGTTTGAAAACTGAGTAGTCCCGGTTGTTTAGGACATATCTTGAGTTTCGATGATCCAATTTGGGTGATTCCAGTTGGATAAGAACCCTAAGAACCGTATCTTCAAATGATTACAAAGAACCAATATCAAATTATGGATTAAGACCCCTGAAATCGGGTATCACAGACTATTTCCAGTGTAAGCAGAGTAAACTGACCAGTTTTGAATGAAAAGGTCATAACTTCTTCGTCCAAACTCCGTTTCGGGTGTTCTTGGATTCTATGGAAAGCCCATTGAGTCAAGAACCTAGCCATATTACTGTGCAAGGTAGTGGGTTTCCAAAACCTTGCTGAAAATCTATGTTTTTCACCAAGTGTGCAGGTTATTTGGTTATGTCGATGTGAATAGCCGGGTTTTGACATGACCATTGCATGGCATGTTGTAGGCTATTGTATTGGGTATGAATTGCCATGAGTTAGCCTAAGGAAGGTTATATGACATTATTTGCTTTATCATGCCGGATGAATGCTAATATGTACGATACTACGAGATCACAAAGACAGACAACATTAACTATACGCCATATATATGTTGTACGGTAATGACATGAAGTACGATTGATTAGAATGCTCCATGCAAGCAGCATCATATATAACATGAGAATGCAAGGGCATTTAGTACACTATGCATGGGGACATCGCATTATGTCGGAAAATGGGCAACAACCAATCATCATCATGGATAAATGGGTAGTGAGCTCGTACTTTGGACAACGTTCAATAAATGTCTCACGGTTTAAAACATAAAAAGAAATATAAATAATGTGTGTTAGGAGGAGCAAGAAGGGGGCTGTTAACCCCCTCAGGTGAAAAGCCTGGAACATGGGTGTAAGAGACCCGTGGTGTGATTCGAAAAGTTCTGTATGGGTGTAAGAGACCTGCGGCGTGAGCCGAAAAGTTCTATTGCCCAAAGAAGACACACGGTCATGTTTATCACATGTGATTTCCGGGTCAGGTGATGTGAGCCTGATCGGGTTGCCCATTAAAGACCATATCAAACGCGAAATGCCACGCCGACACGGGTCGCTGGTAATACCAATTACGCCACACTCTATGATATGCATGTGAGGAGTCGATGAGTGACTCGAGGCATGATAACATTTCATGCATGACATATGACATTCATGTAGACATTTTACTGGACAAGGCTGGGTTATTGCGCGACTATCAGACGTGTGCACTGACGGGAGTAGCCCCTTGGGAGGTCATCCTCACTGGTTTGCTCACCACGTAAGACCCCTTCTGTGCACAGTCCGGCGAGCTCGACCGCATATGGGACCGCATGAGAAATGAGATTTGCTGGTTTCTGTTGCCTTTGCTTTTGTCTCAGATGATATCTCGAAAGAAACCAAAGCAGGCATACTTTTTGTTGTATAAAAGGACTGTTAAATGGACTGTTGGTTAAATAGTTTATCATATATTTTGGTATATTTGTGAATTAAATATGCAAGAATGGGTCTCAATATATGAGACAAATGAGTGTGATATCAGGACACCTAATACTACACGTTTTTCCGCAGGTTGACAAGGTCAGACCCCGGATAAGGCGCCACAACACGCATGTTAGGTCACCATTGAATCCTCTTTAAAGGAAGCAGCCCTGCATCGTGATACTTGAAAACCTACTATGGAAATGACATTAAAAACAGATTCAATGTCAAATCTACAAGGGAGCTCACCAAAGTTTTCTCATCAATTTGAAATACCTGCATTTCTACCAAGTGGGAGAGATGTCATAACAAAAGAATTAGGCCTGACTCTATTCATTTATAAAAGGAAATTGTTCTATTTTGTTTTAAGTCAAGAAGTAGGCTTTTTAGTCATCAAGTTTCAATCATTCGCTTTTCCCAAAGATAAGATTCTTATTCAATCTATGTTTTCAGTCAAGAAGTGCTTTAGCCATTATTTAATCATTCAATTCTTTTTCCTATCATGGTACCTATTCAATATATGTTGTCAAGAAGTAGGTTGTTTAGCTTAACGCTTTCCTCAAGCATTCAAATTCTTCAAATAGTACCATGTTCTAGTGTTTTTAATGTCATATTCATATAGCTTTAAGCCACTGTTTCTCAAATATATAGGTACATGTTCAATATATCAATACATTTTGTAGCCACTGTTTTTCAGATTTCTCTAATGTTGTACCTGTATCTAATATATGTAGTATGTATTCTCAAAGAAAGTAGGTCTAAGGACTACTTTTAATCAACAACAGAGTTTCAACATTATTCCACAAACATCAACACACATCAAAAGGTAGGCCTAGTGCTACCTTGATCCACTAATGCAATGTCATGGTTGTAAGTGTACGTGTGCTGGTGTTCAGTGATTTTTCCGCATTCCACAAGCATCAACACACATCAAAAGGTAGGCCTAGAGCCACCTTGATCCACTAATGCAATGTCATGGCTGTAAGTGTATGTGTGTTGGTGTTTAGTGATTTTTCCGCACCTCATTCCATAGTCAGTTAACACACATCAAAAAGTAGGTCTAGTGCTACCTTGATCCACTAATACAATGTCATGGATGTAAGTGCGCCTGTGAAGTGTAGTGTTCAATGAGTCTCCAACAACAAATCAAGTACATATCGGGAAGACCTTCCAATTCTCTTCTTTCCACTAAGCAAAAATGGTAGGTCGATGACCACAAGCAAGGGTTGGGAGGGGATCAAACTAGCCTCAAAGTTCACTCTACCCAATGTTGGTAAAAATCATTCAATATGCACTTAAGAAAAATTTCGAAACAAGTCAAACGGTTTCAAATAATTTTTTTTTTCGAATGTGTATTCATAATTCTTTTCAAAATCAACACCTAAGAAAAATTTTGAAATAAGTCGAACAACTTCAAATAAATTTTTTAAGAGTGTACTCATGATTATTTTCAAAATATATACCCCATAAAATTGGAACAACCAAAATGTTTCTTCACATAATTTTTTCTGTGTCTGACTTTTTCTAGTTTCACCTAAGAAAATTTTCAAACAAGCCGAAAAGTTGAAGGAATTTTTTTCAAGGTGTATGCACATTTTGCATATACACCTCTAAAAGGTTTGGAACAAACTAAACCGCTTCAGAATTTTTTTTTTTTCGAAGGTATACTTTAGACTCTTTTCAAATTATACACCTAAGAAAATTTTCGAAACAAGCCGAAAAGATTCAAGAAATTTTTTCAAAGGTGTATTCATGATTGTTTTTCAAAATATATACCTCGAAAAAGGTTTGGAACAACCAAACGACTTCATAGAATTGTTTTTCGAATGTCTACTTTAAGCTTTTCTCAGAGTTTGCACCTAAGAAAATTTTCGTAATAAGCCGAAAAGTTTTAAGGAATTTTTTCGACTGTATCATTAAGGATTGCCAAAATATACAGACGGAAAGGTTCGAAACAACCAAATGGCTTTTAGGAATTTTCTAATGGTATCACCCTTTTTGTGAGTCTACATCTAAGAAAATTTTCATAATAAGTCGAACAACTTGAATATGGAATTGGTGTCATAATTATTTCAAAAAATATATCCTAAAAGTCCAAACAGTCGAAAGCTTCAAAGAATTTTCAAGAGACCACGATTCTTCAAAAATCTACATTCGTGAAAAGTTTCTGTTGGGCCACAAGGAAAAATTTCAATTTTTTGGGCATCAAAAGAAAGCTGAAATTGATTCTAAACATTTTTCAGGTAACCCAATCAAAATCTACATTATCAAGAGAATCTTAAAAGTTTCGATCTTTTCATCAATAGAGGTACCTACCAGAATGAGATTCGATGAACTTTCGGGACTCCAAAGAACGTAGGCTTCGAGAGAACCTCCCACCAGTCATATAGCCACCGTATCGCCAAAACGTAGTAGTGGCAAAATCAACAATAATGCAGATCAAGTTTGCATCAATTCTAACAAGTAACATGTTTAGCATAAATAATTAAATTGTATTTTTCCAACGTTTAAATTGCTAAAAACAAAAATAATATATAAAAAATGTCAAAAAAATTTGATAAAAATGTCAAATAAGGACCCACAAGTCATAAATGAAAAAGAATAAATGTCAAAGTGAGAATATTGAGAAATGGAATGTCAAATAGGGAGAATAAGAGGTCTTTAATGCAAAAATGAGAAAATATGATTAAAATGTTAACATATCATACACATAAAATGGGATAAAACCAAAATTGGTCTAGAATGAGCTCATTTTAGGTATTCACATTGGAGATTTGTATTCTCGCATGAAGGGATAAACCTTGTTGGAGTGATTGTCCCCCATTTGGTCCAAGTTTTTGAAAGTAAAGTGAAGGAAAAGAAGAGAAGGAATGAAGAAGATAAGGAAAAAGGGAAGTTAGAGTTTCAAGTTGCAAGAGAATCAAGGTTAGAAACCCTTCCTAATTCCATATTTGTTTGTTTTGGGGTTGTATTGGGTTAGTTTTCTAGGTGTATTGTGCATTGATCGATACGTTAATTTCGTATAAAGCGAATGCCGCTTTTAAGGAGATGCTATCAAACATTCCAAAACTCGTGTTTTTTTTTGTCATAACTGTCATCATTCATCCAAATCTGATTCAAATTTGCAAACTAGACTTCTAAGAGAACAAATCTCCTGAAATAAGTATATTCAAATGAACCCCATTGACCCCGTAAAATTTGTCAAAGGAGGCTCAGTTTTCGTGTCAATTCGGCTTGTCTTGACATGTTATGTTTCTAACGCTGGTATTTTGGGACCATAAGTTGAGTTTCACTCATCCAAATTGAGTGATTAAAATTTCTGAGTAAACTAGACTTTTAGGAGAACAAATTTCCCTGAAATAAGTGTATTCAAATTTGGATCTCATTAGGCCCAGAAATTCGTTTAAAGAGGGCTCAATTTTTGGGCAAATTTGCCATGTGTTGGAAAATAGAATAGTCCTACATGTTTAGGACATTTGGAGTCGTGTTCGAATTGGATGATTTCAATTTCTAAATAAAATAGATTTATAAATGAACAATTAACAAGTGAAGGTGTGTTGGGTAGAAAACAACCATAACTAGAAACCTAAATAAGACAACCGGGATATTGGATTCTAATTGGCGGATTGCTGAATACGAGAAAACCCGAATTGAAGTCGAGACTCCGAGGATAGGGAATCAAGTGCTTAATAAATTACTTTAGTTTGTTCTCTATTTTTTCTTCTTATTTATGCATCAAAATTGTTATAATATCGAAATGATTGGGTACAAACTGATGATGATTTATTTTAAGATTTGAGAAAATTGATTGCGAAATATCTATGAAAAAAATTGCATGAGCATTGAAATGTGCTATTTGAGTATAAATGTATATACCTTATTGTAAATTTCTATGACTAATTTTTAATGCCCTTAATAGAATGTTATCCGTCATATTTGAGTTAAGAATAGATTGGTATATCAATAAGTATTTCAAACTCAGACGCGAACTTAACAGAATGTAGTCACTCGATCCATGCCCCAAATGAACAAAGATTAATGTTTCACAAAATGCACGTTTTTATAATCCAGTCAAAGAGTCTCGCAGATCGCATCGTGGTTATAAAAACCTTATAATGGCTGAAACAACTGAATCCTGCCGGTTATTCCGTTATCCTACGCACCAAAAACATTGGCTAAATTCATTTAAGGGCAAAATGATAAGAATATTTGTGAAAAGCATTATTTGAGTTTTGAATGAGTTATTGCATATGAAAGTGCATATTTGGAATTATCACCATCAGAATAATGTGTGCATATATATATACATATATACATACACACACACACATATATTTTATTGTATTGTATCATCATTCAATAAGCGCCTGTTACGTTTTAAAAGTCATACTGTGTTAAAATATAAAATAAGAGAACTGATAAACCATCAAGCATGAAAATGTTTAACGTGTTGTTTTTATCATCATGCAGGTGTCGAGTGAACAGGTTCAAAAGCAAAGATCGTGCAAGCGTAGAGCTAACGCCAGTGCCATGGTAAAGTGAAGTCTGTAAATATGCATGCATGAACCTCACGATCGCTGATACTTATATTAAACTGTTGTGAAAATGAAACCGTGACACCCTCAAATTCCGAGGGTCTTTTTTTTTTTGCTGTGTAAACTGAAACAAGCTATTTAATAGCCTCATTTACGATATCACTGGTCACCAATTACAATGACACATAATACCATCCTCATTCAAGATTCTAGTAATTAAAAATTGAAAAGTAATGGATCAATTTTTTCAGAAATTATGTGTGAGCACCAAATGCCATCCTTAGCATATGTTTAGATTCGCATCCTATATTTCCATAGAGTCCAAGAACTAGCAAACCCGACTTCCTGACGAGAAGTTATGGTCATCCCAGCCGGCATTGCCGAGCTCATTCCCTAGACGAGTCACCAAGTCAAGATCACTCGGACCAGAAGAGGTCAGCCTGGCTATATTTGAGCACTAAAATGCCTTCCACAGGCATATATCAGATTCTAGACTCAAGGAGCTTTCCCATAGAGTCTAAGAAACACCTGAAACGGACTCTCGACGAGGAAGTTATGGTCATTCGAAGTCATGCCCATATGAGCAAAGAACTGACAAAAAGCGTAACTGACAGGCACCTACTGTCTTTCTTGTATTTTTCCAACACAATATGAGCTCAGGATTATATTGATCCATATATGATGGATTCTACACTAAAGGGTCAGAGAGTCTCGCTCAATCAGTAAAAAGGACTTCACGAGCATATATGATCATCCAGTTGGCACAACCGGGAGCCTGAGCCCCGCCAGCCCGCTGAGAGCCCACCCAAGAGGCCGCCACCACACAGCCATGCGTAAGGAGCCCCAGCACAAGTGGTCAGCTCATGCAGCTCATGCAGGAGAGCTCATGCAACTCAGCACAAGAGGTCGGGCCGTGCCTCATGCAAAAGAGCCTCCGCTGACAGAGGTCACCGTGCACCATGCAAAAGAGCTCAAAGAAAAGAGGTCAGCTCATGCAGAGAGTCACAGTCACCAAGATCGGCCGCAGAGCCCTTAGTCGGCACAGAGGCCAGCCCATGCAGCCTCATGTGCAAGAGTCATGCACAAAGACAAGAGGCTGCCCGCGTGCCTCATGCAAAAGCAGCTCACGCACCATGCAGAGAGCTCACACCTGCATGCGAGTCAGCTCATGCAGCTCACGCAGTAGAGCTCATGTGGCTCAGCACAAGAGGTCAGCCTGCGTACCATGCGTAAGAGCGCTCAACTTCCGACCAAAGAGGTCGGGCCTCGGCTAGATGAGCTTAAGGTCCACAACCATCCCTCCTGCACCTCCTGAAAGTAAAAGGCCATGTCTCGGGATGTAGGAGGTCCGATTTCCGTGATTCAAAAGTCATGCATCAATCTTACTGATAAGCCATAACTTCACTGCGATGTTAGTCCACTCTCACTTTTCCTTAATCAAATCTAGTCTCAAAGACTAGACGCCTAGGCTCCAAAATGTAACTTACTCCCATTCAGCCTCATCTGCAAGTGAGTCTCTACCACACAGCCATCCCAAGTGAGAGCTGGTCCAGAGTCAGGCTCATCCAGGAGACTCAGCCACAAGAGGTCAGCTCGTCCGAGAGCTCACACCAAAAGAACTCGCCACACAAATTTCATTCTCCCCGCTGAGCCCGACCACATGCTCGCCCCAAACACCTTCCAAAGAAATGTCATAACTCACCGAGCGTCCAGATTTGGCGATTCAAAAGCCCACATCAGCTCACCAATAGGCCACATATACAAGAGGGCCACTGGGCCAAATTCCTTTGCTGCCCAATGAAAAATCAGTCTTAAAGTCCGACTAGAAATAACAAAGGTAAGAGAAACCTTACCAAATCAGATAAACATGTGAACTCCAGTTTAATTACAATTTATCTCACACTATATTTACAGAACTATAACAAATTAATTATATATAAAATCGGTTTCATCAGACTTTACAAAACCCACAACAAGCCATCTTTGACCTTTCTTCTCAACTAAGACCCCGCCACATGCCTCTCGTGTGTACCTCTAAGACCGAAATGTTTTTCTCCCACGACTGTGGCCGAAATACGCCGCAAAAGCTCCCATAGCGCTTACTCCCCAATCTGGCATTACTAAATCTATTATAACCTGTCAGGGTCTATTCATACCACATTCATAAAAATATGCATATCTCTATATGAATGTCTATGTCATGCCCCGTTTCCAGAGTCCTCACCGACTCCCTCACACATGCAATTTTCATGTATGAAAACTGTTTTCAAAACAAAAGCTTTTTGTTTTAAATCCACTGGACCACCTCCGAGTATCAAACCACTGGATCACCTCCGAGTATCAAACCATTAGACCATCTCCGAGTATCAAACCATTGGACCACCTCCGAGTATCAAACCATTGGACCATCTCTAAGAACCCTGTATTCTGATAACCCTCCCATAGGAGTTCATTAGACAATCCTCCGATATAATTATCGACAACCCTCCAATCACCATTTAATAACCCTCCGAATATAACCACCGGACCATCTCCGAGAACCCTTATTAGACAACCCTCCGGAGCAGAGCTTCATTCGCATTAAACCTCATATAATTTATCGACAACCCTCCATAGTTCACCACAAACCTAAGATAATTATCGACAACAATCACTACATCGGATAACCTCCAATACCACTATTCATACCACATTCGACATGCTGATGTAAAATTGCATTACGCGCGATGATAATGTCATCGCATAATATCTCATGTTGCACGATAATCGAAAACTACATGCAACGCTTATATTCATGCGCTTCATCTCAAGCATCATGTTATATCAAGCATGAGTATATCAACATCAATATTCGCAGACAATCTGCATAAGAGTCTGTCGCACAACACAACACGATCATCAATATCATATTATTCACGCATCAACAAAGAAATCGCCCTAACCGAGTTCGGGAAACTACACAAACACCCACCCAAACCTGGCCCCCACCAACAACGCAGTGTCAAACTATTTCTCAACCAGCCCATCACTGTGGTTACACCTCATAGCCATGTCATGGCTCAAATGAAGACAACCAGCAGAGAGGTCCCCGCCCTCTCGGCAACCGCTCTTCACAAATAAGAACTCTCTCGCTTGCTAATCATGTAACCGTCGTTCCCTTTCCTTTCCGTTGTCTTTCTTCCTTTCTTTTTCTTTTTTCTCTTTTTCTCTCCCCCTTTCAGTTCCAGCCAAATTTACAGTCAGTTTAAGTGGAGAATATTCAGTAAACATCCTTCTTTCTCTCCATATTATGAAGAATCCTGTATACATACCCATTTCCACTTTCTTCCCACTCAAATTCTCATGCAGTTTGCCTAAGACACCTAGCATCCACTAACATTTACCTCATGCAAGACCACTTCTCTATATACTTATTCACCGCATGTATCCATGTGGTGGGACTCTTTATGCCACTTGTCATTTGTTAATTGGTCTCAATTTCCCTCTAAATGGTTTTCGCAACCCGACCGGTCCCTGGACCAACGAAATTCGACTATGTACTTAGATTTCAGCGAGATCTAACTCAACTAAGATGTCCCAAGGTCACATCCAAGATCTGTAAAATTCGACTTGACCGAAATTACCATTTCCACCCTTTAAAATTTTCCGCTTCACACATAAACTCTAATAAATGTTTGTAAATGTTTTTTATATTTATAACGGTTTATAATGTCGTAATGTATAAATGAGATAAATGGAGAAAATGAAATTACCATATTGAATGAAAATGTGCATTGAGAACAAAATGATGGGCTCCCTTTGAGTTAACGTGATATATACGTATATATTTTCATAAGGATAATTATCCTTTACAAATGAGTATTTGAAATGTATTTTATTGAGAAAATGAATTGTATCAAGATTCGTAGAAGAGAGACCGCGTCTCAGATCCGGTTCGTACTCCAGGTCAGGTCAGGTACTGGGGTACGAGCTCCTAACAACAAGAAGCAGAGACTTCATCGACTTCAACAGCAAAGTCATCGGTGGAATGAGCATCGTATGACGACGACAAAAAACGACCATCGACGACAGTAGCTTGACAGTGCTCTCCAACGACAAGGACAACGGATTCTTTGGCAACACAAACAAATCCGACGAAAGGAACAAATTTGACAATACAAAAAACAAACAGCAGCAGCAGCGCCAGTAGCAACGCTGGTGGTGGAAGAGACAACGACGATGGAGAGGGAGGAAAAAGAAGATAAAATAAAATAATAAAAGGGTTTCCTTTATCCAAACAAGTGGGGGTTGTTTTAGAAAGAGAAAATAATTTTTTTTTAGAAGGAAAGAAGAAAATTCTAAGTTGCTTGGAGGAGAAGTCGGATGGTTTTTCTTTAAAAGAACAATATCATTTGGTGTAGGAAGAACAAAAGTTTGAGGTTTAAACTTGATGATGGCGAACTTTTCTTAGGGACTGCTTTTATTCAATCCGACTTGGCTTGTTCTTACCGTTGGAAATCCACATCATGGGCTAAAAGTTGGATTTTGGGTTTCATAGTTAGAAATAAGCCCAAAGGAATATTTTTTAGGGCTTTAATACATACAATATGGTTCATATGTCACAATGTATGCGGAGGACAATTATTTGCACCCAAATTAAAAATTTAACCAGATCCAATAATGGATTAGGCTTAAGTCAAAGCCCATGAATAAAAGTCCAAAAGAAATGGTCTAGATCCATTTGTACAATCCCATAGAAGAAGTCTAGGGATATTTCTAAATTTTTTAAAAATTTTGGAAGTCAAAAGAAGCATTATCAAAGGTGTAGAGAAGGGCGCGAGGCCATGGAATATTCGGGGAAACAAGCCCCTGCCTTATGGTACTTTTTAGTCTTTGAGGATCAAGACTCTGGTCAGTCGGAGACATAGAGGGTTCTCAAGAATGCTCTTAATAGAAGACAAGTTACCAGAAAAGAAAGAGCGAGAACAGAGAAATTTTGACAACAAGTCTTGCACTATAAAAGAGTGTGAGAATAATAACGCAAAGGACAATCAATCAATGAAATCAATCACAACTCAACAAATCGACTCAATGTCAATCTACTTCAACAAATTTTATCTTTTCAATAAGCTTTTAGCAATTTCAGCATTCTAATTCCTAGTGTTAATGTTTCAGCAAAATTTAGTGTTTATTCATTCATCTGGGAAGGAACTAATATTTTCTCTAATAATTACAGCATTCTAGTTGTGAGTTCTATTCAAGTTTTATCAAATTTTCAGCACAATACTGTTTTCACAGTGAAATCTAATGTTTATTTCAACAATTCCAGCATCCTAGTTGCAAGTACTATTCAAGTCTATCAACTTTCAGCACCATGTTATGTTATTCCTTCCTAGGGAATCTAACACTGTTCTTGAGCAATTAATTCATGTATTATTTCCATTCGACGTTTTCCACTTTGATTATGAGGAACTGTCAAGGGAACCAGGGAGCCTATATAGTTCAATTAGAAGTTTGATCTTACAAATCATTCCAGTTTGGAAACACTTTAATTTCTTGATCCGCCCGCATGTTTATATTTTGTATGTTTTATGTGAGATTCAAAATTCACCATAACAAACACTTTCCATGATTCTTTGATAAGAGAAAATGGTTTAAAATTTATAAATCCAAAAGTTATTTGAAAAAATAACCTCTTACAAAAATACATTGAAAATATCACCATTTTGAACAAAAATACAATGAAAGTGTAGCCCCACGTGAGTAGTAAATCCTTCATGAGCATTTTGACCAATCCCAAATGTTATAACTCCATTTAGTGACTTTTTTTTTTATTGAAATAGAGCCTTTTTGTACCTCTTTGGGAAACAAGCGATTTTTTAGTAAATGAGAACATTTACCTCTACTTTCACTAATTCCATAGGATTCTAAAGTTACTTGCAAAATTCTCTCATGATCTTAAGAAAACAAGAACCAGTGATTTAAAGTTAACAATCAAGTAAATTCTCTTTGTGAGTACCATGAGCTTTAGACTCATCACTTAATGGACCCAAGGCTCGCTTGACCCGTGTTGTGAAATGGTCAAAGCTCGCTTATCGTATTAAAATCATACGGGTATTATCCAGATAGAAGAGTCTTAAAGCCCCTTTTGAGAAAACCAAGGTGTCTTCTCAGAGACTTGCTTCAAGACGATCGGTCTAGAATTTTAAGTCCCCCAGCCGACCATCTTACCACATATGAAAAGTTCATTATGAATAAACATAGTGAAGGAATCACACAGCGGAAGCCAGGACTCGCACAGTTAAATACAATGTATGATAGATATATTTTCATCACCCATTACTAACCCGCAGAAGAGTGCGCAAAATCTCTTCTGCATTACAGACCTTCCAAGCTATTCTCTACGTGATGACCGCATGGTGGGCGCACCGATCACAAAGAAACTAGGATCTCAACACTCAAACCTTCGCTCTTCTCTCGCGCTGCTTTGCTAAACCCTGGCGCCAATAGTCCCCTCAAAACCGGAGGCCAGGGAAGTTGTATTTATTAGATCAAGCAACCCTAACCCCATTAGGGTTTTATAACACTCAGCCCAATAAAATGGGCTCCATCTTCAGATTCAATAACGCTAAATGGGTCAGTCATCTAACGAGCTACCGATCCTATTACCTAATATTAATTAAGGCTCTCGATCAACGCCTAGATTGCTTCTTGAGCATAAACTAACAATCTCCCACTTGCTTCAAGCAAGTCCGGGACCTAATCTTATCCAAGCACCCACTGTCCCAGATGTGAATTCCAAAAATTAATAATGTTTTATATTAAATGTATTTTCCTTTGTAAATATCAATAATTAATTGATGATTTTTCTATAAATCAACTAATTATTTTGTATTCTTCACCAGACTCGCTTTAATCCATCCCATGCATCTGACTTTCAATACATCCGAAAATCAAACATGTCAAGAGGATATTTCATACAAATTCCATTTTATATTTTAGCAATACTTATAAATCAAAATACCATAATCCCCAAATTATCAAGATATCGGGCCGCTTAAAATAGCCTCTACTTATCGGATAACTCAAAGAACCATAGTAATCTAATATCTATTATAATATATCAGATTAAGAAAATAACATATCTAATATCGTCTGAGATTTAAAACTTTCTACGTAAATTTATCCTTGATTAAATCTCTTCGATCCTCTCGTAATGACCATAATTCATTCCAATATTTTATAATAAATCAGCACCGATCATTTCATAAAATATCATAGCCTAAATAATAAAGTGCCCAACTTTATTTAATAATAACCGGTGAGGACAATTCATTAATTATGAGAACCCGCGATCATGTCTTCAATGGACGTATCTATATGATCATATACTACATAATTAACTGACCATAAAATATAATGTGCAAAAACTTCATATTATTATATCGTAAAATGAAATTACACTCGTCTTGCTCATGTAGCACAAATGTAACCAACTCCCACTCACTTTAAAGTTTGGGGACCCTCTTAAGAATTCCATACAATTTACACGTTTCAAAAAAACACATCAAGAGACTTAGTAAAGGGTCTCCATAGTTCTCCTCGTATTCTATTCTAGTAAATCCACATCAGATTCTATCAATGAAATCACTGATCATGGTACTTTCTTATGCTTCGCTTTTGTGAGAGACCTTCGTTTTGACCTGTGCTACGGTCCCACTATTATCATGCCAATAAAGGGTAATGGGTCGATCTAATGGGTATCACATGATCCAAAAGGAATTTTTAAGCCATACAGCCTTTCCTCGCGCCTTCGGGATGCAAACACATATTCAAATTTTCTTCACTATGGAGTCACTAAATACAAGTCCGTTTAAATTCTCCAACAAATGGCTCCCCCATTTAGGGTAAACACATATCCTGATGTTGATTTACTTGAGTCAATATCCCCTTGAAAATCTGAGTCCGTATAACCAAGTGTTTTAAGACTCCCACTGGAATACACCAACATATAACTTCCTCGCTCTCTTTAAATACTTGAGATATAACACTCGTCATCCAGTATCACTCCAGATCCACTAACACGCGACATCCCTCACCCATAGCAGAGATTCGCCTGCATATTATAAACACATAACATGAGACTACCAACAATTAAGCATAAGGTTTTATCATGAAGTTCTTTTTCTTCGAGTTTTTGCGGATATTGTTCCTTAGAAAGATGTGAATTCCATACTCAAGGGTAGAAGTCCCCTTGGAATTTTCCATGCCAAACCCGGTCACTATTTTATCAATGTGGGGCTGTCAGATGTTTCAACACTTCGTCTTTCTGGCCTCGTGAAAAGTTTGATTCTAGAATATATTAGCTAAGTCCTTCATATCAAACTCGTTTTTTCTGTGTAACCCTTTACGCCTCGATAACACTTCACAATCGTTTCCAATTAACATATCATCTATGTAAAGTACCAAAAGACTACCACTATCTTGAATTTCTACACAACATGTTCATCGTGACTTTTCTCAAATCCATATAATTTGGATAACTTGATCAAACCCGATGTTCCATGACCGATGTCATTTAAGCCCATAAATGTGACCTATGCAACTTGCAAACCATGTGTTCTCGACCTAAGGCTATGAACCCTTTCGGTTGTCGCATATAGATATCCTCTTCCAATTTCCATTTAGAAAAGTCACATCCATTTGCCAAATTCAATCTATCACTGCACAAATTTAAGTGAGAATTCTGACAGATTTAAGCATGGCTAACGCGAAAAGTTTCATCATAATCTATACCTCTGGGTGTAACTCTTTGCCACCAATATAGCTTTGGAAGGTCACCCCTCCATCCTCATCCTCTTCTTTATAGATTCACTTACACCCAATTGGTTTTACCCTGCAAGGTTTCTAATAGACCAAACCGAGTTAACCCATAGATTCCATCCTCACGCCTACGCCTTTCACTCTTTTGCACATCACCGCCTCTCCAATGCCTCTTCAGAGTGTGGTAGGTCACATCGATTATCCAAAACGACGGATGTTTCCTAACAGCATACCTCGTGCGCTACGACGCCTCCTACCACGAAGCCATACTGGCTTGCTATATTATGGCTGAAGGATCGTTTGCGCTAGTGACACCAATCTCTTCATTATGTTCTTGTTCTTATTTCTTAATTGAACTGTTGTTTCGTGGTTTGTTCACCTTCTACATTTTCAGACATTTTCCCTCTTTGAACATCAAATGCGAATAAAAACAAAAAATGTGAGTTTAAGCGAGATCTCGAATCGAAATGTTTCAAGAACCACTTTACTCTTAGGGTTTAAACAATTGTTCATATAATCCTCTAAGAAAGTGGCATGAGTACTCACTATCACCCTTCCTTTCGATTATAGAATATATTCCAACCCCCTGCTCCCCTTGGGGTAGCCAATAAACATACACATTTCTCGCTCGAGATTCCAACTTTGTTGTTTCGCATTCAAGACGCAGCCGGAGCACCCCAAATCCTAATAGAATGGTCGGGCTTACGCCTTCCATAATTATGTGGGTGTCTTTGAACAGATTTAGATGGAACTAAATATAGTATGTAAGTAGTCGTTTCTACAAAATATCCCTTAATCATCTGTAATAATTTAATAAATCAAAGATCGACCACCATATCTAAAGACCATTTCTCCTTCGTAGACCTCCATTTTGTCGAGGCGCCCAAAGAGGATGATAATGAGATTATCCTCGCACAAGTAAGACTTGAACTCTCCAAACAAGTATTCACCGCCTCGGCCATACCGGTTGACAGAGCAACCAATCGCTTCGCCAGCCTTATACTCGAAATTTATCAAAAAAGCTCTTAATGCGCTGTGATGAAAACATAACCATATCTTGAGTAGTCACCAAATGTGATGAATACTCATACCTCGCCTCGGGCTTAACGTCATTGGTCCAATAACATACACTGTACCAATTCCAATTCTATAAGGCACGATTTTCGCCTTGAAGGGCCTCTTTGTCATTTTACCTTCTAAACATGGATTCACATACTGGTATAGGTTCTGAAGATCAAGGAATTAAAATTCACTTTAACCAAACCATGAATTCTACTGTAATTAATATGACACGATCAGAATGCCAAGAGAGGGTTTCACGAAACCTCCTTTCTTACAAAGGAAATTTCATCATCACATTTAATACATTAATACTATAGGATATAGGAGTTAGTATAGTAAACCATTTATCAATAACCTGAACAAATAAAGCTGCTACTCTTTATTGAAACTAAGGAATTAAACCCAGACCGTTAAACCATGTTCAACTAAACAACTAATAACAAAACCAAATTCCTTAAAATCCGAACAAATAAACAGTTCGATAAACATAAAGTCTTATTATTAAAACATAACCCACTGTCCACCGCCACACACGGACATATTCCCGCTTTCCCAACTTCAAGCTTGTCCTTTAATGAGTGGTCTCGCTTTTGTTTGAACCACTCAAGAAGAGTAACAAGCATGGTTAGTACTCGAATGATCCATTTATCATTCTAATTCTCCACACAAACAAGCTCTAACAACATTTGATACTACCCATACCTAGCTAGCAATCCTTCTTCCAAAGGATCTTTCTGGTCCAAGACTGGAAGTACTCATTTCTTCATTGCAAATGGGTTCAAAGATGGACTGCTTCCTTCGCTTGCTCTTCTTCCACTTTAGGCTTCTTTAGGTTTAAATAACTTGATGATGCCACTCCCGTCACTGATCTTCAAAGACTCTCAAGCTCATGTTCAATAGGGAGTGGGTCGCTTTGTTCGCTTATAATTCAATTTAACCAACAAAGCTATCGGCAGATTCTAGGACCGTCAATCTTCATCTCGATCCAAATAAATTTCATCACTCCAGTGACTGGGATGCCCCATCATTGTATTGTGGTCTCGCATATATCTACCACAGTGTTCATTAAGGCTCTATAATGCTTGTTCAAGAAGATCAAGTACTTTTAGCAAACATCCCATCTAGTCCACCATTTACACCTCCAGATCATTAACGCCAGACATGTCACTGGTAGAATTATAACAATAAATCAGATTTCGTCTCGTCATTAACTGCAAATCGCTTTCTTAGCTTCCTCTAAGATTAATAGCGGGTCCTCGGGTTTTTGAGTTGTTTGTTCAATTTTTATTTTCCAAAATCGCGACAATGGAAAAGATTATTTCCATGTCGTAGTTATTTCCATCCAATGGTTTCACTCAAAAATTGTAGCTGGGAGGATTAAATGATGTCATTTTCTGAAATTTAAAAAAAAAGCACAAATATTATCGTGACCCACAACAAACATACAAATATGTAGATCCCTTAAACTACTTATTATTAATGCTTATTGCAACAATAATTTAGTTTCCACTACAATACTTACGCTGGCAAAGTTACTGGTGAATAAACTAAACTTCAAGATGGTAAGAGTCGTTAATACACGCTCAAAACCCGTTATAAACGCAGAATTCGAATAATCGCCTTATATAATAAATTATATTATTATAAATAACCGCTCATATAATAAATTATATTTATTATAAATATTCGTTTTATAATAATTATATTTATTATAAATAACCGCTCTTATAATAAATTTACTATTATAATTTACCCACTCCATCATTGTCAATATTCTTTCTGGGCCTTTTAATAACATTGACGAGCCTCGTCGAGGGTTATTAATATTATTAAATTGAATGTAATAACTAATTTTAATTTCCAAATTATCTTTAATAAGAATTGCCGACGTCAATGTATTAAATCTTATTAAAATTTTGAAATTATTTTAGATCCAACTAATAAAATCCAAGATGCTATCCGCTAAAAACACATAATCATTATTAGTTTGACTCACTTAATTACATGGTGCTTTCAAATTAATTAAATTAATTTTAACTCCTTCACCATTCAATATTTTTATTAATTAATTAGGTTTTACAATAATATTATCTAGATAAACAAATATTATTATGCACATGTATGTATCAAATGATGCAATTATATGGCACCACCATTCTAAATGGCATGTTAAGCGCATATCACATGTTATATCCATATAATTTAAACAATTATAACATAGAATACCTAATGCGCCATAACCATTATTTCTATAGTTAAAATTACAAGCCCATTAGGCTAAGAAGCCCAACTCTATATCTAAATTGTGACTTCTTCTTTCTTCAGGTCTTCAGAAGTCCACGTGGATGTAGCTGGGTTGGGACCGTTTGTGGTTTTCGGGCCCAAAAAACACAAAACCCTAACACGTCCCATATCAATCCGGAAGATCAAAACCGCTGCCGACCGTCACACAAAAACCCTGATTGCCACGAATTCTTACAGTGGAGGTAGAGCACCGTCCGAGGAACCACCCTACCAAAAATCAGCCCATTCGACAACGCAGCGCTTCTTACAGCACAACCGAATTTACATATAAAAAAATCATAGAAAAAATAAATAAATAAATCAAGGAGGAAACCTAATCTTATGATTAGCCTTTTGTTACATCCCAAAAAAATATACAAGCAAATCTACCATGGATTAAGGCCAAAACCAATATTCATTCCTAATACAAAAATTATAAATAACATAAATAATAATCCCAGCACATATATCTAATATACACTATATATACATGAGAAATAAAATTATTGATTCAATCTATCACACACCGATTCAACCAAGCAAGGCTCGATACCAATTGAAGGAATCACACAATGGCCGTGAATCGCACAGCTTAAATACAACGATTGCGATATATTCATCACCCATTACTAACCCAGAAATACTATAAAATCTCTTCTGTAATCCATTTGACTTCTGGGTGCCTATTCTCTACGTGATGATTCCCGCGCGCGCACCATCGCTAAAGAAACTAGATCCGAACACTCGAAACCTTTCTGGCTTCGTTTCTCTCTCAAGGTGTTTTCATAAACCCTGGAGGTTTAATAAACTTTCAAAAACCTGAGGTTGTGGAAGCAACAGAGATGATAGATCGTTAACCCTAACCCCATTGTGGTTTTATAACACTCGCTTTATAACACCTCGCCCACAAACGCTTCATCTGTATCTTAATAATCGCGAAATTCGCCTGTCATCTAACGAGCCTACTCGATCCTACGCCCCATTACACTCAAGCGTCGATCAACAAATGACGCTTCCAGTGATAAATCCAACACATAGGTAGACGAAAAATACGTAAAAAGGATATTTATCAGTGAATGACCCAGTTCCCAAATCTCTGATCTCTCGAAAGATTAATCCTTGATAGGGAAAAAGAGATTTTATCCCTAAAATCAAAAGGAGATTTTGAATCGGTACCCCCTATAAATCTAGAGCATCCCCACAAAGATAAATGCAGAATTTTTCCAATTTTATATGGAACTCTCTCTACTTTTCTTCTCCATTTAACGCCGACTTAATCATCTGAGAAATGCGACGCACACCATCGTCTTCTGATCACCTCATGTTCACAAGCATGCTACTACACTGGGAGTGCCAATGATCAAAATTCTTACACTCTTGTGACCTTGAGAGAACGGGGAAGTGGTGATCGTTGGTGAGCAAACTCAATATTTGGTGTACAAGTTGTCTTTTAAGGTTAGAAAACATTAGAAGTGATTCTTCAATATCAAAAATAAATTTTCAAATATTTAAAAATGTAAGTTAAATTTTAACAAAAAGTTTAACATTTTGAAGATTAATAAAACTTCCTAAAATCACTACCTACCAGCATGTGTAATAAAATTCATGTCATCTATGATCTATCTAATATTGGTTCTGGAAACGAAAACACGGGCGCTCTCGCTCTGCTCTGCTCGGCTCTGTTCTATCTAAACCATGCAGACTCTATCTACTGACGCCTGCAACAGCCTACTAAGTTCGCATCCCCAATTTCTAGGGTTTCGCTCTCATACCCTTTCTGTCTCTTCTTCATCGCCCACCCCGGTCTCCTTCCTCGATCGTACGCGCTTTTTTCCTCGCATTTCCTGCGCCTTCGATGCCCGAAGCCAAAACCCTAGGCGCGGAATCCATGGGAGAGGGGGTGGAGGAGGAGAGAGGCCCAATGCCAAGGGCAAGGACAATGTGTGGAGCGTGGACAACGAGGCGGCGGCAATGGGCCAGAAGGAAAGGGAGAGGGCGGCCAAGGGGAGGAGGAGGAGGGGGCGGAGGGTGAGGGCAGTCGAAAAGAGGAGTAAGGGCGATAGAGTTATGGTTTCTCAGGCTATGTTGATAGAGGTTGAAAGGGTGCTTCAAACTCAGGTACGTTTATGGTTCCATTTAATTATTTTGAGGGTTCCTTTTTTTTTTTCTTTTTCTTTGTCTTTTTTATTCGGGGGATAATGGGAAAATGTGGGAGAACGGAAGACATTTATGTTTGAGTTTTGTTGTAACTGGAGGTAATTAAATTTCGAGGGGCGGTGGTTATGATTTGTCAATGGGGTTGAAGTCACTTGATGCTGTTCCACAAACTGTGGTACTTTTGCTGCTTTGGAGTTTTGTGTTTAGTTGGTGGAATTGTGGAAAAATGAATGAAATTTATGGTGTGAAATATAAGCTTCTTCTTCTTCTTCTCCTTCTCCTTCTTCTTCTTCTTTTTTGTTCTGGGGAGTAGATTGAACCTTTTATTTGGCTATTCTTGGAGTTTTCAGTGTTTGGGACTGGAAAAAAAAAAAATTTGGACGGGGAATATGGTAGTTTTAGTGGATGTTGGATTGTTTTTTGAACTAATTTGCTTCAGATTCTTTTATTAATCATGGAAATTTCTGTTTGGCTGAAGGGGGGAGTGCGGGAAAAGAAACTATTATCAGCTTTTTGAATATTTAGTTTTAGAAAACTCTGGTGGTCTTGACTTGCTGATGAAAGTGTCAAGGCTTTGTCTCAAATTTTGGAATTTCAATTTACAAGTATTTAATTGTACATAGTAATTGTTTGATATGGCGAGAAATTTTGGTGAACTGTTGGAAGTTTACATTGTTTGGAGCCTAGAAAAGTAAACCTTGGCTAGACCAAGCATGGAAGAACTGTTTTTGCTTCATGGAGCGGCTATCATAAACACATGGAAGAGATGCACATGGTTATATATATTTCCACCTGAGTAAGATTTGGTGCGATTTGATTAGTATTGTATTTCCATTGTTGGACTATCCTATTACCTTGACATGCTTGATTGATTTATTTTGATAATCCAAGATTATCAATAAAATATATTGCCCTTCATGGCTGTTGCTTTAGATGATGGAGATCATAATTTTTCTTCAAACTCCATGTACTGCATTTCAATGTGCTGCATTTTTTAGCTGCAGTTACTAGGATTTTTCGTTACATTGATGGTAAGTTTGGGAGTTCTGTGTGCAGAATTTTAATGCTGCTTTGTTCTGGCATCTTGTACTTCGAGCTAATGAATGGGTTGGTTTTCCTTTCAGGAACCTGTAATTCGACCAGCATGGAATACATTTGTAAGTAGCGTCAGTGGGATATGGAATGGAGTGGGGGCAGTATTTTCATCAATGACTGCTGAAATGGAGCCAATTGATATTGGAAACAAAAGTGAACACCTATTTGACTGTTATACTTTGTCCTGTATTAAGGCTTTGCCATCCTCTTTGGGTGGGCAGACATCTCGGATCCAGAGGAAAATAAATTGGGTTACACTGAATCCTTATGGTGAACTATGGCATCAGAATGGAGGTGGCAATAGAAATCAAAAAGAGTTAAGCAATAGAGATACACCTTTATCGACAACAGAACATGTTGATGGTGATGCTGCAAACCATATTTTGCCCAAGTTTGAGTCTTTTGACTTTGGGACAAGTGATGTGATGGAAGAAGATATAATGGACCATGAGCCTGGTCTTGTATTCTTCGAGGTTGATCCTACCCCATTCCCTCTGTTAGTGCATAAAATTATATGGATCATATTTCAGTGTGTTGTGTTGGCACTTTTTGTTTTTAATAGTCTTTTTCTTTACTTATCAAAAGAAAAAATTATATGGATCAATGTGTATGGGAAACTTAAACCATTGGTTTAGTAGATCTTTCTAGGCCTCATGCACCAAAGTTTTTAAACTTACTCCTCTTACTGTTATTCAAGTCAATTGGCATTTATGTTGATCAAAAGGGTTTAGACATCATTAAGAGGAGTTTAGTCAAGATTTCAGGAGATGCCATCATTATATGTTACTTTATAGTCTACTCCTTTTATATAGATTCCTTGTATAGTGAAGGAGTTCAATCATATTTAATCAGGTTTTTGCAATGATGGTGAGGACTCCTCATCCTTCTGATGTTCCTTTTACCTTAATAAATACATCTTTTCTTCCTGATTAAGGGGGAAAAAAGCCTATCGTTGTAACCATCCAGAAACAGATCAATCATAACTATAATGTAGTAAGAAGGGTAAAGATGAATTTATCAAAAAAAAAGAAGGGTAAAGATGACATTGGACTAAATATTAGTTATTTTTTTCCTGGAAACTGAAAAATTATACATGCACCATGATTGATGAGGTGTCTGATGTCTTAGTAGCTTATCTGATAACATTTGTAGTTTCAATTCATATAAACCAATAATGTTTTGGGTGGCCATGTATTTTTTTTATCACTAATGACGTGGGTATAATTTATTGGTTGATTTACAGGATGGATCTTATTCTAGAGGTCCTGTTGAGATTCCTGTTGGTGAATTTGATGAGTCGAAGTATTACCTTTCTCCAACTTTAAAGTTTGAGCAAGTAAGTTTAGCTTGACTTTTTTAGTGTGCATTTTATAACCTCAAAACTTACAAAGAGGTGGTTTACCATCTAGCTCTTGTATTGAACCCTAGTTCAAGTGTTGGCCTTTACTGTAGAATGGGTTCAATGTGGGGGGAATATAATGATTTTATTTTTAAAAAAGACTGTTGGATCCAACTTTGGAAAGAGATGGTTCATACATAAGATTCGCTAATTGGCTTGGAACATATGTGTCAGTAGGAATATTCACTGTCTGATTGGTGTGTCTTTTTTATTAAAAGAAATGCATTTTTTTTTCCTCTTCTTGTTCTTACTACCACTTAGCAAGGTTGTCTGTGGATCTGTGCTTATAAATTATCTTCATTCATCTTAGTACGAGTTTTTCTAGCCTTCTCGCTTTGTCTTGCTTTAAAGTTATATCACTGTCAATTCTACTTATGAATCGTGCATAGAAATTGTCTCCTTATTTGTTTGGGGAAAGTTATACAGCAAGCTTTTGTATCAATTATATGTGGTGGTCAATTTCTGCACGGTTTTAGGTATCCTATACGATGTTTAAGACCATTTTTTATAACCAAACACTGAACAACAAATAGTTCGTTACAGTTACGAGTCTGGAAAATTAACACTGTTGATCATTACAGATGTGCTGGAAATTTCTAGCTCCTGCTCCATTTGGGCCCTACAAGTTATATTGAATCGGTGTAGAAGACTCATAACAAAAAACAAATAATTTGTAAAAACTAAGCCACCTGTTGAGAAGCAAGCAAAGCAGTTGCATGTTTTAAGGCCAAAACTAAAGAGCATTCAGCATTTTGGTGGACTACTTCTCAAAAACCACATTTTGAATTTTAGTAACAAAAAAAAAAAAGTGTTTCAAAAAAGAAAACAAAAGAAATAAAGAACAATAAATCAAGTGCAGAACAAATGTGGAAAATGAGGAGATGTGTTGTGGCGCTGTACCAATATGGGGGTGGTAGTAAGTGTAGATGGCTGTGAGAAACTGTGGAAGAAAGATGGTTAATGGATCAGTTGAGGGAGAAAGTGGGGGATACTTGTGGTTGTGATATGATGGTGTTGGTGGTATTAGAGGAACTGGTGTTCATGGTATTGCTGGTAGTGATGTGGGGTATTGCTTAGCAAGTTGTGCTGGCAGTGCTAGTGGTAGAAGGAAATTATAGGTTTGGTATTCAAAAGCAAGTAATTTTTGAGTACCTTCAATATAAGACATATTGTACCTAAATTTTATGAATATAAATCTTTATTTTGTTGGCTATACCCAAATGACTGAAATGTATGTTCATGTTGTAAAAAGGTATTTTAGTTTTATTAATTAATTGAACTAGAACACAATGAAAACAGTTTTCAGTCTCTCAGTATTTCCTTTTTTAGTGTTTGGTCAAAGGTTGCCACAAAAGACTGCGTATGGTCCATACCATAGAATTCAGCAATGGGGGTTCAGACATACAGATAATGAGGGTGGCTGTCTATGAAGAACAATGGGTCAGTCCTGCAAACCTCCCTGTTCAAAGGTATCTTTTCATTTCATATCATTTGGCACTGTACTTTGCAAGTTTCTAATATCCTTTTTTTTTAAACTGAAACATATGTTGCACATCAAAATAACATAGCCAAAGGGTACGAAAATAATGTAACACATTACTTAATGTTAGAAGTTATTGATAGATCCCTACAAGGACTATCTGTTTCGTGTTCAATTTCCTAACCTTTTTTGAATCATATGGTTAGAGGTTTGTTCATTTCATCCATTCTAGATTTTTCTTCTTCCTCTGTGGATAGGAGAGAATTTGGCTTTTGAGGCAATATATTGTAGCTCTTTTGGAGGGGCTCATTGCTAGAGTGATGCAGATGGAGTTTTAAGATATACATTAAAAAAAAGAGAATTTTTATTAGTTGCAATTAGAGTCAAATTAGGGTTAGTAGTTTGAGTCAAATTATGACTCTTTGTTAGAATCAAATTAGGTTTGAGTCATTAGGTTATTAGAATTTTAGTATATTTAGGATTTCTTAGAGAGGCCTATAAATAAGACCCATTGACGTAAGTCAAAACAGATTTGGTTGAGTAATAACATTTACCTTTGCAATCTTACAAATCCTTCTTAATGGGTGAGACCTATTGACTTTCTAGGTGAGACTCCTAGAAGACCTTAGTGAGACTTAAGGTTTCTAAGTATATCCCTTTCTAATGGCCTTTTCTATTTTTACACCAATTGCCTAATGCATTCTTACTCATATTTTTAATTTTACCCTTTTTCCTTTTCCCTAAACCCTAAACTATAAAACCCTTCTTCACCCACCTCACGTGTAAGGCAACCTTTCTAGGGCTGTCCTACATCATAGAGCTTTGGATATTTCCAATTTTATATATCTCATAAGGTGATCTCGGTGTATTGTCGAGAGGAGTCCTGGAAGAAAATTGGGGATGTAGACAGTGAGATTATTGGATTTTCTAATATGGATGGGGTATAGATGGGATTTTGGGCTTGTGGTCTCCCATATTTTTATCCTCTCCAATGTACCTTGCATAATTCCTAGTACTTAAAGAGTTTAAATGTTTCGTGATTACTTGATAAGCTTATCCATCAAAAATGATCAGAATCTTAGAAGAATGATATATATCATAAACTCAGATCTGCTACTTTTGCCATCTCTATTCAGTAACTTGTTTCAATAACAATGTCACTTATTGATTACCTAAATGTGGAGCCAACAGACAGTTTCTTTTGTGGGGGAGATTTTACCTTGTTGAATTGCTATATTTTGCACATTTGTTTCATCTGTGATTGCTATAGACATGTTGTTGCACTTGTTACATATTTCCTTTTTCTTATCATCCTTTCTATTTTCAGAGGATCTGTTATCATTCCCGGTGTCTAAATTTAATAACAATGAATGGATTGTTTCTAGTTATGAGAAAAGAAAAACAAAAACAAAATAGACAGACAGACAGACTTTTACCTGCACTGAGAATGGATCAACTACAAAATCTTGGATGAAATGGCCTTTTGTGTATTTGTTTTGGCAATCTATTTAACTTCTTCACAACTACTTCCAATGTAAAAGAATACGACATTTACAACTTCTCTTGAACAAGAAAGAAACAAACTTATTATTTAATAGATATACCTTATATGTTACCTATGGTAATTGGGTTTATGAATTATTGTTATTAAGATTTATCAAAAAAATGAATTATTGTTAACAAATGGATTAAATTAATAAATTAGACAAAGTTACCTGTTACATCATAAGAACCAAAAAGGCAAAAAAGCTATATGAATACAGTAAAAACTTGTGTCTTGGAGTGTGGCTCAAGGAATAATTCTGTTTGAATGATTGGTGAAAAACTGGTACCAAAATCTGCCCTAACCTGATTTTTTTTTTTTTTTTTCCTGGAATAAGACTGAAAGTTCCTTGTTACAGAACTTGTGGAATTCAAAAGAAGGAATGTTGAAACTTGTGTCTTATGCTGCCTCTATTTTACATAGTTCCACTCCAACCAAGGAAAGATAGATCACATCTTGGCCATTTGCCCTCCTAGTTTGATAGAGAAAAAGAGTGGAGTTTAGAGAATGATTATCATATATTTTCTCATTTCTTTCTTGTAGTAAGAAGACACTAAGATGCACTCATTACACACCATATACTCAGACAGCTAGCAGGGTCCTTCCTTTCCATTAAAGAACCATGAGGGGTTGACCACACCATCACCTAAGGACGGGGTGTGGCCAGCCTGGGCCTCCCAATTGGGTCATCAAACTATGTCTAATAGCAGTGGAGATTTTGAGTGTGACGCCCCAAAACCCGGGGTGTCCGTTGACTACCCGTCAACCCGCGGAAATCTACAAGTCTCATGTCATGAGACCCATACCTGTGCAAAAATAGCCACTTGGGCCTACACATCATACTCATAAAATGTATATTTTATACAAAATGATTTTATTACACCACATACTGTATTTGATTACAATTATAAAATGGATTCGCTCATAATTTCATGAAAGAAAATTAAAATACAAGATAAATATTTGGCCATTTCTTCGCCTATGTCCCTGATATGTCCCCATCCCCAATTGAGCACTTTGATTCGAAAAATATATTCCTTACTGACGGGGACAGCAAAGCCTTAGCACTTAATGTGCATTCTAAATTCCAAGTCAAGAATGCAATGACACACCAAACACATAAACACACGCTAATATATCACTCATGCATATATTAACATATTTAAATCCCATACATCATGTTATTCGGGCCATAATAATAACATAAACTAGCTCACGGGCTGGCTACACAATCCGCGTCATTCCTACCCCACAAATCCCTATCCACAATATACGACCCTTAAGCCAGGCAAAGTTAAAGAGGAGAGAAAACCCCACCTTTCCTCCGAGTCATTTAAACTCCCCAAACCCAGACCACGCCAGAAGCCCTCACTGTGGTGTAACTTGTCTGCCTCGCCTGAAGCCAATCCTGGTCCGATCTGCTGAATTTGAGAGAAGCAGCCCTCTCTAAAAACCCTCTCTTCCTCTCTCTCCCTTTCTACTTGGCCTCTCTCTCCTCTCCCCAACCGACCAAGACTCTGTCAAAGAGGAAGTCCTCTCATCGCCACATGTCCATTTCACGGACATCTCTTGATACCCCCTATCCTTATCCATCTACCTTGAGATATCCCTCTAATCATGATATCGCCATGTGCTCATGAGCCCCATCATTCCATGTTTGACAAGATCTCGCCTGACACGTGGCGCCTCTCTACCAAGGCGTCAGCTGTCCTGACTCCTCTTAATGCGTACTGAAACGTGAAATCCACTGTCTTGGCCCGACGAAATTCGACGTAGATGGATTCAGACGCATTCCAACCCAGAAGTCCGTCTCACATCCGAGAGATCTAGAAAATTGGATTTTGACCGAAATTACCATTTTATCCTTCCTGTGAATCCTGATTTCCCAATCTCACATTGAGTCCCTTGAAACACAACTCCCACTCCTTGCAACTAATTCATATTCTTAATATCTTCTCTTTTAAAAAAAAATATTTTTATTTTTTGTTCTGTGTGCTTATGTCCAATTAAAAAGATGAACAAGTTTGTTTATCTGTAATTGAGTACAATCAAGGAACAAAATATCGGTAATTACGGATATATCAGTACTTGGATTTTACGGATATATTGGAAATATCGGTGGATGTTTTTACAAAAATATCGGTAAAACGGAAATTAATAAAAATACTTTGAAATTCATGGAAATACTTTATTGAACTATAAAAAATACATAAATAAGCAAATATACACTTCATTGTCACATTATTATAATTTATTTGGTAAATTGGCATTACAATAAGAATTAAAACCAAAATAAAGACTCGATGTGGCTCCATTACATTATTTGATGAAGGATCTCATCTGATGAAGATAATATTTATAATAGATCTTCAAAATATCAAATAAATACAGTTAAAAATCATTTGAGAGAGTTAAAATGGAGCCTGACAATTTCTACGAGCTAAAGAGATTATGATTTTTGGGTATTTATAGAATCAATTTTGGAGTCAAAATATTACCGGGAGCATTTACCGAGCATTTATCATATTTACCGGGAGCATTTACCAATATTTACCGATATTTTACCGATTAGATATTTTTTTGAAATTCCTGCCACTGTGTAGTGTTCCACAGTGTGTTTCGATTGGAAAAATCGGTATTTTCTGATTTTTCGGCGAAAAATCGGTGATTTTACCGATTTTTCCTCTGATTGATTTTTCCTCTGTTTTTTCTTCTCGGTGCCGGCCGAAAAAACCGATTTTTTTGTCCCTGAGTACAATAAACATAAAATATTCCTCGGAATGTTCTCCAGATTTTTTGGAGGACAGATATTGGTATTCCTACCTGACCAAGAATTTTTTCCAGATATAGTGTGTTTTTTATGAATTCATAAATGGTGTTGTCTCAATATTATAATTAAAGACATGACACACTCAAATAAAGTTTTCTTTTTTCTGATTAGTAAAGAATTATATTAAAACCAATAGGCTACCAGATAGGCCACCGAAAAACGCTAAGTATACAAGAACTTAAAACTCCTTTCACCCTTAATGCTCAAACACAAAAAATGCTGAAAAAATTGCAGAAAAACCCAGCCACTCAAAGTGTTAGAGCAAAAAAGGGAAACAAAGGTAGAGTCTAATTAGGAGACTAAAGAGAAGGAAAGAAGGAAAAGATTCTTAAATGGATTAGGAAACTAATCTTTAACAGGAGATGGTTCTGTTCTCTATTCTTCTTTTCCTTTCTCTTTTGCTGGGCTCCCTTTGTATTCTCCTGGTACACATTGGCAAATTCAGCCCCTTTTTTTCTATATTATTTTCTGCCTACTTATAAGATAAAAATATAGCATCTGTGCAAACCCTAGTCAACCACTTTATACACTATCCCCTTCTTCTGCAGAGCATGGACCTCCTCAATCTTCATCATGTGGAATGGTTTTGTAGCTTATTTAACCACATTTGGTGTTTTACCTTCTATATATTATTTTTATTATCCATTGGAAAGGCTTTCACAAAAAAGTTATTACTTGGAAAATAACCTTTACAATATTCCCCTGTTCATGTCATATTTTATCTTTGCATATGCTTAGTTAGACTCGATATTTAAGTTTTCTCAAAGCCTTGAAAGGCTATTTTAGCCGCTACCTTCTGGTTTTGGTGATAAGTGATAATTCGCTTTTAAAACACATATAGAGAGAATCTAATCTAGTGATTGGTTCCAAACAGTGATCTGGAACTCGATTCAAAACCTTTTTCCCAGAGGAAGCGAACTCAGCCATCAGAGCTGACTGGATCCTGGAAGGTGTTTGAGATGAGTGCTACACCAGTGTTTGGGGAAGAGATTGTAGCTGGGGAAAGCGATGGTCCACCTTATGTATACCTCTGCACAGAGACCTTAAAGAAGAGAAGCTTGCCAGAAAATCTCGTATACTTTGGAGAGGAGGAGATTGTAGACATGCAGGATGTGAGTGTTCTTTGGCTACCTGGTGGTGTGACAGGTTATGTTGACGTCAATGAAGAGGGTATACTTTGTATTGGAGTAGGTTGGTACTCAGATGAAGGAATTAATCTGGTGATGGAGAGGGATTATGGGACAGATGGGAAACTCAAGGAAGTTAGATGTAAAACAGAGGTAAAGAGAAGGTGGTCAGATCCACTCCCCATCCCCTTGTAAATATGTATATACAAGCATTTTTTGTCTCATTATTACCCAATGTATTTTGATAAAAAAAAGCTATATATATATATATAAGAATGTATAATATTTTGTCTAATTCTCATGTGATTAATTTTTGTTTTGGGTTATTTACTTCTGATGATGCCATGAGGTTATTAGTAGTCATTCAGTGGGTTTGTTTAGGCTGTGTGATGGATTCATTCCTAATGGTCTT
Organism: Tetrastigma voinierianum; assembly: GCA_016808115.1. Taxonomy (NCBI): domain Eukaryota; kingdom Viridiplantae; phylum Streptophyta; class Magnoliopsida; order Vitales; family Vitaceae; genus Tetrastigma; species Tetrastigma voinierianum. Next base: position 207,659 of record JAEQBH010003387.1, on the reverse strand, counting down.
AGTTGATGTTGTTTCTAGTTGAGGCTAACCTTACACTCTTTATGAGTCTGTTTATCAATCAATCAAGTGATGAATAACTGAACAACCTGGTGCCAATGCCAATGCACATTTGATTCATGAATGAAAATATGATGGGAATCGTATTATCAATCATTTGAGAAAATGAATCAACAATTTAGTGCACATTCTCTAACCAAAAAACAATCCAGAAACATTGACCGGAAAAAAGTTTAGGCCTATTTGGTTCCTGTTTTTTAAAACTATACTTGAAAACCATTTTTGAAAATACAAATAACATTATTTTGGTATTTTTTGAAAACTGTTCTTGATCTCAAAAGGGCCTATCTGTTCATAGTTTTTGAAAACTGGCTTTAGTTTTGAAAATAAAAAAGAACAATGAATACATAAAGAATATGTTTAGTTCTCAGACATAGCACAGAAAATACTAAATTCAAATAATAAAAACAGCTTTTAGAAAACATCAAAATATTAATGTTTTCAAAAACTATTCTCAAAAACATTAAACAATCAAGCCCAGTGTTTTCTGTGTTCTCAGTGATTTTTAAAAACTGAAAAAATGAGAACCAAATATGTTTTCTATGTTTTCATCGTTTTTTTTGTTTTTTAAAACAAAAGTGTAACCAAACAGGACTCTCCTCTCTATTCCACTGTTTCAAACATGACCCATTCATCAAAAATAGAGTTATTGGATCTGCAGATGGATGGCATATATATTTCATGCACAAATCGAGAGCATGTTCAATTTCCGGTCTTGGTCTCACAACCAAGTTTGAATGACCCGAATCTTTCTAAGGTTTACAGCACCCAACATCAAGTTGCTACTGAAGTATTGTGAATCAAATCACTGACTACATATCTATGTGTATCTTTATGGGAATCAATCACATGTACATCTTAATATAAGATCCATTCAACGCAACAAAAAGAAAGAGAAAAAAAAAGCATAATTTAAAAGCAAAGGATTCAGAGAAATGGCCATTGGGTGATTAAAGTTACAATACAAGCTCTCGCTTCCCAAAATGGGGAAGGCAATTTTTTGTCACAGAAGCAAAAATTAGAATTTCAATTAGAGGAATGAACATGTCTGGAAAATGCTTGAAAAGCTTTACCATGTAAAAACCCATCATAGGTCTAATAATGGCACTTGGCTATTTCCATGTTCTTGATGAACACTTTGATGATGATCTGCTGCTGCTGACTCCTCCAAATACCTGAGCCCCTGTTGTCTAAGCATCCTCTGTTTCCTAAGGCTTTCATGGCACGGGGCAAAGAATTCATGCCTCAGAGCTTCCTCTGCATTAAGCCTTTGTCTTGGATTTACTGTCAAACACTTATCCACGAGATCGAAGAGTGATCCTGGTATGAGTTTGAAGAACTCTGGCCTTTTTGTGTTAAGCTTACACCAATGCCTTAATTCCACTGATGGCAAGAACCGTGTGTCAAACAATTCCTGCAACATAAGAGATCATTTTGAGTTTGATGCCAGCCATGTGTGAAGAACTCTTAAATGCAGGATCATGTTATGTTATTATCAAAATGATAAATAAATACCCCTGGAAATGAGAATTCGCGATTGTGTAGCTTGGCCACCTCCCACAGATCTTCACTTCCCCTCAACTTAATAATGTCCTTGATATTCCTGTCATGACAAAAAAAAAAAAAAGTATTTTAATAAGCAAGCAAAATGAAAACATGAAAACTTGGTGTCTATTACGGTCGTGTTTAGGGACAGTGAATTTACTTACTGTTCAGGATCTCCAACAAATGGGGCTCTTCCAACCATTAGATATAGTAGAGTAACACCAGCTGACCATATATCAACCTTGCAGCCTTGATGCAGAGATCTGAATAAAACCTGCATGAAAACAGCATATCCTCAAAACATTCATTTTTACTATTCAATCAATGTTTAGATTCAATATTCTTTTTTACCCTATTCACAAATTCCATTCCTTGAGTTGTCTTAAGCTTTAGCATTTCGGACTAAGATGCTTATAGATTAAGCTTTGAGGAATGGAACATTTATTAGGGATTGATCTCTGGAAATATCTTTGGTTAAGTTCAGTTAGAGGGGAAGTGCTAACAAGGGAAAGAAAATAGCAACTTACTTGGAACGGGATGGCTTTCAAGAGTTTGAAAAGCTATGCCATCACTTTTAACTTCCCTTAGGGTTCTTTTGGTTAAAACTTTTGTATAATTAATTTCACTTTTATATTTAAAATACCATACATGAGCATAATTAATTCTTATAACATATTATCAATCAGTTAAGCAATATATTTAGGGGATTTTAATCAGTTATTTTGAAGTTGAGACTATAAAACCCACATTCCTCCTACCCTAAAAAAAACATTAAATTAAGTTTTCTAATTGTATTTCACTCTTTGGTCCCTTTGTTTCTGTCAATCAAAAAACATCAGTTTCTTGCAAAATTTCATGTAAACTAGAAAGAAAAAAGAAAGAAACTTTCTTCAAACCTTTGGTGTATTTACCTTGAATAACTTCATTGTCAAATGATGCCTAAAGATTCGTTTAAGGTAAGAGAAAAGTGAAAAGAAAGAGAAGGCTAGCAAAATTGAAATAGGTTTTAACCCAATACAATTTTCTCCCCTTTCCACTTGTCAATGGACAAGCTTTGTTGTCCATATTTATTCCTGGACAGCTTTGCTGTCCATATTTATTCTAATACAGCTTTGCTGTCCATATTCATTTCCATTTGTTTTTCCTTATTCATTTCCTTGATTTATGTTGATTGTAATTAGCTTAATATTTGACAGATTGTATAAGGATAATTTTAGCAAGTTTGTAGTCTATTCCATGTATAGATTTCCTTTGTACAATCTATATAATAAAGAGAAATCACAAGACCAATTGATCTGGCAATTCATACAGCATCTTTTTGGCTTATTTCTGACATGGTATCAAAGCCTTTTCTGAGCCTTTTTTGAGCAGTTTCTGAGCATTATTGTTTGGTTATCTGGGCATTTTCTGCTGGAGTAGTGCCCTTCGACAATCTATGTTTGAGGTTCTTTTCTCGGTTCCTTCAATTTTTGGATATTTTTTGCTTTTACTTAAGTTCCATTTATTTGCAATGGATGCTACACCAATGTGTGTCAAGTTTACAAGCAATAATTACTCTTCCTGGGCTTTTCAATTTGAACTTTTCCTCAAGGGAAAAGACCTTTGGGGCCATTTTGATGGCACAGATGTTGCACCAAAGATCCATATTGATGGCACAAATGTTGCACCAACATCCAACACTGACAAATCCAAGGTTGTCGTGTCTTCCCCTTCTTGGGTTGTGCTTGATGCTCGAATCATGTCTTGGCTTCTTGGTTTGATGGAGCCACATATCATCACCAACCTACGAGGCTCATCGCTCCGCTCAATCCACGTGGAATAATTTGAAGAAGGTTTATCATCAAAATAATGATGCTCTTCGCTTTCAGTTGGAATACTCGATTGCTATGTTTCAACATGGTAATCTTTCCATTCAAAACTACTACTCAGCATTTTTTACTCTTTGGCATGAATATACTGATTTGGTTATAACAGATGTTCTAGATGCTACTCTTTAGACTATCCAAAATCTTCACAAGACTAGCCAATGATCAGTTTCTTATGAAACTACGCCCGAAATATGAATCGGTTCGCTCTTCTCTACTAAAAAGATCTCTTGTTTCCTCTCTTGATATTGGTTTTGGAGAGTTACTTTGCGAAGAACAACGTCTTAGTACTCAAGCTATTTTAGAGCAATCTCATGACAGTTTCGAGACAACTATGGCTTATGCTGCCTAAGGACGTGGATCACCTGTGACTTTTAAAAATCTGTAATGTTTCTGCTGCAAAGAATATGAGCAGATTGCTGACAATTGTCCTAAAAAATATTGTTCTTATTGCAAGAAAAAAGGTCATATTATCAAAGAATGTTGTATCTGCACCTAGAATCCTCAGGCCCAAGCATTTCAAACTTCTATTCCTCCAGTAGCGACTTTTGTAGCACTGGCTCTTCCTCAAGTGCCACCTCTGATATTGCGCCTTCTGCAACAGTTTACTACACCCCTGATATGGTGCAACATATGCTAATTTCAACATTGTCTACGATTGGGTTTCAAGGTAAAAATTCTACTACATTCTAGTATGTAGACTCGGGGGCTTCTAATCACATGACAAATACTCCCACAACTCGTTCTCATTTTTGGCCCTATGATGGCCAATCTGCCATTCAAACCGCCAATGGCAGTTCTCTGCCAATTGCTGCGATTAGAAATGCCTCTTCTATATTTACTAATGTGTTCCTTGCTCCTCAGCTTTCGACGAATCTTATTTCTGTTGGTCAATTAATTGATAACAATTATGCTGTTATTTTTCTGGTGATGGTTGTGTTGTGTAGGACCAAGTAACAGGGAAGCCGTTCGTGAAGGGACCTAAGGTGGGGCATTTGTTTTCCTTTATTTTTACCCGTTCCAGCACTTTCCCCAATTTCTTCTCTTGAGTCTTTTGCTTGTAATAATGTTCCTGATATGAGTATGGTGTGGCATCGTCGTTTAGGCCATCCCAATACTCAGATCTTATCTCATGTATGGAACTCTGGCTTTCTTGGTCATAGAGAACGTTCTTCTTTATCTCTTGAGTGTGATTCTTGTAAACTTGGTAAAAGCAAAACTCTTCCGTTTCCTTTGCATGCTAGTAGAGCTTCTCACTACTTTGATCTTATCCATAGTGATGTTTGGGGACCTTCCCTGGTTAGTTCACATGAAAAATTTAAATACTGTGACTTTCATTGATGATCATAGCAAATTCACTTGGGTTTATTTTCTTCGCTCTAAATCTGAGGTTTTTTGTACTTTAACTGAGTTCTTGGCGTATGTTGAAAATCAATTTTCTATGAATATTAAGATACTACGCACAGATTTTGGTGGTGAATATTTGTCTACTAAGTTTCAAGCATTCTTGGCTTCTAAGGGTATTATCCATCATCGCTCATGTCCTGCTACTCCCCAACAATATGGAGTAGTCGAGCACAAAAATTGTCATCTTCTTGATGTGGTACATACTCTCTTGTTAGAATCTTCTGTTCCTTCCATGTTCTGGGTTGAGGCTCTAAAGACTGTTGGTCACTTGATTAATCGTTTACCTTCCCAAGTTTTACATATGGAGTCTCCCTATTTCCGCTTGTTTACTAAGCAACCTAGTTACGCCAATCTTCGTGTCTTTGGTTGTGTATGTTTTGTTCATTTACCTCCTCATGAGCGACATAAATTATTTGCTCAATCTATTCGATGTGCATTCTTAGGATATAATGTGTGTCAAAAGGGATTTGTTTGCTATGATCCTACATTACATCGTACACGCATTTCTAGGAATGTTATTTTCTCTAAAAATCAAGTTTTCTTTCATGTATCATATGTGCCCTCTTCTTCTACTATGGTCCTCCCCTCCTTTGAGCAGCAATTCTCAGATCTTCCTCAAGTCGATCCTCGCTTTAAACCAGGTATGGTGTATACAAGACGATCCCGACCACAGTCTCTTCTAGTGGCTCACCCGATATCTGATCCTAACATGCACTGGAATCAGTCAGTTGCAGCACCTCCAAAGCCTTTGGTACGTCGCTCTTCTCGAGTGTCTATACCCCCGGATAGGTATGGGCTTTCTTAGCAATTCTATTTCAACTCTTACTGCAGCATTGTCCAATTTTGATATTCCCACATGTTACTCACATCTTTATCGAAGCATGGCTATTTGCAACAGCTATCACGAAGAAATTACCGCTCCCAAAAGCCCGATACACACAGGACATTAGCCACATCAGCTGCTATAATTCCTCTGGGTTGAAAATGGGTTTACTCAATTAAGGTTCACTCAGATGGCAATTTGGATCGTTATAAAGCTTCGGCTTATTTGTCCTTGAGAACGATCGAGAATATGAATTATCGATTATAGGGACCTTTGCTCAATGGCTAAGATGACTATTGTTCGTACGATCCTAGCTCTTACTGCTTCCAATGATTAGCTACTACACCAAATTGATGTTAAGAATGCTTTCCTTCACGGGGATCTTAAAGAACGTATTTATATGAAGCCACCCCCGGGATTGTTTTCCTTTCGAACCTCCAATGTGTGTAAACTTCGTCGTTCTCTTTATGGTCTCAAACAAGCTCCGCAGGTCTGATTTAATAAGTTTTGAACCACTTTATTACAATTATCGTTCAAGCAAAACAAGTATGACACTTCATTGTTTCTTTGAAAATTCGACATAGGTATTGTTGTCCTTCTGGTTTATGTTGATGATATTGTGATCATTGGTTTTGATTCTGCTTTACTTGCCCAAATCAAGACCCATTTCTCAAAATCATTTCATATGAAAGACCTTGGGCCTCTCACGTATTTTCTTGGTCTTGAGGTGCATCATAGTCCTTATGGTATTTCACTAAATCAACATAAGTATGCTAGTGATTTGGTGGCTCTGGTAGATTCACGAGGAACTACCTCTGTTGATACTCCCATGGAATTAAATGTCAAGCTTCGCAAAGAGGAGGGTGACTTACTTGTTGATCCCATTTTATATCCGAAATTGGTGGGTAGCCTTGTCTATCTCACCATCACTAGACCAAAAATTTCTTTTTCTGTACAACAAGTCAGCCAATTTCTTCAGACTCCGCATCATCTTCATTTGGTTGTTGTCCGTAGGATCATCCGCTTATGTTCATAAAAATTTCAGCCAGTGGTTTATCTTCTTTCCTAAGGCTAACCCTCCCTCGCCTTATTGCTTATAATGATGTCGATTTGGTCGGTGTCATATATGTCGCCTCCATCAACGTTAAGGCATGCTCTAGGTGATGTTGATCTCTTGGAAGAGTAAGAAGCAAGATAGAGTTTCTAAGTCATCTACAGAGTTTGAGTACCGAACGATGTCTCTTGCTTGTTTCAAAATTATTTGGCTTCGAGGTTTGCTTGATGAGTTAGACTTCTCTGCAATCGATCCTACACCTTTACACGCTGATAAGACAAGTGCTATTCAAATCATGACCAATCATGTCTATCATGAGCGCACAAAGCATATTGAAGTCGATTGTCACTCTATCCATGAAGCTTTTGAAGTTCGTGTTATTACTCTTCCACACATTTCCATTGAACAACAAATTGCCAATATATTCACCAAGGCTCTCACTCATCATCGACATTGTTTTGGCAGCAAATCACGCTTTTGTCACCTCAACCTACATCAATTTGAGGGCTATTAATGGATGACGAGCTGGTCCATATTTATCCTTAAGGCAAATTTTTGTTGTCCATATTGATTTCCATTTGTTTCCTTATTCATTTCCTCGATTTACATTGATTGTAATTAGCTTAATATTTGATAGATTGTATAGGGATAATTTTAGCAGGTTTGTAGTGTTTTCCATGTATAGATTTCCTTTGTACAATCTATATAATAGAGAGAAATCACAAGGCCAATTGATTCGGCTATTCATACAACATCTTTTGGTTTATTTCTGACACCACTATTCTCTTGTTCAAATAAATAATTAGTTTGAAATTGTTTAAGTTTTTCACATAATTTTTTATTATGTTTCCTTTTCCTAGTTTTTTCCTATCACAAGCAAATAAGAAAGATTCGAGTTGGTGAGGGAACTATTAAAAAAATAGGTTTATGATCTTAAAACAAAAAACTAATTTGTAGACTCAAAACATGTGTGGTTATATTTTTTGATAGAAAACAATTCATATAAAGCCTAAGCCTAAGAATAAGGAAAATGACTATTCTTTCAACAAGTTTGTCATTGCATTATTCCTGAAATAAGCCTAATAAGGTAAAACTTCAGCAGAATATGGAGTATGGATAAAAATGAATATTAAGTAAAATGTAGATACAAGAACAAGAATGACTGTATAGATCTCACCTCTGGAGCACGAAAACCCTTGGTTCCAACACAAGGACCTTCCTTTTTATGTTTTCCATCCCCTAGAAACAAGAAGATGCAATCAGTGGAGAGAATTGTCAGACCACATGTTCAATTGTGCATCATCCTTATACACACCTTTGCTTTTCATTAAACCAGCACCAGCACCAGCAACAGCAACACCCATAGAGTGAAGGGGCATTGGACTCAGATAAACAATTTTTTCATCCACCTTGCCTGGAGCAGCAACCCTTTTCCTTTGACCAGCAGGAATACTTATGGCATCTTGATTTGGACCCTGCATTGCATGTTGTGCCAGACTAATCAGCTCCTTCCTTCCCAAAGATGGAAGGGGTTCCCTCAGCCTTTCTGCAGAAGGAGTCCTATTACTTGTCACGTCCTTTGTGGAGGTTACACCTGAGCCATCTGCACCTTGGCTTCTAAATATGTTCCTACCACCAATATCATAAGCCTTCTTCTTCTTCATGTTCTTAGGTTCAAGAGTTGCCTTGGAGTCTACAATTCCTTCAAATTTACCCCTCATGGACTTCTTATCTTTGGTTGATGGAGAAGTTTTAGAGAGGGGAAGAGGAACATGATCAAAGCTTGATTTTGATTTACCTAAAATAAAGTCCAGAATCATATGCAGGTGAACTTTTGTTTAAGCAAATTATCAGACCAACAAAATTACTAGTAGTAAAGAAATAATCAAATCATATAACTATCAACGGTTAACATGCAAAATAATAATTACTATAAGGTAACATTTGATAACTTTGACAAAAACAGTGTGAAAAAATGTTGAAAAATATAAGAACTAATTAATTTAATACTAAGGTTTTCAGGACCTCTTTGCACTTATCAAGAATCTTATTTTACAGTGAAACGTCAAAGGACCCTTAAAAACACAGCCCCTTATCTCTACAATACTCAAATGATGTAAATCTAGCTCAGATTAAAATAAAAATTAAAATGAGGACAAGGCTTACTTCCACTGCCATATTTCCGCCGTAAATCCTGCGAAAAGGAAGAAATAGAAAACAAACGAATAAATACAGTCAAAATCAATCTTATATTTTTGATTAATCAAAATCAATCTTATATTGATGAAACTAACTCTCACAGAGATGTGCAGAAGAATCAAGGAAGCACTAGCAAAATAGCAATCTTTACCAGGGCTAGGTTGAAATCAATGAGGTAACCTTTGTTCAGCTTCCGAGAGAAAAGGAAGTTGCCAGGCTTCACATCTCTATGTACTACTCCCTGAAAATTTGGCCAAAAATGAGATCTGGGTTTTTCATGAAAGGGTACATTGCTTCAACAAATGTACAAATGCTGTTGCAGCTATATTACCTGCTTGTGTAGGTATGCAAGGGCTTTAAACATGCAATATCCATACCACTGAAGCTGAAATACATCTATTTCTCTCTTTAAAACCTAAAAATTAAACCAAATCTGACATCAAACAAGGAAGAAAGATGAAGTTGTGATAGAGACAATAGTCTGAAAGAGGCTTCAATGTACCACCTAGCAATAAGTGAATTGGTGGCCAAGGAAACAGTAAAAGTCATTCATGTTGCTTATTAAGAAACATGAGACATTGAACCCCATATTTTGTATCAACCCATTCATTGGGTCAGAACAAGTTTATAAGCTCAATGATGGCACTTGGCAGCATGTTATGTACCTTTCCTTGTCACAAATTAATTATAGAAAGAATCCAATTACCTCAGGCCTGTCATGCTCAACATGCTCCAGAACAAAGCACTCACCAGTCTTGCTTTTAAAAGAGCCTTCACACTTTATTATGAAGTTCCTACCCCTGCATCAAAAGAATAAAATTGCAGATGTATTTCCATAAGTTTCCCTCAAGATGTGTAGTATATCATTAAAGTAAGATGAATGTCTATACACATACCCAAATCGTTCAAGCATTTTTAGCTCATTATAAACATAATGTGATTGAGCATTCACATGAGGACCTGCAGAACCATAAGCATGCAATGTAGCATTAGTTTATGCTGATGCACTATAAATTTAGCAACATGTGAGTTTTCCCACATTACATAATCAGGATTTGTATTCTCCTGAACCTATGACAGAATTTTTGTGTGCATAATACAAGAACTATCAAGATTCAAGATCATTGCAACCACCAAGCTTTGTTTGAAATCAAACTAACTCATCTGATCAAATTGAACTCCATATCATCTATGAATATAGTTTTTTCCATACTTCTAGGTAAGATATGTTGCTATTTTAGTATTGCTTAACCAATCAATCAAGATCCTACAGAGCAGAGTATTATTGGAATTTGAATTTCATCACCAAAGCAACCTAAACATCTAGATTGTGAAATTTAGACCATCATCAAAGCAACCCAAACATCTGTCTTCTGAAATTTAAATAAATAAAAGCATGGTGCATAGGAAAGAGATGTTTCATGTACATTTAAGAGCAACTCGGTTTCCATTGTCCTTTCTATGTGCCCTGTAAACAGTGCCATAACCACCTGCATATATGAGCATCACAGAAAACAATAAGGAGATCCTTTTTTGAGCAAACTACTTAAGTACTATACTAGACAACCAAGAAAGAAATAAACTTTCACTACCTGAACCTTCCTCTTCCTCTATGACAAAAGATTCAAAATGAGGTAATTTTTTTTTCTCCACCATGTCCTGCAAAATGGCAATCATCAAGCACTTTTGTGAATCATTACACCCAAACTAGTTTACGATTACAAAATCCAAATAGTACGGGCAACGTTCCTTTCCAGCTCATCACCAGATGAAAAATACAAAAATTTTCCAACATTACCAAGCAGAGCTTACCTCAGGAGCAGCAATATTTTCTTTAGCATGCATGTTCTTCTTGTGACTTTGCTTTATCTTCTGCCTCATGCAGATAACTTTCTGGCTAGTATTACATTGATCTGGCAGTCTGGGAGAGTTTGACTCCAAGAGGACTCGTGATTGTGAAGGCAAAACAATCTTCTGTTCTGCCTTCAGATTGACAAATGATTTTGTAGGGTGCTCCTGAGCAGAAAATCCTTCATCTGGTGGAAACATGCAATGATTCTTGACTTGCTTACTTTGTTCTCTCTCCATATTTTCTATATTTATAGGGTTTGGTAATTCAGAATCTTCTGATAGTCCTTGATCATTTTTAGCAGACTCCTCCACAACACCAAGGTTTTTAATCACCACCTGGGTTCTGGCATCTTCCACTAACTGGCTCATTGGATCTTCACAAGCATGAATATAACTTATACCAGCCTCCACTGGTGAAGCAGTGCTCTGCTTGTCTACTTTAAGGCAGAATGCAGCCTTTACACCTGATTCATTTGTTAATTTTGTATCATGAGCTTCCACGCATGATATTGTATTTCTGGATCTACTCATCAGAATAGCTGAATCCAGATCAGATTTGCACGCTAGAATGTTTTCCTCTCGTATTAGTTTGGGAATATTTAAATCTGTTCTAGTGCTGGAAATGTTATTCAGGTGTTGGGATTTATGTTCAGAAATCATGAGATCCTTACAATTACCATTTCTGTGTTTGCCATCCACATGGTCAGCATCATTGATAGAAAAAAATGAATTCTCAGTATTGGAGTCAAGAAGCAAGGGAGTTTCAGCTGACTCTTCATTCAAAATCCATGAGTTCCATTCACTGGATGGCAAGTCCACTGGAACAAAATTCATGTTTTTTATCACAGTAATAGCAAATTCCTGGAAAAACAACAGAACTCAGCAGCTAGACCATAATAATGGATGAATGTCACAAGTTTAAGGCATGGAATGAAAAAAATGATAAAATAATTTCACAAAACTCTGTTGCATGGTTATTTATTCTGTCATAAAACCAGTCTTCAATTCAGGTCTGTGACGTTTTCTTTACCCCCAAAAAATGAACAAAAATAATGATGCCATGAAACCGAAACTAGAGTTAGATTGGATGTATTAATCAACCCCAAGCCAACCCACAATGACTCACCACCAATTTCAGATTCTGCCTTTGTAATAGAGCCTTAACAAGTAAATATTGTCAATGATACGGCCATACAGGATAGATTAAAAATGAGAGCAGGAATTTCCTCTGAACAGGAACTATCACAGAAAGATGGGCCAACGTAATGGTCAATCTAACCGTCCCATCAGAAATTATGAAGCTTGGGAAAAGATCATTTCAAATATGTATTCTCTTTTAAACAAGGAAATGTTAGAACTAAAATTGAAAGAAAATAAAAACCATGAAAAGAACACAAATAAAAAGAGAAACAAGGGGAAATTGAAGGTAATGACTGATGAGACTAAGATAAAAGAAATGATAAACAAAGGGCGGAATACCCATCACGTGTAAAACTAAAAAATTGAAAGATGTCTCAAACAGCTAGACGACAATGACTTAGACTGAAATATGGTCTTTAGATTCGGAAACTGGGGAAACTAATCCCATTGAATCGTACTAGGTCATAGCTGCAACAAATGTCATCTGAAAAAAATTTCTTGTCTAAAATACATGTTCAGGCTCAACATAAAGGTAATCAATAGAAATCTTGCAATAGTTGCAAAGTGTAAAGAAGAAAAGCAATGATGCCTTCATGGAGATGCGGAAAAAGAGAAAACTCCACCACCCAATTCCATTTAACTCAAGTAGATATTATAACTATAAAACAGAATTTAAGATATTAGAAATTTACTACCACAAACTGAGACAGAATAAAGATCCAATTACCCCTGTGGACAAAAAGGCATGATTGAAATTGATCCTTTAATAGTCTCTTTCATGAAATCATGCAGGAATCTCCCTTGTATATGCTACATAGGCCATTTGTTGTATCTAAAATGTAGGTTATAGTTAATATTGGTATGTACTAAATGTTGTAGTTTAATTCTGTAATACCATCTTCATATTCAATCCCCTAGGAAATGCTGCATCAGCCTTAGTTTCTTAAATGATAAGCCATCTATATGAATTCACCATTCTGCAAATTTATAATTTTTCAATCAAAACAAAAAATCAGCCCAGGATCCAAAGAACATGACTGTGATCTCCCTCAGACTTTATCCCACATTAATGCATTGAGATATTTGTTATTTCACCTTAATTAAGTCACAATTCAATGATTGGCTGTGAATAATTTGTCATTATTTCAAATACTGGGTAGTCAAAGGTACAACCTGATTTTACATGAGCCACATACTACTACTTCGAAAAAAATTAGTCCTCTCAAAATGTTGAAACATAGTTATATCAATGTGTTAACTCATAACAATGATTGTATTCTTGGCCATTGAATAAGGAAGGAGTTTGTGCAAACAGCCAGATAAGCCAATCCATTCAAATAGAGGGAAAATTTTCTGGTCCTGATGTTTTGAGTTTGTAAGCCTTCATTTTCCAGCATTATGCAATATGAAGGATAAAATTTGCAGCAAATTTGAAAAGTTAATTGATAATTTGCATTATATCAATGTATGTAAAGAACTTGTTCATAGAAACAAGATTTTTGAAGAGATTAAAGAACTTCAAAACTATAAGCACCTTTGCAGAAGATGGTAATGTGGCTGAAAGGGGTGAGAAATTAACCTAATGCAAAATACAAAACATATGGGAAGGCACAAACATGTATACATACATGCACTTATATAAAAGAGAGTCATACCTGGAGAGGGGTGTTTTGGCCCCCATCAATGCCCTGCAACAAAGCCTTGCTGCCTTCACCTGCTACCAGTTCAATCCATCAACCTCCAAGAAAAATTCAAATAAAAAGAAAAAAGAAAAAGCAATAAAGAACAACAAAATACCCAAGAAAATCTGCTAAGTCTTACCATTTCCAGAGGGCAAGCTCAATCTTTTTTTAGACACTGACCACAGCATGGAATCCACCGTTGATCCCTTCCGTTTTCTGAAGTATGTCTTGACATTACTATCCCATGATCTTTTCAAGCTACAAATCCTCCTCCCAATCTGAAAAACTGCTGGGACAGACGCTGTAACGAGTCCATTATCCATCAAAAGAAGAGGTGAGCTAGGAACTGTGCAAAGGAATCGGATAAACTCCGGTGATGCGCCCAAGAATTCACATTTCAAAGCAAGTTCTTCAGGACGCACAGTGTGACCTATGCTCAACAAAATTGCAAGGATATGCCAAGCCTTTTCTCTGTCCTCTGTTGTCACTGTACACTGCTCTGCATTTGTAAGATACAAACCCGCCATGGTGGCCTTGAAACGAAACCTATACTGAATCAAACTCGACAATACCGTATCTCAGATCTAGACCCCATGAAGATACTGTATCAAATCCAGATAAAACTACATGAATTAGTGTTTCATTTTCACATAGAAACAACATTCACCCTCCGTTTTGTTGCGAGAAACCGGAGGAAAATTCAGAACATAGTTTCCTCTACTGTTTCAGACAAAATTAAACAAAAATAAAATAAAATACCAATCAATAGGAGTCAAACGGATTGAATTGAATTGAACTGAACAGAACGTTTTTCAGATTGAGCTCCATTTCCTTTGATATCTAAAATGCTTCCCAGGAACCAATAGAAAATCAAGGGTTGTTCACGTAGTATACTGAAATTCAACTAAAAAACGGAGATCACAGTGTAGCGCCGACCTCGAGGAATATGAATCGATAACTCCGAAGAGTCCTTAGAGGATTAGAGAGAGAAAATTGGGAGAAAAAAAAAGAAGAGCGAGAGAGGATCAAAAGTCATCACAGGATAGAGAGGGAGAGGGAGGGGCGGGAATGGGAATCTGCGACAGCATTCGAGGATTTGGGAATGCGGGGTTCCCGCCTTTTTTTTTGTTCCGTGTTTGGAGTTTCATTTAAAAAAATTAAAATCGTAAAACTAAAATAAGGAGAATTTGCTTGAAAATCATATCATTTACCTTTTTTTTATCCGGAGAACTAAGTTATTTTGGTTACATATTTCAATTTGTTTGAAAATTTGTGAATAAGACACCTATTAAAACCAGAAAAAAAAAATTCTTTAGGTTGAAGGTGGGCCCTCTCTCGTTCAAGCCCTTATCCGCTAAAAATGATTAGTAATTTTTTTGTCATTCTTCACTTGAAATCTCTTTTTTTACCGTTTTCTTTTCTTGGATCTATGTTTTTTTTTCCAATAAAGTGGTTTTCTTCTACATCGATTTAGGTTTACTTTTTTTTTCTATGTTTTTTGTGCTATTTGTCATAGACATGTTGCGGCGTGTTTTATCGCTGACTTGTTGTGAAGGGTAGTTGTGTTGTCGACGGTTAACTTTTATCTGGTTTTTGCGTTGACAGTTCAAATGGTAAAGTTCGATTCAACGGAGTCATTATATGAAATCTTATGCGCCGATATAATGCAAATCTATAATCTTAAGTATTTAAGGTATTATTTAATTATCAAATGTGTAGGTCTTGAGTCGATCATTTTTGTTATTGACATAGACGTTGCATCATTCTCTAAAGTTTTCAACACTTTTGATTATGTGTTTCTATCGATTGTATTACTAATATAAATCAATAAATATATTTCTTTTCGAAAAGACACCTAAAAATAGCCCATATATCCTCATTTCAAAAATATTTGATAAATAATGAAAAATAAAATTAAGGTAGTACTCGGTTCACTAAGATAGTACTCAAGCATAATTCACTTTTTATCGATATAGTTTTCATTATTTATTA
Organism: Tetrastigma voinierianum; assembly: GCA_016808115.1. Classification (NCBI taxonomy): domain Eukaryota; kingdom Viridiplantae; phylum Streptophyta; class Magnoliopsida; order Vitales; family Vitaceae; genus Tetrastigma; species Tetrastigma voinierianum. The sequence continues at coordinate 192,044 of JAEQBH010003387.1, read as the reverse complement.
AATATATTTTAAATAAGGAAATTGAGGTTGCTTTTCGTTGTTCACAAATTTTCATGTAAATTAAAATGGGGAATTTTGTTTAAATGCAATGATGGGACCATAATAAGAATAATATAAATTTGGTTTCTTAAACATGTGGTTCCCATAAACCAACTTTTAACCCAAAAATACCTCTTATGTGGGGCCCGCATGCTAATCTCTTATCTCTTCTCTCAATCGCCCCTTCGTTTCTCCTCTCCCCCTTATATATATATAGATGACCGAGTGTTATGTAGAATATATATATATATATATATATATATATATATATATATATAGTGGATGTGAGAGATAAAACATCCTATTCTCCGTGAATAGGATGGGAGTTAGAGATTTTTTTTTTGTCAAAATTATAATAATAATAATAATAAAAATGAGACTATTAGTTAGAGATACAAATTTAATAACCCATTCTTAGTGGATTAAACGCCCCCTTTGAACCATATGAAGTAACAAAGTATAAACGAGCCCATATAGTCTCTTGGTATAATAAATTTTAGATAATAATAATAATTATTATTATTATAATAATATTTAGAAGGGATGTGTTCCAATTTTCATATTAATTTCATTGCAATAGCCAATTGGGTTTTTTGGCTAAGACCCATTTCTTTTTGTTTTTAAAAAGACCCTGGTTCAAATCTTGTTTACTACTTTTTAATTAATTTTTTTTATACCAAAAATATGACAAGAAAAATGAGGTCAATAAAGACCATTAGAATCCCAATACATCAACAAAGAGTAAAGAATATGATAAAAGATCTTGAGAGCATGAACTTAGAAGCACATGTCAAGGATGATGATTTTGACAGCCTAGTAAACTATATAATAAAAATCAATGGTTGCATTCAAAAAATTGTTTAGGAAGGGGGCCTGTTGAGAATTATTGACAAATATAAAGCTTTGAGATCATGCCTTAGATCACCAAATGAACATGGAATTCTTGATTCCTTATGGAATAGTTACCCTTATGATCACGTGATAACTTATACAAAACTTGTTGAGGAATTCATCCCTCAATATGTGAATTGGGTTGCAAGGAAGATTGGCCTTCTTACGTATGGTCTGTCCATTCAGAAAGGAAGAAACCTGAAGATCGGGATCCCTAAGTTACGAAAAGTCACATATGATCTTCCTTTGGAACTAAAGAACAAATTGGATGATTCCATTCCTGTTCATTCCATGAGAATGTCTTAATTTTATATTTTTTTAATTACATAAAATGCTTGACGGTGATAGTTAATTTTTATGCCTTTAGTTTGATGTATTTATAATATTTATCTTTGTATAATTTACCTTGCAATGCTATTAACATATATTGTTTAAAATTTATTGAGTACAAATTAGCTAAAGTTTAGTGACTTTAGATAGACAACAATTAATAGCAAAGTAGTTAATTGAACTTAGGAACCTTAGACGATGATTGAGAACATAGTGAACTCTCAACTCTAGCCCTATGTTCAATTGACACTTTACAAATTAATTTAACATTAATGTATGTCTTGAAAATTAATTATAGTGCCTATTGACTGCTTGTAGTATAACAAATGACAATTACTGCTAAGAACATCATGGTTGAACTCAACAAGGGTGAAAAATTAAATGGTGATAATTATGAGATCTAGAGTATGAAAATCCAATACGTTCTAGAAGAGCAAGAAACTCTTTAGGTTTTAAAAATGTCAATGTTAAAACCTGAGCAAGGCAACACGGCCCAACATAGAAGGGATCGTGAAGCTTATGAGACCTGGAAAAAGAAGAACTCCATAGCTCATATCATATTGCTGAGCAGCATGGATGATGACATCATGAGGGAGTTCAAAAAATATGAGATAACAAAAGGCATGTGGTTCACACTCTCTAAAAGGTTTGCTGGTATGTCCATAACCAAAATAAGATCACTTACCATTCAATTTGACACTTACAAAAAATGCTATGAACACAACATGAAAAAGCATTTTAGGCAAATGTCAAATATGATAAGTGAACTTAATGAAGTAGGTCATACTCTTACTGATGAACAACAAGTGCAAGCCGTGATTCGTTCACTACCCCAAAGCTGGGAACACATAAAAATGCATTTGACCCACAATGAAAACATTAAGACCTTGGAAGATGCTATGCGCCACTAAGATCTTGAGGAAGATCGCCTCATGGCTAGCATGACAAGTATTGATGTCTACATGGCTGACTTTAGCTCACATGGTGGAAAATGACGCAAGGGTAAATTTCATGGTGGGAACCAGCAAGAGAGTCAAACAGAGGCTTAGATAAAGAAAAGACAAACGTTCAACTAACTTGGAAAAGGAAAGAAGAAAGGCTTCTTCAAGAAAAAGAAGCATGTGCCCAAGCTTAAGTGTTATAACTGTGGTAAGAAGGGGCATTTTGCACTTGACTACAAAGAGCCCAGGAAGGTAAATGATCTTTCTGCAATTGTTAGTACAATTTATGTTTCTAGTTTTGTCTTTTTGACCGAATCTTATCCTTTATGGACTATAGACTCAGGAGCCATGGACCATATAGCGAAGGACAAAAGTGCCTTCGTGGACATTCGACGAATCCTGCAAGGAAAAAAATGGATATATGTAAGAAACAATTCTAAGGCTGAGTGAAGGGAATTGGCACATGTAAGTTAGTCATGCGAAGTAGCCAAAACTTATTCCTACACGACATGTTATTTGCTCTTGATACCCATCAAAATTTAGTTTATGTGTTGGTTTTGATCAAACTTGATTTTGAATTACGTTTCAATGGACAAGGTGTTGATTTGTTTTTAGGACAACAATATTATGGTTCTAGTTATTCCTTTGTTGGTTTTATAGTTCTTGATGTTGAACATGGTGAAAGCAATGTATGTTTTTATTATATTATATAAGTTGGTAATTATGACAATAATGTAGAGGTTTTGTAAAACCCAGGAAAATTTTAATTTTTCTGAAAAATGACAAAAATAGTAAAATTGCTGAAATGGTTCAGTGAAGCCTTGAAAATTTTCTAGATCTTAGATGATAAAATGAACTTCACCGTTGGATTCATCTCGTGAAATCTAGTCACCCAGAAAATTTTCATCAATTCCGAGGTAGTCAAATTTTTTCACGATTTTCGGGGTAACAGGCGTCTAGTGACTCTCAAGGACGATATTTTTATGAGAATCTTGGGAGTTAGGAAAAAACCCAAGTCAAGTTCATTTAAAATAAATTGAACTTAAACCAAGACGAAAATAAATTGTTTCGAGACAGAAACGAACCTGGATGGGTCGGGGACACGTGGCGCGACATGGGCCACATGTCCAACTTAAGTGAGTTAGAACAAAAGAGGGGCAAAATGGGGATGAGGGAAAAGAAAGCCCATTTTTTGTACACAAGAGAGTGAGAGAGGAGAAGAGAGAGTAGATAGAGTAGAGAGAGAAACTCCAACTTCTCTCTACGATCTACGGAGCTTGGTTGCTTGGTTTTCATCGGGCCAAGAACTAAAGTTCATCTACGTGACGAGAGCTACACGTGGGTACCGAAAACAAAGGATTTAGCCGAAAATTCACGCAAAGAGTTCGGGAGATTGTGGGTTTCGGGACTTTCGAAAGCTTCGTCTTTGCTCTAAGAGGTAGGGATTCTTCCTATTTTGGTTTATTTTTCATTCTAAGGGTTGTTTGGTTGAGTTTTAATGCCCTAAGGGGCTGTTTGGCCGTTTTTTAATGGGTTATGGGAATAGTGCCATGTTTTGACCTTATATGATGTCCAGTTTTTGAGGCTGGTTTTAGGTTAGAAAAGGGAGAATTTAGACTAGTATCCTTCAAGGAAATTGTAACTCTATCTGAGAACTTGATGGTAGGCTTTTGAATCATCCAAATTTGACCTCTATAACCCAAGTTATGGTCCGTTTTCTGGGACTGCCACATGCTACCTTGTTTTTGCCGAACCTACTATCCAAATTTTCGGGAATGATTTTTGGTTGGGAAAAAGTGAGAATTTAGACTAGTATCCTTCAAGGAAATTGTAGCTCTATCTGATAAATTGATATTAGGCTTTTAAATAACCCAAATCGGACCTCTATAACTTAAGTTATGGTCCATTTTCCTGGACTGCTACAACTTAGGTTGTTTAATGATTTGTGTCCAGATTTTGGGACTGTTAGGGGGCTAGTTTTCTGAACCGAGTTCAGAACTATTATGTGGTCTGTTATGGCTTGTTGTGTGGAATGTTTTGTGGGCATCTCTATGCCACAATTGGTCTTGAGGATGAGGTTGTCATTGCTTGAGTTTGAATGACATGCTTAGTAGTAATTGATCGCGTCATGTGTCCTAACGATTGACATATGATGAATGGTGTGTAGACAATGCGGCACAGATGACATGTTGTAGCGTCTTTGTGGACATGTTATGTCATAATTTAGCCTAGAGGATAAAGTGCGTCATTGCTTGACTAAGTAATGATTTGATTGTGATATTGATATATGCGCGTATGATATATCGACATGAATGAAATTTTATGGAGATTACATGCATGTTTGATATAATTGTCCATGATGCATGGTTGATATGCATGAGTAGAATTGTCCATATAGCATTCATCATATATGTGACATGGTATAGGCATGAAATGGCACATTGCATATGCATGGGGACATCGCATGAAATAAGTGTGAGTGCATGGTTATAATCAACATTGGGTTGGTGTTTGATTGGGTGGGCTCGGTACGGTGGGACAACGTCCAATAGGGTCGCACGGTCAAAATGGAAACCAAAAATGAAAATATGTGTCGGGTATTAGCAAGTAGGGATAGACACCTAATCGGGTGAAAGCCCCGTTAGTTTTGGTTATACATATGTGTCAAACGGTGAAAGTCCATGAAAGTATAGGAAGGCTTGCGAAGCCTGCGGTGAGACCCCAAAAATTCGCTACCCACAAAAAGACACATGATTTTGAATATAAATGATCATTGAGGTGTAACATCCAAAAAACTTTTGGTTTGAAAAACAAATGAAATTTGTTTTGTAAAATGATCATCGGATGTAATCCAAGAATGATGGATTTTATCACGCATGGGTTTCGACATTGTGTGATAGGAGTCGTCAGGGGACTCGGGGTTTGATGGAGTTGTGAGGACTTTGCATACGTGGACATGGTGAGTCGATTTCATTCATGGCATGTAGAATTTCCATTATAGGTTTGCATAATCTTGACTGAATGTGTTTATATTTTTCGTGACATGACTCATTTTAAGGTGCACTTAGGCTGGGGTAGTCTCTCCGTAGAGTTTAATTTATTTGGCACGTCCACCCTTATCGGGACTCCTTTCAGGTACAGGGAGTGTGTAGGAGACGACGCTACTGAGGTCACATTGTGGAAGAAAGCTTATTGTGGCTTTGGTTCTTACTTTTGTAAAAGATATTAGAATAAAACGTTTTGATATATGTTTTTATGTAAAGAGTATTGTAATTAAACTCTTAAGGACTATGGTATTATAGCCTTGTGCATTATGTTTGAGTATGGATAAATGGACCCTATGTGGTCATTTTTACTTGTAGATGAACCCGGAGAGGTCATGATATGATAATTGGCCCCGGATAGACCATGCTATTATGTGTTGTACAAGTTATATTTTTGGGTAGAGTTTCCTATACAAAGGAGATTATGTCCGATTTTTGTTAAATTATGGGTCCCAAAAGAAAGGGGGACATAACAGTGGTATCTAAGCTACCCGACATCCACAAGTTTTCCGCAATTCGATAGTCGGGTCAATGTAATTTCGCTCGGGGTGTCGCTGTGTTTGACATGCTAGATCTCGTCATATCATCAAGCAAAGTCAAATGAACCAATTAGCCAAAGAAGGCTATTGGGAAATTCAAACAAAGTTGTTGTCAAATCGTGAATACTGGTCACTAGAAAGACAACAAGAAAACCATTTGGAAAAGGAACTAGAGCTAAATTTCCTTTTCAATTAATCCATTCAAACATCTGTGGACCACTGAATGTAAAAGTTAGGGACGGGGCAGTTTATTTCATCACATTCATAGATGATTTCACTCGATATGGTTACGTCTATTTTATTTCTCATAAATCTCAAGCATTAGATTGCTTTATCAAGTTTATGAACTTAGTTGAGAATCAATTAGATGAGAAAATCAAAGCATTAATGACAGGACCCGACCCGGAAACCCTCCCAAGATTCCCCGAGTGGTCCCGCCTAGTGAAGTTCCCACTGTACAATCCCTAGGGAATGTCCAATGGAACCCCAACATTAAGAAAGAAAGTAAACACCTGCATTAATGTAATACCTCAATATGTATATATAAAAGATCCACAACCGCTCAAATCCACAACCGACCCATCTTACTGTAGGTCATAACCACAAACACACATGATAAAGACTCATATGAGTTCAATACTAAGATTAGAGTATTCTAAGAGTGTTTGCGAATTTAGGGGTACAATGAAAATACATAAGTCCAATAAAAGAAAGGCAGATAGATAAGATAGAATACTGCAACTGCCGCAGAACGAGTGACGTAGAAGTTGGTGCGAGGTAGACTTAATGAACGCCCCACCCAGAGAACTGATTTAAAACAATAAAACGGAGGATAAATGAATCTCAGCTGAAATGCATAATTTATACAAAATAATGTTTTATTTTTTGAAAATTCATTATCTCAAGACCTCACGTCCACTCTTTATAAGGTTCCCGCTTAAATCATTTCACAAAACCCAAATTTATACCCAAGTCAACAATGAAATTATGCTCAAAATTTAACCGACATGATTACTACGGAAATTATAATTCGAATTTGTTCACAACATAAAATTTAGCATAAAATATATATAACCACTATGTCGTGAAAATAATCAAGGAAAATACAATAACCATAAATATTGAAATGGTTTTACCTTAATTAAACCAACAATGTACCGTACCATATACCCATAATAAACCGTCGGGTAAACCCAACCCCACGACACCGTGACAACTAATAAACCTTCGGTAAACCCGACATCACGTGGCAACTAATAAACCTTCGGGTAAACCCGACATCACGTGACAACTAATAAACCTTCGGGTGTAACCGACATCACGTGGCAACTAATAAACCTTCGGGTAAACCCGACATCACGTGGCAACTAATAAACCTTTCCAATGATACCGCATTATAATCATTTCACAAAGTCTCAAAATTCATTTCTTAAATCAATAACTTTTCAAAATGGTTTAAAACCTCAATCCATGAACCAAAATGTTTGAATACCAAAAATTTATCCATGAACTCAGTAAAATTTCCAAATATTTAAAAAATGTTGACAAATCCACATTAAATGATAAACTTGTTTATATAAAAATAGATAATGGCGGTTTTACGCATAATCAACTGCTCGAATAAATAAGTTATATATATAATAATTAAACACAATTATATATCATAATAATACCCCAAAGCATTTAAAACATGTAACCACTCACAGACTACAAATGCTCAGTCCTACTCCTCTGCAGGAACGTCTCCAGGTTCAGCATGAGCGCCTGTAATATAATAAAAATACCATTTAGGCTCCATTAACTAAACCAAAGACATTGGGATGCCCCAAATGTCTTTGAATAATTTTTAGAACTATGAAACTATCTAAACACCTACAGTCCAATTATACAAGGCGCCCTACGTGATCGGTGACTCAAAATTGGGGCTCTTCACCCGAGGCTAATCTTCGAAATTGAACCTTCCAATAACTCATAAAATGTCCACCTTCACTAATCCAACTTCAATTTTGCTTGCGGACTAATCGCGGCCCACTTCAAATTCAAACCTTTTCTTAATTACCCGGAATGACCCAAAAATGGAAAACTAACCAAACGACGTCCAAAATCTTACAAACTTTATATCAACGAAAGCCTAAGAGACTAGGAACACAGCAGTGCCTCTTTACCTTGGTCTAAAGGCCGGGTGGCTTCGAAAACTCGATCCAATAAAGAGGGCCAAATTTGTTTTCGTCGTATCTTTCAAACGGTGAGGAATCTGCGAAAAGGGACCATGGAAATGAGTTCAGAGGGTCTAAAAATGGTGGGAGGGAGGTATGGGTCGGCCTGGAATTGCCGGAAAATAGGAAAATCCGGTGACCCACCGTGGCCGCCGCCACCGTGTTCGCAGTCTCGAACCGGGCGCGTCCAAGAAAGGGTCTGGCCGTGAAATTTTGCCGCGACGCTGCTCGGTGGTGGCGCTCCCTGGCCAGCGCAGAAAGTGGGTGGCCGGTGTCGTCCCACCCGCCAAAAACCCGTTTATCTAAAATGGCCGAAACACCAGCCTCGCTGCTCACGCTTTGAGTTTTCTAGGGTTTTGGAGCTCAAAATGGGTTTGTTGGGGCTACGGTTCTATTTGCACGCAAACTAGGTTTTATATAGAGCCTAGGGTCGCCGTGTAAAAACCCTAGACTGACGGCAGGATAATCGCGAAACATCGCCGTTGAACTCCTCAGGTCATAACTTCTATCCGTAGTCGGATTTTGACGCTCAACCTGGCCTATGAACTCGTGACGACGAGGCCTACGAAATGGTGTCTTAGTCAACCCAAAATTATCCATCCTTGAAAAAGTCAACTTGGACCCACATACTAATTGTTGGTCAAACTTGGTCAAACGTTTTAAAAACTTGTATTATTTGGTACAGGTCGTTACAATTAAGAACCGATCGAGGTCGAGAATATTTGTTTGACCAATTCAAACAATTATGTGATGAAAAGGGAATAGTACATTAGTTGACTATCCCGTACACTCCACAATAAAAATGGAGTTGCAAACATATGTAATAGGAAGCTCCTTGAAATGATTAGGTCAATGATGGCTCAGGCTCATTTGCCAATCACCTTTTAGGGTGATACACTTTTAATGACCACATTTATACTTAACCGAGTGCCTTCAAAGTCCATTACAACCACTCCATATGAGTTATGGACCAATAGGAAACCTGACCTAAGTTTCTTAAAACCTTGAGATTGTGCTGTCTATGTACATAATTCCTCCCATAAATATGGAAAATTAGGGTCAAGAGGAAATAAAAGTATCTTTATAAGATATAGTGAACAATCTAAAGGATATGTTTTCATAGGTGAGCAACAAGGTGGTAACATAATTGAATTTGAATCACGCGATGTCAAATTCTTAGAGAATGATTTCCCTAAGCAAGGACGAATAGGTGAAGACCTATTATTGTATGAAACTAATGACCGTATTATTCGGGTCGTGATAAGAATTGAATCCATTCTCTTCAAGCTATGTTTTAAATGATGAACTAGTTTAAAATCACCTAAACACAACCTCGAGTGGATCCAACTATTGTCGTGGTCGACTATGAGTAACAACTCAACTAAATGAATCCTAACTCAAAAGTTAAACGACCACAACTCGATTCCTAGTCACACCTGAGATCAAGGGAAGCACGACATGTTACTCCACAAGATGAAAAAGAGCCGAAAAATATAATAGAAGCTCTCAATTGTCCTACTAAGGAACAATGGAAAAAAGTAATGGAAGAAGTGATAGAGTCAATGAAAACAAATCAAGTGTGGGAATTGGTTGATCCACCCAATGAAGTAAACTGATTGGCCACAAATGGATCCTTAAAATTAAGCGTAAGGTGGATGGCACAATTGAAAGATACAAAGCCCGCCTAGTCGCAAAAGGGTATACACAACAGGAAGGAATAGATTATGAAGAAACTTTTTCACCTGTTATCAGATTTACCTTAATAAGCTTAATTTTAGCTATTGTTGCGAGTATGGACCTAGAATTACATCAATTGGATGTAAAGACTACTTTTTTCAATGGAGAATTAGACGAAGAGATCTACATGGAACAACCAGTAGGTTTTGTAATTCAAGGCTAAGAACATAAAGTATGTAGACTTTTAAAGTCGATTTATGGCCTTAAGCAGTCTTTGAGACAATGGAACATTCAATTTCATAATGTAGTAATGTCTCATAATTTTGAAATGATCGAAGAAGATCATCAGGGTTTGGCATTAAAGTTCGAAATACAAGTTTGTAATCTTGTCTTTATTTGTAGATGACATACTGATAGCTGGAAGTAGTAAGAAGTACATTCTATAAATAAAAGGATGGTTGTCATCCAAATTTGAAATGAAGGATATGGGCGAACATATATCCTTGGAGTTAAGATTTCAAGAGATCGATAAAAGAAATTGGTTTCTCTTTCACAAGAGCAATACATTAAGAAAATCCTTAAGCGATTTAGAATGCAAGATTGTAAACCCATTGACACTCTTATGGCAAACGACGAGACCTTTAGTCAAAGATTATGTCCTAAAACCTTAGAAGAAAAGGAACAAATGAGCAAAGTTCCCTACTTAAGTGCAGTTGGAAACCTGATGTATGCTATGATGTGTACTATGCCTGATATCTTTCATGTTGTTGGGATGGCTAATAGATATCAATCTAATCCAAGTCAAGAACATTGAAAGGTAGTTAAAAAGATATTGCGATATCTAAAGGGCATAGTAGACTATTCATTATGTTATCAAGGAAATAATATGCAATTAAAGGGCTATACTAATGCTGATTAGGGAGGAGATTTAGATGAGAGAAAATCTACATCTGGATTTACATTCTTACTCAAGAATAGTGCCATATCTTGGAGTAGTAAGAAACAATCCTGCATAGCCCTATCAACAATGGAAGCTGGATTTATAGCGTTATTAGTGTTAGTAATAGTGCTTTAGGCCTATCGTATGGACATGGTATTTTGACTATTTATGAGAATTAATTATTATGATGATTTGCATGTTTATTATATATAATGTCCTTGAATAATATTATTAATTATTCTAAATGTCCCTAATCTGGTTACGTTATGGGAACAACAATGAATTAAGATTAGTATAAGTTTGATTGATATTCATGGGATGAATATGTGTATGAGATACAAATCAAATTTATATGTATTTGTCAGAACAAATATCGATGTAATCTGCCTGAGATTAATACATGGATCAAAGTCATAAATTAATCTCTAATAGTTGTGTCATTAAACTTTGACTCGAGCTCGCTATAGTTCCTTTCAACATAAGGAATATTGTGTTTTGATATAATCAAACGTTGTCTTTAATCGATGACTATAGTTGTTATGCTCCAACATAATAAGAATTTATGTAGTGAGATATGAGCGATTAAACGGAATTTGTCCTCTTATTACAAGAGATATCTCCGTCTTCGACAATCGACCGGCACGGCCGCGCTCAAAATCGAATTGACAGCATCAATGTCATTTGTTTAACAAATTTTAATTAGGCTTTATAATCAAATATTAACGATATAAGGTCGACTTGTCCATGCCTTATATTCTATCAAGATATCATGAGACAAAAAGGATTATGTCATTAGCTATATTAAGGGTTGTCTCGATCATGAGCTTTTCTATTAATTTGGGTAGTCATAATGTCTTGCTAGAGGCCACTTATGACTTGTAAGATCAAATGTGATTTAGTCACCGCCAATGTTTAATAAACCTATGTGGTTTACACAAGAATTTAATAATAATCTTATGGTTTTTATTCTGTGAGTAATCGTTTGATGAGATTATTTTAAATTACAAATAACAATTAGTTGTTATTTAAATTGAATTTAATTTTTGAGAAAGTTTAAATTGCGGATTTAAATTATAAATAAATAATTAATTGGTTATATTTTCTTTATCGGATAAGGAAATAATCAGAAAGGGTTTTAAATATATAATAACAGCAAATTGCCTTATCTGATAAGGAAATTCGTATTTAAATTGTTATTATTTAAAAGAGTTTTAAATATATAATAATATAAATAAATTCTGCATCCTTATCTCGTATAGATTTGAATTTAAATTGTTACTATTTAAAAGCGTTTTAAATATATAATGATATAAATTCGTTTCCTTATATGATAAGGAAATTCGTTTTTGATTTAAAACCCCTAGCAGACTTATAAATATATGTGAGACATATATTTTGCGCTTGTCTTTTTTACTCAAGTACAACCAAACAAAAGTAGGAAAACCCTAATTTCGCTTTTTTGAGAAACGAACTCGAACTAGCATTCAACAAGATCAAGCCTATTATTTGTTCGTGGATACTTGGTGTAGGGTGGTCGCTGTAAAGGCAGCACTTTGAAGATCCGACAAACCAAGACGCCAGACTTTGAAGGCTTGATGAATCGATCTACAAGAGGTGCTCTGCTTACCCTTCCTTCGTTTTATGAAACGATGTGATCCTTCTTGTGGGTTAAGGGACAAATTCTTAAATTCCATTGCTTTCAGTTCCAATCAACTGATATTCTACCAGAACCCAACAAAGGGTATCGTGAGCCACTCAGGTTTTTGCTAAAATCACGATAATGCCATGTTTGATCGTATGTATGTGATGTATAAGGATTCTCACATAATTTGCGTTTTGAATATATGATATTAAGGGTTTGTGCGAACGACATAGATAATAGGTTTTGTTAAGTGTATTAATTGATTGAATCCGAAACCTAAAAGGATTCGCTAATAAGGATTAAGAATCCGACGGGATATTGCCATTAAAGTGTTTAATAGCATGTTATATGGATTCTGCTTATCTCAACTACTATACATGGACTGAATTCATATATCAATTCGATTTATCAATGATTGTTTGGTGGAAAGTAAAATACTCTATGTGTAATGAGATTACATAATATGTCAGTTTTAATGTGATTTTGATGGCTTTCTACTTTTATTCAAAAAATTCTATTGACGAGATCAATGAAAATTTAATTTTGAGACGTAAATCCTAATGTTTATAAAAGGAAAATTTTTTTTCCCAGGCGCTCGCCCCGACTCCCCGCGAGGGCGGCCCCCTCGACCCCCCGGCTCCTCTCGCTAACCGGCTAGCGAAACCGTCAGAATTTCCGCATAGCCTTTATGAAATTTAATTGTTTAAACACACGCCTATTATAATTTATTTTCTTTAATGCAAATTGTTTATGCTATATGATAACATGATATATTTTGCATGTTATGTTGCTTCACATGGTGCACAAGATACTTTTAGATCAAATGTGTTCGGGCAGTTATTATTATTGTTTTACAAGGGTTGTAATTATTAAATACGACTCGCATGCCGCTTTTTGTTTTATTGTAACTTTATTTTACTATTAGTAGTATTTATTTTAATTGTTGTAATAAATAAGAGACAATAAGCCATTTGAAGTCATGCAATCCAACCATGATGATGGAGGAGCTTGTGCCTATGCGCAAGTCGTGATCAAATCGACGCGTCATGGAGCCGGCTTATTACTACCTAGGAATGATCAAGCATCTTCATGTCAAGCTACGGAGATCACTCTAGATTAAGGCCATAATCAGTGATTAATGCCATTATATGCAGCGAAGGATGCTATGTATGATGTTACATGAGTATGTGATAATAGATGTATGATGAGATCTATTAATTGAAAATTAAAATCAATCAAGATCCTCTCACATAAAATTTAGTTAATATGCTATCCATATTTAAACACTATTAAACCTTTTATCACCTTAATGGGTTCTACCAAAGTGTATACATGAGGTTACATTTAGTGAGACAAGATGAGTAATGGTACTACCTATATGTTTAAAAAAATGGTTTAACTTTTGCCAGTTAATGTAAAACGGTTTTAGCCTAATGGCATTAGATGGAATTTAAACATGCCGGGACATATGATGTCAAAATCCCATAAATATCTAAGAGTTGCATTTAGGATGTAATCAAAGGAGTTACCTACCTAAATAACTTAATTTTAAGTACATCTCAAAGTTTGACTTAAAGTTGAGTAAAATATGGATCTTAACTCACTAGATTATATGATTATTCTTGAGGGTTATTAATTTAGTGAGAATTTTCTTATAATCAAAATACTTATCGAACTTTGCATTCATTATGGCCAACAATAATAAATAAATAATTCTACTTATGTCACATCGGCCCTTGAGAAGGATAAACTTACTGGGACTAACTTCCTTGACTGGTTTCGAAATTTGAGAATTGTTCTCAAACAAGAAAGGAAGCTTTATGTCCTGGATGAACCTCTCCCTGAAGAACCAGCTGATAATGTTCCTAGAGCTGAAAAGAATGCTTATGAGAAGCATCATAATGACTCTATTGATGTCAGATACTGAAGTGCAGCATCATGAGTCTCAACTCTCGTATGATATGGAAAAGATGGAAGCTTATGATATGATCTTCAATCTTAAGGAATGTTCCAGCAACAAGCAAGGCAAGAAAGGTATGAGACTACCAAGGCACTGCATTCGCAAGACGGGCCGAGGGTGCTTCAGCAAGGCTCATGTTCTTAAAAAATGAAAGGCTATATCGAGCACCCTTGGATAGCTCGATTTACTGAGCCAAGAGTTAAAACTGATTTGATCCTGAATTCACTTCCTGATAGTTATACAATTTTGTCAGAACTATAACATGAACAAAATGGACAACCTATCTCCGAGCTGCATACGATGCTTAAAACCGCTGAGCGTAATAGATTAAAGGCAATCAAGCCCGGCTATGTTCTCATGGTTCAAATGGAAAGGGCTTCAAGGGCAAGGGCAAGGCAAGGGCAAGGGCAAGGGCAAGGGCAAAGGAAAGTACAATGCCCAACTTAAACCCAAACCTGAACCTAAGGCTAAAGCCCTGGGCGAGGGTGTTTGTTCTTTTCGCAATGAACCCGTCATCGGAAGAGAAATCGCAAGTCAGATTTAGAGGATCTAAAGAAGAAGAAGAAGATTGGTGAGACTAGTTCTTCAGGTATTTATGTTATACAGATTAATTTTTCTCCTTCTAGTTCCTAGGTATTAGATACTGGATGTGGATCTCACATTTGTACAAATGTGCAGGGGCTCTGTGGCATGAGTAGACAATCAAGAAGGGGAAGTTGATCTACGAGTAGGCAAATGGAGCAAAAGTCACTGCCACAGAGAAGTTATGAACTCACTTTGCCCAAAGGGGCTTTTATTAGTTCGGACAATTTCTATTATAGTTCCTACAATGTGTAGGAATATTATTTCAGCTCTTGTTCGATAATGATGGTTTTTCTTTTATTATTAAGAATACACTGCTCCATTTTCATAAAGATATGTTCTATAAATGCCTATTTACTGTGATATCTTTATGTTATGAACCTTCAAAAATCCAACAATTCTCGCGACTATAACATAACTACTAAGAAATTTAAGTCCAATGATTTAAATTCAACCTATCTTTTGGCATTGTCAGCCACATATAAATGAGAATGATCTCAAAACTCCATCAAGTTTGACTTTGAATTCATTTGATTTTGAATCATATATACATGTGAATCTTGTGGTCTATCGGGTAAGATGACAAAGGATCCCTTTTACTAGACACAGTGAAAGGCCAATGAATTATTGGATCTCATACTACGTATGTATGTGACCACAAGTTCAGACATAGAGGAGGTTACAAGTACTTGCATTACATTTACCGATGACTTCAACAGATATGGCGGTGTTTACCATGAGATATAAATCAATCATTTGAAATAAGCCCAAATCTTTTCAAAATTAACTCGCAAGATAATCAAGGCACTTCGATCTGATCGAGGTGGCGAATATTTGAGCCAAGAATTTGATGACCATCTTAGAACTTGTGGAATCATTTCACAATTAACTCCCCCTGGAACACCACAATGGAATGGTGTGTCTGAGAGGAGGAATCGAACTTTATTAGATATGGTTCGATTTAAGATGAGTCGAACAGGATCTCTTCCATTTACCTTTGGGGTTATGCACTTGAAACAACTACGTTTCACTAAATCGAAGTTCCATCCAAAGCGGTTGAAAAGACACTGTATGAGATGTGGACTGCAAAGGCCCAGCCATTTTTTTCTTAAGATTCGGGCTGTGAGGCTTGCGAAACGTCAGTTTCAAATGCTGCCGGAGCCTCCAAGTCCGATAAATGTCTTCTTCGTGGGGCATCCTAAAGAGTATTAAGGATACTACTTTTTACAATCCTATAGAGAACAAAGTGTTTGTTGCTCTAATGGTGTCTTTCTAGAAAGGGAATTTATTTCTAAAGGAACCAGTGGGAGTAAGGTACAACTCGAAGAAGTTCGAGAACCACAAGATAACATTGAACAGCCTATGGATACTCATAGTCAACAAACTATTGTTGACACACCTCCTATAGCACAAAATTTACGTAGATACATAGGATACGCTATGAGCCCTGAGAGATAGGATTTCTTGTGATCGATAATCATGATGTGTATTGTTAAGGATCAAATGAACCTACTCACTCTATCAAGAGGCTATGTTGGATACAGACTCTGAGAAATGGTTAGAGGCCGAAGTCTGAAATTCAATCCATGTATGATAATCAGGTATGGACCTTGATTGATAAACTTGAAGGTACAAAGACCATTGGGTGCAAATGGTTTTTAAAAAGAAAAACTGACATGGATGGCAAAGTGCATATACTTACAGTTAAAAGGCTAGTTGCAAAAGGTTTCCCAAACAACCTCATGGTATAGACTATGATGAAACTTTTTTCAATTCGTGAGCTATGCTTAAGCGTCTACTGGATTCTTATTGCCATTGTCGTACATCAAGGATTATGAGATTTGGCAAATGGATGTTAAAACCAAGGCTTCTTAATGGAAACTTACTCGAGGATGTACATGACACAACTTGAGGGTTTTGTACAACCTAAGAATTTTTGAAGTATAAGCTCAAAAGATCCACTATAACAGCTGGTGTCTGAGTTGAATCTTCTGGTTTACTTGAACTACCAAAGGGTCATCTGTCAAAACAAGGATGATTTCTATGTTTATAAGAAAACAGTGGAGCGCTAAATTATATTTTCATCTGGTGTGTTTACGATATGGCTTTACTCATTGGGAATGATATCCCTACCTTTTGCAGAATGTCAAGTCTGGTTAGGGCGGTTTCTCAATGAAAGACTTAGGCGGTTACCTATATCCTAGATAAAGATCTATAGAGATGTATCTAAGAGGCTAATTGCTCCAAGTCAAAGTGTTTATAGACAAAGTACTGAACGTGTCTAGTATGCAAGGATTCCAAGAGAGGATACTTCTGCCCATGCTTCATGGTATTACTCTTAGCAAATCTCAAAGTATCCTAACACTAAAGATGAGCGAGCTGATGAGTAGATTCCCTATGCCTCAAAGAATAGGATTCATCATGTATTCCATGTTGCACTAGACCTGATGTATCTTATGCTTTAAGCATAACGAGTAGATACCAATCAGATCCTGGTGAGAGTCATGGACAGCTGTCAAGAACATTCTTAAGTATCTGAGAAGGTCTAAAGATATGTTCTGTGGGGAGCATGATTGAAGATGATCTACAATGGTTACACAGATGCAAGCCTTAACTGACACAAAGATGATTTCTGATCGCAGTCTGGAGTATGTATTTCTGCTTTAAATGGTGGTGCGCTTAGCTGGAAGTTCAAAGCAAAGCACCGTTGTTGATTCTACAACTGGTCAATACATTGCAAGATCTCGAGCGCAAGAAAAAGCAGCTTTGGATCAAGGTAGTTCGTCACTCGACCTTGAAGGTTCCTAGCACATAAATCCTCGCTGATGTTTATTGTGACAATAATGGTGCTATTGCAATGCTAAAGGAACCAGGGTCACACTGTACCATCCAAACACATTCTCAGCTACCATCTCATTCGGAAATCATTGAGAGAGGTGACGTTAAGATATGCAGTTCCAAATGTGATGATAATGTTGTCGATCCATCACTAAGCCTCTAATTACGTAAGCAAAGTATGACTGGCCATGCTGGTTCATAGGTATTAGATACATTGATGAATCGTCTAGCGCAAGGGAGATTGTTAGTACAGTGCTCTAGGCTTATCGTATGGACATGGTATTTTGACTATTTATGAGAATTAATTATTATGATGATTGTATGTTTATTATATATAATGTCCTTGAATAATATTATTAATTATTCTAAATATCTTAATCGGTTATTGTTATGGGAACAAATAATGAATTAAGATTAGTATAAAGTTTTGATTGATATTCATGGGATGAATATGTGTATGAGATACAAATCAAATTTATATGTATTTGTTAGAACAAATATTTGAGAATCGCCCTGGGAGATTAATACATGGATCAAAGTCATAAATTAATCTCTAATAGTTGTGTCATTAAATCCTTGACCTGAGCTCGCTATAGTTCTCAATATATGAATATCAGGTTTTTGATATAATCAAACGTTGTCTTTAATCTACATCATAGTTAAGTTATACTCGAACATACAAGAATTATGTAAAGTGAGATATGAGCTATTAAATGGAATTTGTCCTCTTATTATAAGAGAGATATCTCTGGCCCTCGATAATTGAGACTGAGAAATGTATGGTTTTTGCTCAAAATGAATTGATTTGAGATCAATGGGGTTGTGTTTAAGTTTAGTCGGCCTAATTGGGTTTCGAGTAATCAAAGATAAAACGATATAAGGTTGACTTTGTCCATGTCTTATATTCTATCAAGATATCATGAGACAAAAGGATTGGGATGCCATATTGTACTATATTAAGGTCGGTTCTCGGGATCACCAGAATACCTTTCATTTAACTCAGAAATATAAATCTTGTTAGAGGCCACTTAATTTAATTAGATCAAATGTGATTTGTGTCACCACAATGTTTAATGAATCTTTAGGTCACATTAAGAAATCTTAATAATAATCTGCTATGATTTTTCATTTAGAATTTAAATGATTTAGATTATTTTAAATTACAAAGGTCAATTAGTTATTAAATTCGAATTTAATTTTGAGAAAGTTTAAATTATGATTTAAATTATAACAAATAATTTAATTTGTTATATTTTCTTATTGATAAGGAAATAATCAGAAGGGTTTTAAACATATAATAATATAAATTAACGTTTCCTTATCCGATAAGAAAATTCAGATTTAAATCTTTGTTATTATTTAAAAGAGTTTTAAATATATAATATTATAATAATTGTGGTCCTTATTCTGGAGCAAGGATTTGAATTTAAATGTTACTATTTAGTGCCGCTTTTAAATATATAATGATATAAATTCGTTTCTCTTTATCTCGATAAGGAAATTCGTTTGATTTAAAACCCTAAAGAAGACTTATAAATATATGTGAGACATATAGTTTCAAGTAAATTTGTCTTTTACTCTGGCACAAGCAAAACAGAGAAAAGAAACCCTAATTCGCTTTGAGAAACGAACCTGAACTAGCATTCAACAAGATTGTTTATTATTTGTTCGTGTGTGGATACAGAGGGTGGTCGCCGTAAAAAGACTCGAAGATCCGAATAAACCAAGACGACTTTGAAGGCTTGACGAATCAATCTACAAGAAGTGAGTTCGCTGCACTTTCCTTCTCGTTTTTATGAAACGCATGTGATCTTGTGGTAGGGTTAAGGGATAAAATTTAAATTCCGGGCCGCTTAGGTTCCAATCAAACTGATATTCTGCCCGTAACCTAAACAATTGCCCCCGTGCGTGCTGAATATGGTTAAAATTCCTGAAAATTCAATAATGAAAAGGAGATGCCATAAAGCCTCAGTCATCAACCAGAATAGCTCTGTTACTATAGCTTATACTAAAGACCTTAAGTTCCATGCTAAAACCATACATATAGATATCAAATACAATTTTGTAAAAGATGCAGGGTACGAAGGAAGTGAACTGAAGTACAATAACAACACAAGAAATGGTCAGCAGATCCATTCACAGCCTGTTCTAAAGAAGCTTACTTTATGCATGTCAAGTCTTTAAGCTTACGTAGACATTAAAGTGTATTTAAGAATATGTACTTCCTAGCATGTTCACGAGTATTATTTTATGATAATATATTTTTTTTATTCTCATATGCTTATGAAACATACATTAAGTACATATGAGATATAGAAGTGTGGCCTGACATATGAGATTGGACTCCACTGCCACAAGCAATCACCCTAGTTACTGCATCGAGATGAGACAGCTTTTACTACTATTATTTAGGTGATAATTGAGAGCAAAGACTTAAATACAAATGTCGATTTCATTTAAAGAATGAATGAAATATTAATCACAAGTGAGACATCACTTAATCAGTCTTAAAGCCATATTGAAGGTATGATGTTTTGATAAAAAAAGTATGTGAGTGAACTCATAGTTAGACATTAAGTGTGTTGAACTACAATCTGTACGGTGTTGAAAGAAAATGCATAAAGACAAACACTCCATGAGAAATGAGATAACCCCTTAACATGTGATTCATACTGTGGACCATACCCGATCCACGGGTCGGCGCGACTCGCTTTTAAATGGAAGGAAAATGTAAAAAAATGAAAAGAAAATGTGGGTTGATTTTCGAGTTTTGGAAAATCCGTCCTCGAGGAGGATGCTTTTCTTGGTTTCTACTACTTTTGTTGTTATTTTATAAAGCGGAAAACTAAGTAAGAAATTAAAAAACCCTTAATGACTTTGGCGATGGAAAGTGGTCTACTTAAAACTATTTCTCGGGTTTGTCGGGGGACACTCCATCGGAAGGTACTGCCATGAGGTAGCACCCCTCTAGGTCCCGAACTTATCTCTACTGGGTGAATTGGGTATGTAGAGCATATGGATCACATATCGATAGTCTCCTAGGCTAAACATACAACTTAGATCAGGACCAACCTAATTGTATCAGTATGCTAAAAACACTCAACCAAAAGAGAGCAAATGGCGCGGTACTCCCGCGGGTCCCCGGCCACGCTGGGCCTACATCAAAGCAGTTAGCCAAAAACATAGCAAGCATGCATGACACCCAAAACATAAGGCATCTATGTGAAATTCATTACCCCACATTAAAGCACATGCCTGTGGTCCCAGCTATGTATAGCAGAATAGATAGGGCAAATAATACATCATACATCATACATTTAAAAACCAAATATTGATCCTATACTAAAAGAAAGGAACGAAATTTGAAAGAGGTAGAGTGGTTTGCTTACTTTAGCACACATTCCCTTTAAGTCCCTGAAACTAAACCATACATGCAATCCCACATTGCCCTACCTCACATTTGTTCAGAGCCAAAAGCGGGCTCAGACCTAAAGACAGCCTACAGGTTTCCTGGGGTAACTAAGAGCACGCCATGATAGATTCGGGATTAAAACATGCTAAAATATGGGGCTGCCCATGAGCTGTCTTGCAAAACCGGTTGAATCTGTTCTCAACCAGTCCAAACGATTGAGAAAAATTCTGAAACATTGTCAGAAAATTCCTGCAAAGTTGGGGAATCCAACAAACAAAAGGAATGTAATTCCGTTTCTAATGACCTTTGAGAACTAACCCCGAGCAAAGAAAAGTATCAAACTATCATTCGACCAAACCGAACCTCATGAACATTGGTTCGGTTCCCAACAATCCCAGACGGTTGAAAAAAGATTTCAAAAATTTTCAAAACCATCATACAAAGTCAGGAATCTAGCACAACAAGCGGTGATCGATTCGGCTCGGATAGTGAACTTGACCAAAACCAACGAACCATAAGCGCTCACAAACCTTACCTAAATGAAACGACTGATCTGGTTTTCCAACCAGTCCATATCATTGAGAGAGGCGCTCAAAATTTTCCAGAACTTTTACAAAAGAGTTAGAAATCTAACAAAACAAGCGGTGATCGATTCTCAGCTCGGATAGTGAACCAGCAACACCAACCAAACTACGCAAGCGCGCTCACCCTTGAAGCCTAACCTAAATGAACCGACTAATCTTGTTTCAAACCAGTCCAAATCGTTGAGAGAGAGGCTCTCAAATTTTCAGAACTTTATAAAAGGTTAGAAATCTAACAAACAAGCGGTGATCGATTCTCGGATCGGATGGTGAGAACCAACCAAAACCAACCAAACTACATGGCTGCCTTTCCTGCAAACCTAACCTAAATGAACCATTAAACTTGTTTTCAAACCAGTCAATCGTTGAGAGAAGGCTCTCAAAATTTTCCCAGAACTTTTATAAAGAGTTATAAATCTAACAAAACAAGCGGTGATCGATTCTCAGCTCGGATGAGTGAGAACCAGCAAAACAACCAAACTCATGAAACTGCCTTTCCTGCAAACCCTAGCCTAAATGAACAAACTAAACTTGTTTTTCAAACCAGTCAAATTGTTGAGAGAGGCTCTCAAAATTTTCCAGAACTTTTATAAAATAGTTAGAAATCTAAAAAAACAAACAGTGATCGATTCTCAGCTCGGATGAGTGAGAACCAACCAAAACCAACCAAACTACGCAAACTGCCTTTCCTGCAAACCTAACCTAAATGAACCGACTAAACTTGTTTTCAAACCAGTCCAAATCGTTGAGAGAGGCTCTCAAAATTTTCCAGAACTTTTATAAAAGAGTTATAAATCTAACAAAACAAACGTGATCGATTCTCAGCTCGGATGAGTGAGAACCAACCAAAACCAACCAAACTACGCAAACTGCCTTTCCTGCAAACCTAACCTAAATGAACCGACTGATCTGATTTTCAAATCAGTCCAAATCGTTGAGAGAGGCTCTCAAAATTTTCCAGAACTTTTATAAAAGAGTTATAAAATCCTAACAAAACAAGCGTTGATCGATTCTCCAGATCGGATGAGTGAGAACCAACCAAAACCAGCAAACTCGCAAACTGCCTTTCCTGCAAACCTAACCTAAATGAACCGGCTAAACTTGTTTTCAAACCAGTCCAAATCGTTGGCTCTCAAAATTTTTCCAGAACTTTTATAAAGAGTTAGAAATCTAAAAAGCAAACGGTGATCGATTCTCAGCTCGGATGAGTGAGAACCAATCAAAACCAACCAAACTACGCAAGAGCTGCTCCTGCAAGCTAACCTAAATGAACAGACTGATCTGGTTTCAAACCAGTCCAAATCGTTGAAGAGACTCTCAAAATTTTCCAGAACTTTATAAAAGAGTTAGAAATCTAAAAAAACAAGCGTTGATCTATTCTCAGCTCGGATGAGTGAACCAACAAAATAAGCGAACTACCCAAACTGCCCGTGAGGAAACTGTTGAACGGCTTTCACGTATGAGCGTGAAAACCAGCTCAAATGGTTGAGGAGAAACCTCAAATTTGACCAGAATGTATCTTAAAGAATAGAGTGGAGCCAGGGTATATTTCTTACCTCTTCCACCAAAGCATGAAAAAGAAACAAAGTGAGAATCAAGCGGAATCGATAAGCGTGCGTTTGAGCACGGAAAAGTGTCATAAAGGTCCCTTCCACTTTGATCTTTCTCCCCTTTATACAGATTCCCACCTCAGCATCTGAACCTACCTGGTGTTTTCCACCTTCAAGCTTTGGAAAGGGCCCACACAATCAGTCTGGGAAAGCGGCTTCCCCCATTTAACTCCTCTCTCGTTTTCATCTGGTGAATATCTTAAGATTTGACGCTTCACCTAAGTATCCACATGGAATTATGGTGGGCTGCATGTAACTTAAGCCAAGGCCCAAAATGGACCCACAATACTTCCCATGGTCGAACTGGAGCTTATGGGCCCGAACCATATAGGATTTGGGCTCCAAAATCACAAAAAATAGCGCTCCACACAAGCTGTCCCAATTAACCGGTTGAACCAAATGCCAACCAGTCCATCCGGTTGAGGAAAATTATGAAATTTTGATAGAATGTTCCCTGAAGAATAAGGAGACCAACAAAAAAAACGGTGCACCATTCCAAGTCGGATGAGAGATATAGTCGAAACAAGGAGGAGTACTCACCAAAATCACCCAAAAAAACAATGTTTGTATCGTATTTACTTACTGATGAACCAGTCAAACCAATTAGTCAAGCGGTTGACAAAATTATGAATTTTTAATAAAACCTCCTTGGCAAATAAGGAATCCAACAAAACAAGCGTTGAACAATTAAAGTTCGGACAGGGAGATATGATGAAGCAATTTCCGAGTCTTAAATTTGACATACTCTAATAAACTTTGATTAGGCTAAAACCTCGAGGGCCCACTTGCTTCCTATAGCACGATGCCCGATAAGCCCAAAAATAGCCCGTGACACTTTCTAAGAGTGAGCTACATCCTTGCTTCAGCCCGGACCACATACAAGCCCGCTGAGGCTCAGGAGACGGACTAAACCTAAAGGGCCACACTAATGGTGTTATATGAGAGCGATGGGTAGAGTGCTGACACCCATAGGATAAATGCAATTCTTTGAGGGGCAAGGTGAGGTCAACAAATATGCCCCTCTTCGAGTAGAGTGAATGAGCGAGTGAATCGTGGGTGCGAAGTGTGCAAGCGTGCAAGAGTGAAATGAACTTCTCTTTGAGACTCTTGAATGACGGCAATTTTGTCCCTTACTTAGTCTAGAAGACTAATGGAGCGAGTCACTCCAATTGAGACTTAAAAGAAAACTAGGCATGATGCAGGAAGATGAGTGGTCAGGGCATAATCGGGAAAGATAATGAAATCCTGACGTCTGCAGGAGAAGATGAGAAATTCGGAGCAAACTATAGAAGGTCGAGCGAAGCACCGAAAAGGTTGAATCCGGTGAGTGCAGGAAAGGTAGAATCGATGAGTCGCAGAAAGGTGGAATCAGGGTGAAATCTTGAAGAATTAATCGGCGATGCAGGAAAGTAAAATCGGTGAGTCTGGGAAGGAAAATCGATGATTACGAGAAGGTAGGATCCGGGAGTACGAAATAGGGATCGAGGCGATCTAGAAATGTGGGATCAGGAATGAGTGCAGGGAATGTGGGATCGGAGGCGAGTCTGGGAAGGTAAAATCAGGAGGTGAGTCAGGAAGGTAGGATCAGGGAGTCAAAATGGGATGCGGGCGGGTATCGGAGAAGGTAAAATCCCGGGTGGAGTCTGGGAAGGTGGGATCTAGGAAGTAATCGGAGGAAGGTAAAATGGAGTCTGAAAGGTCTGGGATCTAGGGCGATCTGGGAAAGGTAGAATCAGAGATTGATCTGCGGGAAGGGAAAATTCGAGGCGATCTTAGGAAAAGGTAGGATCGGAAATCTTTGGGAGAAGGTGGGATCGGCAGTATCGGAGAAGGTAAAATCCGGGTGATCACGGGAAGGGGAAAATTCGGGTCTTAGAAAATAGAAATCCGAGGCGGAGTCTTGGAAAGGTGAATCAGAGGCGAATGCGGGAAAGGGAGTAGAATCCCAATGAGTCTTAGAAAAGGTGAAATCCAGGGTGAGTGCGGAAAGGTGGGATCGGTCGAGTCTAGGAAGGTGAAAATCTGGCGATACGGAGAAGGGCCGGATGAGTCTTAGGAAGGATCGGAGAAGGGTAGAATCAGGGTGAGTCTTTGGAACCACCCAGTTAAAGGGATAGGGATGCCAAAACTAAGGCTCTAGAAGAACTAGGCGAATGGGGATGACCTAAAGCGAAGCCTAGAGGCATAATGGAAACTTAGGATGTAGTTGAAATCTTTGGCCTTGATGACAAAGGGTATGCCCGATTGTGACGTCGAGAAGGGTACCCTGAATGATAAGCGAGGAAACCCGAGCTTAATATGAGACGGAAATAAAGGGGTATGCCTGTAGGACAATCACAAATGTGACCAAGGGTGAAAGAAAGGGGTTATGCCTCGATCTAGGAATTATCGATGCCATGTCGAAATCTCATAAGCGCACATGCAGTCAAAGTCGAGAAATTTGAAAACATCTGATCACTCATTCACTTGAAAAAATCATCCATTTCATTCCATAAAATGATATAGGAGTATTTGATGTGCACATCTGATATGCAAGTGCCTTGATGAAAAAAACTGCGAAATAAATTTCTGAAGAACGATACGTGCGAAACAATGACAAGTGACATATGGGGTGTGCGCCGGTGTACTTACTATTGAGTTGGCGAATATGAGCAAATCTTACCTAGGCTAGCCTTTAGAGCACTCATTGTATGAAGAAACCCGGTACATGTTGGAGCATATCAAACTTTGATGCCAAAATATCTCTGGGTGAAATGAGTTGCCGGTGTCTCACGTACGTGCGAGCAGTACCCGACATGAAAGGATGGGGGTATGCCCCAGTGTGAACGTGTCAAAGCATCAATCTAAGATGTTATCAATGGCCCCAATTCTCTGTATCATCTGTATCTAATCATGGACCTGAGGCAAGCAAACTGAATGGAGAAGCAATATGTGACCCTCGATACTCCCCCCAGAACAAAGACACATGGAGCATCCGTACTCGATAAGTAGATAGAACCGGTCATTATAAAATGCCCGAAGCGAAACCACGAGAGATCCTCATGGTCTCGGGGCGGTCTTACGACTCGGACCGTAATGTAGGCGGGGTGAAGAAGGTGAATGACATGATGGGAAGCGAGAGGCGAATACCCGATAAATCTTGCCCAGAGCCCTTATGCGCGCAATGTCAGATATCAAAGAAAGGATCATGTGAAACGAGGTGGCTCGGTGACATTCGAATGAACAATGTCGAATGACAAGTGAGTGCACGAAGGACACATCGCTTAAGAAATGAGACGATGATCAATAGAGTAGAAGAAGGCGAAAGTGATAAGAAAATGATGAATGGGTGCTTTGGAAAAACAAAGTGGGGATACAAATGTGGCAATGTGTGACAACGACGAGCTGACTCGTCAGAGAGCGTCGAAATCGAAGCAAGTCATAAGATGGGAGTGGTGATGCGAGGTGTGATCCGGGGACCTGAGTGCGAAACAGCCCAAACCTCATACCCAATGTGTTACCCAAATCCATGGAGAAAGATCGTACAATGCTCTCACCCAATTTTTAGAGGAATAATAAGTCTCTCAAACCTAAATGAGTAAAAACAAACACACTAATTTTTTTTTTTTTTTATGTTTTTTTTTTGTTTTTTTTCTTTGTTTGTTTGTTTGTATTTTTTTTTTTTTTTTTTTTTGCGCCGAACCACCAAAGTAGGTCGAATGCCATACTAACACAATCCAACCGAAAGAACCTCAAACCTCCAAGCCTAAATGGTCCTCTCAACCTAAGAATCCCATATCAAAACCAGCAGGCGAACGAAGGTGTAAATGAACCTGACTAGTAGCTACGGGATGAGAGCACGTCATCATCATATGAAGCGAATAGAGATGATAGAAACTACACTCAAAAGATAGATGATGCGAAAATGCAAAATCGAGAAAAGAAAAAAACAAGCAATGTGCGAGAAAGAACAAGAAGAATGTCACAATGCTCATAATGCTCACATATCAAATAATAAATGAAAAGCGCCTGAGGCGAGGCTGACCAGGTAGAAAAAGTATGCAAAAATTTGAATGAAAGAATAGGCCATAATAAACGCGTGAGGCTCAAAGAGAACAATAATAGAGATATATTAATGTATGGAATTGTAATAGAGAATATGGCTATTCAAAGTGATGGCCACCATCCTATGACCATGATTTTGCGCATAAAACTTCTTTGGTGATCCACATTGGTAGCTCAGTAGTTGATTTCCGATCGAGTCACATCAGCGAGTGCTCCTCTTGGTCGGATCTTGGATGACCTGGCCCGCTCGATTTGGTCTAAACTTACCTCACAGGGTCGTTGATCAATCCCGAAGGACCTTCAAGACTAGGTCTTTTGAAACTTCCTAGGCCCTGACCTTTTCTGTCTGCCGAGTCATTTTGCCTAACCACGATGAAGCACTGAACATGATCTGCGCCCTCCAATCCTCTCATCCGAAAGGTTGGCTGATCATAGCAGGAATTTGAACCCACTCAGTCCTTAGATATCCCTGATGCTCTAATGCTACTCATAAGGACCCCATCTCAATTTCAATAGGCAACAACCTCCATGCATATACCAAAATAAAGTGTAGACCCCGGTAGAAATCACGAAAAAGATGTACGATAAATACAATCTGCGAAAGGGCTTCTCTGACCAATCCACTGAAGTCTCGACCATCTTTCGAATCCTCTTGATATTCTTATTTAGAAGCCTCAAGCGCCATTAGTGCGTGGTCTATATGCAGAATGATCGATGATCTTTGAATACCCATACTCTTGAACCCGATGTATCCACATCGCCTCACGGAAATGCCTCATATCTGAGATCGCTCATGGGGACCATATCGGTAGATAATGCGTCGATGAATTTGGCCACTCTGGCTGGCACATCGCAATCCAGGCATAAGTAGCTACCCACTTAGTGAAGTAATCAATAGCCACGGGATGTACTCCATGCCCACTGAAGACTTGGGTGAGATCTTCCCGATAATATCAATACCCAGCAATGCGAAAGCATGGCCCGGGGATGTAAGTGCATTGCAACTCATGGGTAACGCGTGTATCAGAATCTCCCGTGCATTTGGCCAGTCGGGACATCTCTGTACTAAGCGGCAGCAATGTCTGTCTCCATAGTCAACCAAAGTAACCAATTCTCATGATCTTGCTTGGCTAGCATGTGGCCTCCCATGTGTGGGCCCTGGAGACTCCGGCACCAGAACCTCCTGTTACTTGATTTGCGCGGAGGCGCGGTCCAGACATAATAATAACGAGGCCTTGGGTGATCTCTATAAAGAGGCATCACAAATAACAAATCTGGTGGCCAATTGTCTCAATGCTCTCTTATCCTTGGTATTGTGTTCAGAGTCGCATATGGCCTCATGATAAATATCATGATACCATAGTAACTCATCCACGATTTTTCAATATCTCCAATCAAGCAGCGATGGCGAGTGCGAACTGGTCTCAATCAATGGTCGAATAGTCACTCCCACGGGAATCTCAACCACGAAGCTAAGGTGGCTAATGCATCAGCAAAGCGATTCTGCCCCCAGACGGATGTATATATCTTAACTCATCAAATCGTGGGCGGTCTAATGACGTAGTGGAGGCTTCAGAAACTTCATCTCGAGTCAGCGGATGCACTTGGAGTGCAACAACATAACTAGAATTGGAATCCCCATGGATCTCCAACTGTCTAATGCCAAGATCCAGTGCAGTCTCTAGGCCCATAATGCAAGCCTCATACTCAACTATATTATTTATCAGCGGTGATGATCGAAAATACTAGTAAGCCCGATGCGAATGCATGATCACCACGTGGTGATATCAATAAAGATACCAATAAACCAAGTGATTAGGCACCGTTGAATGCAAATGCCATCCTATAATGCATGTCATTGAAACAAATTGCTCATCGGGAAAATCATAAATCGATCGATCATCATCGGATCTTTGGAAAAGCGAATGATTTGCAACAATGCTTCCCTTTACCAATTTTTGTGTCACATCTTTGAATATCAAACTCTGTCCGTGAACCAACCATCTCATGAGCCTACCGGGTGAGCAGTCCGATTGACAATATCTCAATGGATCCAATTGAGAGACCAAAAGTATGGAATACTCTGTCACATAGTACTAAAATCTATCTGGTAGCCCCGAGCAACCTTCATGAGGCGCTTCAATCCTCAGGTAATTTTCATGTTCCATCATCCTCTTACTTAGATAATAAATGGCTCGCTCCTTTCTGAATCATGGTGAGCTAACATGCATCAGCTATACTCAAAATGACAAATATAGAAGCGAGGGCCGCCCGTGTGGGAGGCACTAAAGTGGGGAGAAATAAACCTCCTTGTCTTCTCAAAAACCTTGCTGTCGATCATGTTCCAGACATGACTAAGTTCTTCCTCGGAGAGGCGAAAGATAGGCTCGCATATGCAGTAGTCTAGCAATGAAACGGCGATGTATTGTAGTACGCCTAAAAGCCTCCTGATCTCTTTCTCAGGTCCTCAGGCGGCATGTCAAGTATGGCCTTGGTCTTTGCGGATCGACCTACCTCTGGCGCTCATATGATGTGACCTAGCAATTTCCCGAGTTACTGAGGTGCACTTCTTGGGATTCAATCTCAATCGAATTGTAATCCTCTCGAAGAATCTACGCCAAGATACTAAGTGATCCTACTGCTTAAGGATTTCACTATCATGTCATCCACGTATACCTCGACATCTTTATGCATCATATCATGAATAGTAGTGCGCGGCTCTCTACGATAGGTGGCCCTGCATTTTCAACCGTGGCATAACTCGGTAGATAAGTACCCCGTCGATGATGAAGGAAGTATTATACATCCTCTGGAGCATCAAAAATCTGATTATACGAGCATCGCGAAGGACAACGCGGGTGCCTGTGATCTTATCAACGGCATGCTCCCTCGATGTGTGGGAGAAAATCATCTTAAATTTAGCCTTAGCCGAAATCTCGAAAGTCAACTGTTTCCTAACCTTGCCATCCTTTTTGAGCAAGGGGGCGACATTGCTTGACCACTCGGGATACTCAACCCGGCAAAGCCAACACAGTTGCTTCTGAATTTCTTCATAACTGTAGACTCCAGTAGTTGTGTAAAAATTTGCTGTGACTCAGGTGGGAGGCGAGTGCTCTATCTTCTTGAGTGAATATTTGTACAAGTGGCCTCTGAGGCGGCAACGCATATCTTGGTACTGTGGTGGCAGATGTCTTAGAAAAGTGACCCAGGCCTGAAAGGAGTAAGCTGGTCTGGGCTGGTCACCCCCATCATATGGTAGGAGTTACGGCGCAGCCGAACGGAGGGGTGACGTGGGGACACATTGTCTTGTCATGCGATGGCACCAACATCGATGGTCTGGGTCACCGACCACGGCTTCTTCCCTTAGAGTGCGAAAGGGAAGAGTACACTTATAATCCTCTAGATATGCCCTCCTCAATGCCATAGGGCCTGAACCCATGATCAGTATATGGGAAGCCGTGAGGATGCCTAGAAGGCTGAAATTTGAAATGCGCTAATCATCTTGATCGATCGCTACGAGGTATCTATAATTTGTGCTATCTCTCCCTCCGCCGGAGATAAATCAGAAATGCTTGGCTCATCAGGCCTCTGCAGGCCTCAAACTCTCAGGGATACGTCCACTACAGTATTAAAGAATCTTTATCGATAAACTCTTGTCCACGATCGTAGTATCCTACGCTCGAAGAATTAATAATTCTTAAACCAATGTTGACGGCACCACTTTCAGTCACGGAGGAAAAGCCTGTCATCTGTGCCTCATCAATCTATGCCCCGCGCATAAGCATTGTTGTATAAGCAAGTGAATGCGGGGCACCCTATCAGTATGCACCTCTCTGATGTCCGGCATGCGGAACTCGGTAGCCCTTTGGAAGAATTAAATCATATCCGTCCCGAGCACATAACTCCATGAAACATGCGGAGACACGATCCCTCTTATAAATCCCTATCGTCTGAGACTGAGTGTCATCAATAATCGGTCACGGGATTACAACGAGAATGTGGCATGGTCCCGGTCACCGTAGCAGCAGAACAAGCTCCTTTGCGGGGGGCTGGTTGAAGACCGATGGTGGTGGTGGAGGTGGGCCCATGTAGTCCTGCCCATGCGGTGGTCCAGATATAATGGTGGGGAGTGGTGGAGGTGGGCCTTCGTGTCTGTCTGGTGGGTCCGGATGATGGTAGTTGTAGGTGGAGTCAAGGTAGATCCATGCGGGGAGGTTGCTCCAGTGGCAATGATTGGGCTGTACACATCGATCCTCTTGTCCCGGTCGATACATAGCATCCGGGAGAGATGCATAGTATCAGTAATCTCGGCTAGGTAGTGCGTGATGGCGTATTGAGAGTCCCGTATCTCTATGATTTGATGCATTCCAGGCCCGAAATGTGTGGATCTGAATCTCTAACAAAGTCTACCTCGAGATCAGAATCCAAGCTGGGGAACCCCGGGTCAAAATCTTAATCAAAATCCTGCAGAAGAAGTAAAGGGTGTGGATCCCAGTGACTATAGTCAGGAGAATCAAATCTGATTATGCAATCCCAGTATAAATCCTCTATAGGAATGGTGACATGTGATGTAACATCTAATATGATAAATGGCTCATGCGGAGCGAATTTGACTATGTAATACTATTACCTGGGGTAAGATGGCTCAGTTGGCAAGAATGAGTCCTAAAAATTTTATATGGCCGTGCCCACAGGATACAATAGGAGATCTATTGATAATGATCCAGCAGTCTGAGACACACTGGCCATGCAAGTATCATGAGGAAATCTAGCTCGGGGCTATCACAGTCTTTCATTGCTGGATATCAGTGTCTCATAGTGCTCCCATACAGCGATACTAGCCACACCAGCCTCTTTGGACCACTGTTCCCAAGCCTAAACATTCAAAGGGGCAAGCGGAGTTGGGAATGACTCCCCGAAGCAACTCCCTTAATCATGATGAATAATGTACAGACTGATGATTAGAAACAGGGGATACAATCATGCCTCTGACACAGCGGCAGCGATCATCTCTGGGAAGAGGCGGTCATCTGACAAACAATCATGCGAAGAGTAAGCTATCAATTTACACACATTACAGTCTGCAAGCCTAATCCCAAAAATGTTATATCACAGATCTGATAATAGTAGAAAGCATGCTATAGTCAAAGGTGAACACACAGCATGGTTAAATCACAAATGACCAAATACCAATCAAGTGTATGATCAATAAATTATCTGTAACCAAAGGCCTCATTGAGAGAACCGTATTAGCCCCGATATACACAGCTCCTGAGTTCAAACGATCTCTATATGGCAGGAGATTCTGAGTTAGGTCCACGATCAAAATTATGAATTTGTGGACCATGCCGATCCACGGTGGCGAGCTCAGCTTTTAAATGGAAGGAAAATGTGAAAGAAAATGTGGGTTGATTTTCGAGTTTTGGAAAATCATTTCGAAGGAGGGACAGAGGTTTTCTTCTGGGTAGTCACTTACTTTTTGTTGTTATTTTATAAAGGGAAAACAAGTAAGAACAAAAGAAGGCCTACGTGACTCAATTATGGAGGAAAAAGCGAGTGCATAGCTGATTTGATTAAGGGGTCAGATTACCTATCGAGGAGTGCCTCGTATGATGGCACCCTCTAAAATTACAGGAACTTGATTCTACTAGTGAATTTGGTATGTGGAACATATGGATCTTATATGGACAGTTCTGGGCTGACATACAAACTGGATCAAGAACCAACCTAAATGCAGTGCTCTCAGCATGCTTAAAACACTCTGTAGACAGATAAAGTGTGCAGCTGGTCCACTGGCCACGCTGCATCGAGTTAAGCTAAAAACCTGCTTAAGCATGTGGCATACCCATACTTAAAGGCATCTGTGGCATGAAGTTCATTGTTAACACCTGCCTGAGTCTGTATAAGCGGGAATGAATGAGCCAAATAATACATCATACATCATGCATTTAAGAGCCCAAATGGCTGGATCTATACCAAAAAGAAAGGCAGGGGCTGAAAGGAGGTAAGTGGTTTTGCTTACTTTGGCACATTCCTTTAAAATCTACAAGGCTAAACATGCGCCACTAATCCCATGCCTTACCTACTTTTAGGCACCAAACCAAAACTGAACTCAGACCACTAAAAGGCATTCCACAGTTTCACACAAGGTAACTAAACACGCATGATGATTAGGGATCAAGCATGCTAAAATATAGGGCTGCCACTGTTTATCTTGCAGTGGGTTTTAATACATTCTCAACCAGTCAACTGATTAGAAAATTCTGAAACATTGTCAGAAAATTCCTCACAAAGTTGGGAATCCAACAAAACAAAGGAATATAAATTAGATTTCTAATGACCAAGAACTAACCCAAACAGAAAGTACTCAAACTATCATTTCCAGCAAACTGAACTAATATGAACGGCTGGTTAGAGGTTTCCCAACTAGTCAGGCGGTTGAAAAAAGATTTCCAAAATTTTTCAGAACCATCCTTACAAAATTCAGAATCTAGCACAACAAAGCGGTGATGGATTCTCAGCTCAGGATGGTGAGGAACCAACTTAAAACCAACCCGAACCACGCAGAAACTGCCTTTCCTGCAAGAGCCTTACTGGCTAGACCAAACTGATCTGGTTTTCCCTTGGTCCATATCATTGAGAAACACTCAAAATTTTCCAGAACTTTTATAAAGGGTTAGAAATCTAGCAAACAAGCGATATTAGATTCTCAGCTCAGATGAGTGAGAACCAGCAAAACAGCAAACTACGCAGCTTTATCTCCTGCAAGGCCTTACCTAAATGAACCGGCTAATCTTTGTTTTAAAACCAGTCCAAATCGTTGAGAGAGGCTCTCAAAATTTTCCAGAACTTTTATAAAGTTAGAAATCTAACAAAACAAGCGGTGATCGATTCTCAGATCGGATGGTGAGAACCAGCCAAAACCAACCAAACTACGCAAACTGCCTTTCCTGCAAACCCTAACTAAATAGACGGCTAAGCTTGTTTTCAAACCAGTCCAAATTGTTGAGAGAGGCTCTCAAAATTTTCCAGAACTTTTATAAAATAGTTAGAAATCTAACAAAACAAACAGTGATCGATTCTCAGCTCGGTTAGTGAAACCAACAAAACCAACCAAACTACGCAAGCTGCTCCTGCAAGCCTAACCTAAATGAACCGACTGATCCCCAGTTTTCAAACTGATCAAGTATTGAGAGGCTCTCAAAATTTTCCAGAGCTTTTATAAAGTTACTTAAATCTAACAAACAAACGGTGATCGATTCTCAGGTCGGATGAGTGAGAACCAGCAAAATCAACCAAACTCGCAAACTGCCTTTCCTGCAAACCCTAACCTAATGACAAGCTAAACTTGTTTTCAAACCAGAATTCAAATCGTTGAGAGAGGCTCTCAAAATTTTCAGAACTTTTTATAAAGTTAAGTAACAAAACAAACGGTGATCGATTCTCAGCTCGGATGAGTGAGAACCAGCAAAACCAACCAAACTCACAAATTGCCTTTCATAAGCCTAACCTAAAATGAGCAGACTGATCTGGTTTTCAAACCAGTCAAATCGTGAGAGAGACTCTCAAAATTTTCCAGAACTTTTATAAAAGAGTTAGAAATCTAAAAAAACAACGGTGATCGATTCTCAGCTCGGATGAGTGAGTAACCGAAATAGGCCAGCTCACCCCGGCACTCCGCGAAATTTGTTGAGCTTAGGCACCATATGAGGCGTGGCAGAAGCTCAAATGGTCGAGGAGGAAACCTCAAATTTGACCAGAATGTATCTTAAAGAAGAATAGAGTGGAGGCCAGGAGTATATTTCTTACCTCTTCCACCGAGCAGCAGAAAATGGCCCAGGCATCAATGAGGGATGTTAGCGTGCGTTTGGGCCGGAAAAGTGTCCCGCCAAGGTCCCTTCCACTTTGATCTTTCTCCTTTTATGCAGATTCCACCTCAGCATCTGAACCTACCTGGTGTTTTCCACCTTCAAGCTTTGGGAAAGGGCCCCGATCGGTCAAAACGGCTTTATTTAACCACTCTCCTCATTTCCAAGCTGCAGTGAATATCTTAAGATTTGACTTGCTTCCTCCTAAGTATCCACTTTAGTTCATGGTGGGCTGCATCTCTTAAGCCAAGGCCCAAAATGGACCCACAATAGTGCCTAAGGTCGAGCTGGGGCTTATGGGCCCGAACCATATAGGATTTGGGCTCCAATCCTGAAAAAACAGCGCTCCACACAAGGCGTGGTCGATTAACCGGTTGAACGGATGCTTGATCCACCGGTTAAGGAAAATTATGAAATTTTGATAGAATGTTCCCTGAAGAATAAAGAGACCAAAAAAAAAAACAGTACCATTCCAGAAATTCAGGATGAGGGGAGATATGATCGAAACAAGGAGGAGTGCTCTCACCCAGAAATCACCCGAAAAACAATGTTGTATACGTATTGCCGATGAACCCGGTCAAACCAATTAGTCAAACAGTTGACAAAAATTATAATTTTAATAAAAAAACATAACGGAAAATAAGAATCAACAAAACAATTGAACAATTACGAGACCGGACGGGAGATATGATCGAAACAAGCTCAAGTGCTCGAATTTGACATACTCTAATAAACTTGATTGAGAACAAAACCTCGAGGGGCCCACTTGGCTTCCTGCACACGATACCCAGCCAACTAAAAAAATAAGCCATGATGACACTCTAAAATGGAACATACGCACTCAACGGACCACATACAAGCCCACAGGGGCTCGAGAGAATGAGACTAAACCTAAAAGGGCCCTAATGGTGTTATATGAGAACGATGGGTGAGTGTGACACCCATAGGATAAATGCAATTGCTGAGGGGCAAAATTGAGGGTCTACACATACATTGACCAACAAGGGTAATGAAAATAAATTTTTTTTTTTGTGTAAGGCCCTTGAGTTTTAAGTAATCTCGTATAGTATCCTTGTCACTCTGGTATGATTTCATAATTAGTAAATAGTGTTTGCTATCTTAGAATGTTACTAAAAGATTATGAATGATTCGATCTATCGAAACATTTCTAGAAAAAATAAACTAGATATGAATTATGAGAATCGAGGAAGAAGAAGATCATATTTACAAATAAATAGTAGCATCAATATGCATTCATAGGTTGACAATTATGTATTTATAGTGTGGAAGAAACATAATCATGAATTCATATTTCTTGAGATCTCATGTGAAATAGATGTGATAGAATGATATGGGATATAACATACTAAATATATTCCAAGAACCTTTCATCGAGAAGCTATATACTCCTAACATATATATAGTGAAAATACTCTCGCAGTATATATGGATGGTACGACTTATTTGACAAGTATAAGCCTTTAAAATTGAAAAGGGAATCGGTCCCATCATGTGTGAGTGAGAGATGTTAGTTCTTTTTTTATTCCATGTCGAGCACACATGATGTGACCTGGTGATTATTTATTTTAAAATTCAAAATTTAAAATGTTTTTCAAACAAGAGAAGAAACATGGAGACAAAAATAGTTAATTTCACAAAAAAAATAAAAATGAGGACAACATTCTTTTCATAAGAAAGAAAGAAAACAATCGCACTCTGAAAAAAAAAACTCTCTCCAAAACTCTAAAATCAAAAGGAGCAAGAACTACCGAAAGAAATCCCAATCTCAAATCCTTTATGGATTCAAAAAGTATGTCATCTATGTTGTGATAAATATAATACTAATTCGT
Source organism: Tetrastigma voinierianum (assembly GCA_016808115.1). Lineage (NCBI taxonomy): Eukaryota > Viridiplantae > Streptophyta > Magnoliopsida > Vitales > Vitaceae > Tetrastigma > Tetrastigma voinierianum. The sequence goes on along the minus strand of JAEQBH010003387.1, from coordinate 155,040 downwards.
TGTTGATTGATGTGATTGGAATTCGGACTAAGCATACATGATCTTGGACATCAGTTTGCATCTAATTCGATTTTATATCGGAGAAGCAAACTAACATGACCAAAAGATAAACTCCATAAATCTTACCTATCGTTTAATTAATTGCAATTATCCTTAATACATGTAACAATCTTATCCTGTCCTTCACATATTTATGTACATGATGAGTTTTAAAAAGTGTAAACAGATGTGTATATATGTTTCTCTTCCCCTTTCATCCATTCTATTTCAATCTCCTTAAAATCTTAATCAAATCTCAAATGCACCATTCTCCTTTTATTTATTTTATTTGAATATAAAAAAAAAATACAATATCAGCCATTGAAGTCTTGCTCAAGTGGTAAAAATGTGAAATGGGTATCCGGGAGAACCATATTCGAATCTTTATAAGAATAGAGTATTACAACATAATATGCAAAAGTGATTAGAAGTGAAAAAAAAATCATAAAGAGTAGTCCAATATAAGTAAAGTTTGGATAGGTTTTTTGAGCGATAATTTAGAATGCCTTTAACAGTGTTCAATGGAGTCTTCTCAATAACCCTAAGGGAGTCTAATAACGAACCTAAAAAAAATATTAAAGCATATTTAACAAATCAATGGAGAGAGGACATGAACCTAATTTGAAAAATGTGGGTGGGATGTGAGAATTAACTAAGATGAGAATAATCTACTTGTTTTCTCTAAAGAATCCAATATAATGTGATGGTTTATTACTCTAGAATTTGGTCACCTAAGTTGCACTTCCAAAAGCATATGAGAAAAAAGGGAAACATAATTTTCTTGAAAAAAAATTAATTTTATTGATACAAACTAGCAATACATTCGATATAGACATAAAATCAAATTAGCGAAAAACCACAAAAGATGAAACAACATCCAGGTTAATAACATAATGAATTAACTCAAAGCCTACATATTTGATAGTACTGTAATTACTAGAATAACTATGATTCCAATTATATAGCATTTTGATGATCATGATTTGATTTGTTGTCTCTATCTGATCGAATATGTTTTGTCGTTCGAATTGTCCACACACAAGTAAACGTCATAACAAGATGACGATGAAAACACGAAAAAACAAATTAAAACCTAGATATGTGTGGAATGACCACTTTATTGAGAAATAAAATGATAGAAATAAGTGTAGAGATGTGATTTCAGACCAACAATAACAAAAAAAATCACCATCTCATTGCTTAAAGAAAAGGGGATATGAGAGAAAAAAAAGAGCATAAGGTTTAAAAGGTAAAAATATTAAAAAAAAGGGGTAACTGTTTAAAAGGGACAAAAAACAAAAAACAAAATGTAAATCTAATCCATTTTCTTAAAACTCAAAAAGGAAGGATATTTTTACATCATTTTGACAAATTTACCCATTTAACCACCATACAAACCTAGACTTAGCTCCCTTCAAGTTTGTTCAAATATAACTTAATGATGGTTAAGTCCAAACTAAATAGCTACTGTACATGTTACAAACCTAGACTTAACCCCTTTCAAGTTTGTTCAAATATAACTTAACGATGGTTAAGTCCAACATGTATAGAAGTTGTGTTAGAAACCTGAACTTGACACCCTTCAAGTTTGTTAAAATGCTAACTTAATGATGGTTAAGACCGACATGTATAGAAAGAGGTTAGATTTGCAATATTTTTTGGGTTTTAACACATTAAGGGGTAATTTTGTCTAAAGTGAGGATATTTTAAGGTTACAAAAGTAAGAGGTTAGTTTTGCAAATAACTTTTGTTTTTATCCCCTTTAAATCAATTCCTCTTAGAAAAGTTATTGATTAGTAAGTTGATTACTAAAGAGCCAATTTTAGGAGCTTATAAGGGTGCTACAATTTTCCATGGTATATTCTTGATAGGTAACCTAGCTCTTAGAAAATATGTCTATTATGCCTAGCTCATGTGATAGAGCGCTCAACGTTTCAAAAATGTAAGGCATATGGAGGGAAGAGGTCTCGGGTGAGTCTCAATAAGGACAGTTTACTACATAGTAATTAAAGTGTTTAGTTGTATAAAAAAAGTAGTCATAAAATATAGAGGTAATTGACATGAATAATCTATAGTTTGATTGGTCTTCTTTAATTAGTCCCACCTACTGATTAACTAGGAACAATCCCATGTTTTGGGGATCCCGTATTGTATTGGTCCCGAGGCGTTGGTGATTGACTAAAGAAGTTAAAATAATTCTATATGGCCACGTGTCACTATTTAATTGGTCCCATAATTTTTATTTTAAAAAAAATCAATTTGATCATCTCTCTCATCTCTCGCCATGTGTCATCGTTTAATTGACTGCTCATTTTATTTTATTTTTTAAAAAATAAATTTTATCCTACACCTTTTTTTTTCTCTCTCTCTCTCTCTTCTTGCTCTTCGTGCTCGATCCACCTCCTTTCTTTCCTCTGTTGTAAAAATTTTATATTTCAAATTTTTGGCCTTATCATTTGGAGTTTTTGACATGAATAATCCATGTAAAGAAGATCGACCTTATTTTTCTATTTCAAAATTTCAGCCTTATCTTTTGGAGTTTTTGACATGAATAATCCATGTAAAGAAGATCGACCTTATTTCAAATTTGCAGCCAAATCCTTAACCTCCCCTCTCTCCCCATTGTTTTATGTGTAATTCTTGTTTCCATAAAGAAATTTTTGAAAAGATTTTTCCTGGTTACTTGTTTTTTTTTTTCACTTCAAAACAGCAGAATTTTGAAAAATTTCCACTCATGGGAGGTTCAGGGAACTGGATAAAATCACTGATTGGGCAGAAAAAGTGCTCAGATCAATGACCATGTGAGTTCGAATTTCTGGGTTTGATTATGTTTTTGTTCTTGTTTTTAGGGGGTTTTGATTTGGTTCCTTCTGTGTGTTTTCGAAGGAGGGTGGTGGTAATGGGAAGAGAAAATTGAGGCTGTGGAGGAGCTCTTTGGGGGGTTCGAGGTTGAGAGGAAAGAACATGGCTGCATCAGAGGCGCTCGATTCTTCAGTGGTGGCCGGTGATGGTTACTCCGCCACTGTGGCTGCCATTGTTCAAGCTTAGCCCAAGGATTTCATGGTGGTTGTAAGAATGGGCTGCGGTCGCATTGAACCTGACTTTGAGGCCTTAAGTAAATGGGTTTCTTTTTTTGCTCCCCTATTATTCATATTTTAACACAATTTTCCTAGAAAAAACTTAAGCTGTTTGGCTGCAAATTCTAGAGAAAATGTGTTTAGTGATTGCAAATTCTTCCAATAAAACAAAACCTAGAAACAGGGTCTAGAGAAGCACCGATCTAGTCAAGAAAGTTGAATCCCATTTCTTAGAAATTTGTTTGTATGATTCGAGAGAAAATGCATTTGGTGATTGCAAATTCTTCTTATTTTTCAAAAAAAAAAAAAAAAACCCCACAAACAGTGTTTTAGAAGAAGGACTAGTACAAAAATCGAAGAAGTTGAATCCCCATTTCTTAATCTCGAATATATCAATTCATCAGTTTGAATTCAAGTAAAATTTCAATGTTATGGTCACAACCTCATAGAGCTGCTAGAAATTACTAAATAATTTGTTGAGTAGAAGAATTCCATGGGGGATTAATTTGGAGTAAATGGGAAAATTGCAGGCAAGAAGAGCCCTAAGGGCCTTGAGAGCTTTGGTGAGGCCTCAGGCCATAGTTCAGAGCTGGCAGGCCCCAAAGCAGGCGACGGTGACTATGGCGACCCTCGGGCACAGCTCGGCAGAGCAGGTTGGGCGTCCAGGAATCGAGAACCACAGGGACCTTGGCCAAAGCCGTGTCAAATCCGTTTATCAAATATATTTCATTCTCAAATCTTTGCGGAGACGGTTCAATTTAGGCGAGCCATAAACATTTACACATTCAATAGGCTCATAACATTTAACAAAATGCATTTACAATGAAGGCATTCTATGCTTTTTCAAATGATTTACAAAATAGATATTAAGAGTTCAAAATGTTTTTGCAAAATATCAAAGTTAAAAAAGAAACATGACATGAATGCACCAAGTGAACGTACTCCGCGAATTCTTTCTTTATATGGTATTTCAGCTCGCCGATCTTGGAGTCCGCTTTTGATCACACTATCTATCATCGGTATCTGCCCATTGGTAAAAGCAATCGCTAAGCATTTTCATGCTTGCGGTTCTACTCTAATCCATTATTCGATTCCAGTTTAATTCAAATCATGTAATTTAACAATTCAAAACTTTCAATCTTTTGGATGATCAATGTCAATACAATACATATACTTGTTTATATACACAATCATTTATAGTTCATTGATCATCCAAATATACTTTCATATTCAATAAATCCTTGCATTAATCAAATCATGCATTTCACAATGCTCTTTTCTATCATTTCAATGCGACCAAACATGCTTTCAACTCCAATATTCCACAATCTCAATTCAATTCAATTATGCTCACAAAATTCATTTCACTTCTACAATTCAGGTCGGTTACGCATACTTGAATTTAACCTATGTTTTGTTATACGGGATATCGAGAATCAGAGCCACGGTCTCATTTGTATTTCTTGATCTGATATAAAAACGGTTTTATAACACAGTATAGTCCCTTGGGCTACTGACTGGTTATTAAAAATCAATTAGTGAACACTACCGATACGGTCCCGCTGGCCGCTGGATCTGAGGCCACATCAATACAATCATTCTGTGAGTAATCGTTATTTCGAATTTCATTGGTATACCAATTCATCTTTATAATGCTAAATAAACAAGTTAACATTCTATTAAGGGCGTTTCAAATCCTTTATAGCAAAATATAGTACAATACGCATACATTTGTATAAACAATTCATTTTCAATAATCTCGCAATTGTCAGGCAAATACTTCATTAACTACTTTTCTCAAATCCAATTAAATCAATTCAATATGCTTTTCTTATGCATTTAGGAACAAATAGCTTTAAATTTCAAACGATAATGGGGAGGAAGATAGGAACATACCAAAATCAAGCCGCTTGATTCCAATCTTCGAATCTCGACTTCACGTGGCTTCCTCCTCGTCAGCCCCTAATTCAAATATAAATGATAATCACATATTAGTGAGGTTATTCTAGACTTTTTCGTCGTGGCTTATGGTCTACCCTATACCCCTTAACTTGAATATTTTCTAAAGATACATGAGACTATATTTTACTCATGCTTCCTCAAGAAAAATTATAGCTCTATGAGTCTATTTCTAGTGAGAATTGAATCATCTCATTTGGATCACCCAAACTCAAGTTACGATATTTTAATGTCAACCGGTCAAGATGCCCACCACTTACTACCTAACGTTATTCCTAATTTCAGGGGTCTTAACTCCATAATTTGGTAATGGTTCCTTCTACTCATTTGAAGCTATGGTTCTAAGGTTTCTTATCGAATCATCCAATTTGGATCACCAAAACTCAAGTTACTGTACTTTTTACATCCGTACTACTCCAATTGCAGCGTAATCTAATAGCCTACACATAGCCCAATTTCTGGACAGATTTTTGGGTACTTTAGGGTAACAATTTGCATACACTTCCTTCAAGTAAATTATTCCCCTAGAAGTCTATTTTACCTAGAATTTTGAATTACTCAATTTGGATGAGTGAAACTCAACTTATGACCAAAACACTATAACAATACCCAAAACAGAGCATAACCAGTGAGCTACCCAAGCTCACCTTTAAGCCCGTATTTGGGAGCCTTAGAGCTACAATTTGCTCCTGGTCCCTTCTATACATTTGTAGCCCTATATCTTATGGTTCTTTACAAATTAGAATAACTTCATTTGGATGATTATAACTTAATCTATAGCCAAAACAAGAACAGGGGTTTTTACAAAATTTTGATAGCATTTCCTTTGAAAACTCAACATTTTCCCTTTTTACAACACTACACAAAACCAATCCAAACCAATCCCAACCAGAAATACAAATAAACCTCAACACAATCCCAAAACTCATTTACAACCAAAACAAAACTCACTCACATTTATTCCACTAAAGCATAAGACAGTAGGTTCAATATTTATTTGACTCTATCAATCACTTAGTTATTCTTGATCTTGTGAGGCAAGAACAAAGAACACCCTTGTTTGATCACCGCGATCCCAACCCAATCATGACCACCAACCTCGGACACTCGTGAATGCCTGATGACCCGACATTTTTCACTTAAAATCTAGCGTAGTCTCCTTGTACGGGAGCCTCACCAAAATACAAAACTTGCCTAAACCCGCGCATATCCCTGGGTCCCAAATAAAGGTAATATAGTCCAATATATATCCACACGCCACTGGGGCCCATAAACAATCACTCAATACGCATACCAACTATGAATCCAACTATATATGCTATAAAGTCATAAGAGTTACAATATTTTCACTCTTAAACAATACATATATTAAACTTAAAGAGTTCTAATACATGTGGAAACCATAAATGGGGCCACATTCGGCTTCTTCAGAACTCGGCCCTGGGATCTAGCTGCCCCGCACGCTCCCGTACCGTAAAAGTGGGTCCCACGACCGTGGGTGAGCTAATGCTCGCAGAGGAGAATCGCCCTGCGCTACTCACCACCTAAGTGCAAGGTGTTCATTCTAAACACACATTCAAGCAAATGCATGATCCTACTTGAATGTCTACATGACTAACTCGCATCCCGAGTCTCATCACTTCTCTCACACTCGCCTCAAGCTTCCTCGTATGAGAATTATTGTTTGTTAGTTTGTGGACAACCCGATGAGTATATATATCAATTGGGCCGTCTCCGACTTGCATTGATATATTATTATTATTTGTTTGTGGAATACTCCGATGAATATCAATCACGCTCCGACGATTATTTTTAATTCGACTAATTCCTCCGGAGCATTCATTACTTTTAGACAACTCTCCTAACCATTTTCTAGACTCGTCTCATGCACTAACTTCTATAATCCTAGGATGTTCCAGTGCATATGGAACATGTATGTCATTTCCAATACAACATTCATATAAATATGTAAACATGCACATATTCACATAATATCCAATCACACAATCATGTCATGTAATTATCCTTTCAAATACCAAATTAGCTCACTTAGCTAATGATCAAACACGAGCAATTTAATTTAAATCACTCGCCAAACACATATTTTCACAAAATATATTTTAGAACACTATTTTTCGGAATAGTGAAACCCTCGCTACTCATTCCCGAAAAATCACAAAAACACGGCTCACTCTAGTGAACCCGGTTTCACGGCCATTCCTACTTTTCTATATCAAGCATAGATTTTTAATGCACACTAAACATTTTCACACAAGCAAATCACGAATTCTTGGATCGCCACGATGATAGAAAATCCCAAAAAAGGCTCTGACAATTCCGGCCCCAAGTTTTGGGACTAATCGTACGGCCCCCTCACGGGCCTCATTCAACCCAAACATTCAGAAGTACTCTAAATGGGAATAAACTCGGGCAGGAGAAACCCTACCTCAAGGAGCTCGAGGAAACTCCCTAAATCCAGACCCATGCGGTTCCTCTCACAAGTAGAAACAGCCTTCCTTCTTGCTCCCGAAGACCCGCCGACGATCGGATCGCAGATTTCTAGAGAGAAGTTCTCTCTCTCTCTAAAACTCTCTCAAAACGCAGCTCACTGTAAAAAAAACCGCTCTCCCACGTTTTGGCTCATGTTTTAATTGGCGAAGAACACTATTCACTTGTCCTTTAATGCCCTTTAATCAAATTAAATCAATTAATTTCCTTCTTTCTCCAGTTTTGACATTCGGCACTATCTTGGCCTTCCATTTCCATCATTTCTCTACTCATACCACTTATGGTACATGAGTACTTATTATATGTGACTTCAATGTGAAAATCGTTTTATGGCGCCCCGAAGCGATGCCTCGAAACGTGTCAACTCAGGTGTCTCGGAATATTACAAATTTTACGTGCTAAGCCCAGATTTTTAGAGACTGATTCAAGCTGATGAAAATCTGTTTGATCATCGAGATCTAGAATAAGTCACAGTTTTTTTAGTGGAAATTTAATTTTGTGTCAGGAAATTACGATTTTGATATTATTAATAATTGGAATTCTGAATCTCGCCACTTTGCCACAGCTCTTATCCCTTTTCTCTACTCTTTCTTTCGACGGGATTGTAAATTAGCTCCCTAGACCACCTTTTGGTCTTTCGTCCCACTCGTTTAAGTGTAAGGCCGTGTTTGGCGCTTGAAAATAATCTCTTTCTCATTTTTCTACTTTTGGTTTTAAATCTCATTTACTCGATGCCTTGTTTGGCATTTCTAATGCATTTTGGGTTAGGATTCTCCCCGAATGGCAATATAGCCCACACTTATTTCTATTTGCACTTCAATCCTCATATTTATACTTAGATATATAAACTTATTTACAATTGACTCTTAGATCTTCATTTTACAAATTTCAAATTTGCCCTTTACACTTGGGTAAATTTCGGGGTCCAATCAATTATCATTTAGCATATAATATTTTGCATTGGCTTGTATATAATAATTTATTCAATATTCATTTAACAATTCTGGAAAAATACGAGTGGCTCAAATTTATGCCGAATATATAATAAAATTTAGCAAATGTCATTTGATTGAGGACCATTCGGATACGGGACCCCAAATATGGGATTATCCCTAGTTAAACTATAAGTGAGATTGATTCAAGAATATCTGACAAACATATGGATTATTCATGTAATAAAAAATAAATTATAATAGGCTCCTCATTTCTCATTTCTTTTTTTGATAATTAAGTACTTTGTTACAATGTAGTAAACTATGGATTCGAACTTAGGACCTCTCCTCTTTTTGAGTGTCCTGCTTTTTTAAACTTTGAACGTTCTAGGCATGTGGAAGTTTCTCTGTTCATTTAAATGTTTTAAATCGGAAAAATATGAAAATTATTTTAAATAAATAGAGTATTTAAAAAAAAAAAAGAGTCTGGTTGATATGGGATAATTCGGGAAGCCATACTTTTCATTCGAGAGGGACATAATTTAGTAGTAAATAAAATAATGTTTAATAAAATAGAAATATAGAAGTTCCATATATGATTTTTTTTTTGAGGAAATATAAGTTTTATTATACAAGAAAATCTATAATATTAATAAATATGAATAATAAAAGTAAAAAAAAGTACAATTTAATAAGAATGTATTAATTCCAATTCATGAACACTATTACGATAAAGTGTTTCTAGGAAAATAATTTTAAGCAGAAAAGGTGCAAAATGTTGTAAATAAAAGATTTATGGAGGTCTTTCGTCGGTGGGAAGATTGGGGTCGGAAATGATGAGACGGTGCTGGTTGTTCAACGCGTCGTCTTTGTCTTTGATGCTATGTCGGCCATTTGAGGTCGCCGGAGGAGGAGGGGTTGATTCAGATTTTGAGGGAAACGCTGATTGGCGGGAAGATTAGAGTCGGAAATGATGAGACGGTGTTGGTTGTCCGGTGCGTCATCTTTGTATTTGATGCTGATGTTGGCCATCTGAGGTCGCCGGAGGAGGAGGGGTTGATTTAGATTTTGAGGGAAAGCCAGTGACAGTGGTATAGCGTTGGATTAGAGTTGGGGAGAGCTTCGGGACCTCGATTCGAATGAAATCTGATAACAAAGAAGTGAGGGTTATGTTCGCATACATGTCCTCGAAAACGCCCTGAACATATAGAGGAGAAAGCCTTGATGCGTGTTCTCTTACATGAAACATGATGTGTTCTGCCTTGAAAAACCTAGATCGATCCACTTCCAGTTTCTCCACCACATTTCTACCATGATTCGAGGAACTTCCCGGGTTTCAAGCTGAATCTAAAATTAAAACATTATGTGTTTGGAAATGGTCATCAGGTCGAAATAGGAGCGCACGCATATGAGGGGTAACTAGTAAGGCGTAAGCGACGAGGCTTGATGATGATTTTTGGTATGCTCCTGGTTTTTGTTGGTTTCAAATGACAGTGACCATTAGGGGAAAAGGGTCGGAGGAAGATTGAAGGACTTGCGGTGGTGCTGTTGTAGTAAAAGTTTCGGCTCTTGTGTGCTCAGGTTTGGTTTGTTCTCCCGAGGAATTCGTTTCTTGTTCTTCCTGCAATTTTTTATTGATTTCAGTTTGGATACTGGGAAAATTGTGGTGTGCGATTGAGCTTCTCTGGTGTTTTTGTGTGGGGTTTTGGTGTATACTCCCCTTATCTGTGATTTGCACGAATTTATCCTGTTTTGAATTTGGTGTTTTGGCTACGGATGCCTTTGTTAGTTATTGAGAATTGGTCGAGGACTTGAAGAAAGTGGGAGGTGACTTTCATGTGAGTCACCTTGCTAGGTTAAGTTGTCTAGAGGACATTCCTCTCGCTGAGAGAGCTAGGGTTTTCTCTAGTTGAGGGAGTTCGGGTTTGCTTTTGTGATCACAGTTCTGCTCGCTTGCCTATGTAACTTTCCAATTTTCTATGGAAATTCGTATTGCTCAATTATCTCTCTCGGCCGAGGAAGATGATGCTTTCACTCTAGAGGGAAGTCTGTGTTCTCAAACTGTATCATGGGAATTATGCATGGTAGGGAAGTTGCTATCTCATATTTGAATTCATGTCCTTCATGTGAAAGAATGAGTTCTTGGTATGTGGACGGGAAGAGTATTTTTGTTTAGGAGCTAGATGATGGCGATTCTTATTTAAGTTTTTCATGAGTATGATATTAGCAAGGTTTTGGAAGGTGGCCCTTGGATATATGACAATATGTATATCCTCTCCATCGTTTAATACTAACGAGACCTCCTGCGGTACATTACCTTGACTCGTTAGTTTAATTCAAATTCATAACCTTCGTGTAAGGTTCATGTCCACTCAGGTTGGGAAGCAATTTGGTGACTTTGTGGGCAAATTTATTCAATATGATGAGACTAACAATACAAGGTTTGGGGCCTCTTATATGCGGGTTAAGGTTCAAATTGATGTTTCATAGCCATTGAAACGTTGGAAGAAGATTTTGCTATCTAACGGATCTTCCTCGCAAGTCCTCTTTAAGTACAAGCGCTTGGGGTTGTTTTGCTTTCTTTGTGGCAAGCTAGGCCATACAAAACGTTTTTGCGATTTTCACTTTTCTATGGCAATAGATTCTATGGCTCGCAGATGGGGTAATTAGTTGAAAGCTTTTTTTCGAGCCTCTTTTTCTGGTGGAGGTTGGTTACGGGATGAGAAAGGTGAGCCCATTCATTTCAATGGTGTGATTCCGACGACTTCAAGTGTTTTTTCGGGCTCATTAGTTCTAGCTAGGCAGTCCACTAGTTTGGATCTTGTAACGATGGATGTTAGGAAGGCGTTGGATAGCGAGTGCATCATTCTGCGACTATAAACTGACCAGGCTATAAAATTAGGTATGGGCGCGAGGAGTGCGGTCGACGAATGAAAAATGGAGAGTGGACTTACAGATGATAGGAAGCGTAGGCGTGAGGGTGTTTTGGCTATGGCCCTGGATTGTTCGGGGAAAGCTTTGGATTCTTCTGATGGTCTCCTTGGTTTGGATAAGGTCATCTTCAGTTATTGATCTAGAAGTCTGGCAGGCGGGCTCGCGATAGCCATGGCTGCCTTAGTGGGCTGGCCGGGGTTTGGGGAACTCGAGAGCAGTTCGTAGTTTATGTGATGTGGTTAAGTCACATCGTCCCCGTATTCTTTTTCTCATGGAAACACTAGTTCATGAGATGAAGATTGAGGAGTTACGTCTCAAGTTGGGTTTTTCTGGTAAATTTGCAGTTAATAGCATCGGTCATAGTGGTGGTTTGGCTATGCTATGGGATTCATCTTTGAGTTGTTCGATTTCGGGCTTTTCTAATAATCATATTGACCTTATTATTTCTGAAAGCACTGGTGATTGGCGTTTGACTGGTTATTATGGCTTCCCTGAACGCCATAGACGGAGGGCTTCTTGGACTTTATTGCGTGCCTTGGCAATTCGTTCTTCCTTCCCATGGGTTTGCATTGGTGATTTTAATGATCTTCTTTCTCCATTGGATAAGAAATGAGGTGTGGCTCATCCCGACTGGCTCTTTCGTGGGTTTCATGGTGCTTTAATCGATTGTAGCTTGAATGAGTTGTTTTTTCATGGTTATGGTTTTACTTGGGAGCAGAGTAGGGGTTCTCCTCAATAGGTTCAAGAAAAGTTGGATCGATGCTTTTCATGGCGGCTTGAGTGTTCCCCTCCCGTAAGCTCTCTGGCTTGTTCCTTTGCTCGTCAGATCATTCCCCGTTTTATTGCGAGTTTATGCACTCCTTCTGTGGGGAATGTTTCACATCGATTTGGGTCGAAAATTTATGGTTAAGAGAAGAGAGTTTGTATCTAGCTTTGATATGTGGTGGGGAGTTCTCTTGATCTCCCTTATGCACTCTTGTCTCATTGTGCGGGATTTATGGCTAATTGGGGGAGGAATTTTTTACAGAAGTTTCGTAATAAACTTAAAAGCGCAAGGTCTTGGGTTAAGACCAGTCTTCTACTAATTAAAGTCGAGTTATTGAATTTTTTAATGAGAAAAGGCGTCTTGCCAAGTTGCTTGAGGATGAAGAGTTGTATTGGAAGCAGTGGGTTAAGGCTTTTTGCTTGGAGAATGGTGACCTTAATCTGGAATTTTTCATGCCTGACTTCGGGTAGTAAGAATTTGTCGATAAGGTTAGTTCTCTTGTTGATGATAATGGTATGTCTGTTCCGGTTGAAACACGATGGGTTCCATTCTTTGTCTCTTCCGGAACTTATTCTCCTCGGGTTTACTTCTTGATGGTTTGGAATCTCATTGAGGCGATGTTGTTAGTTTGGAGGAGAATGAAACTAGTTGCCCCTTTTTCTAAAGGAGTTCAACTGAGCTGCTCCAATGAATGCATCTGAAAAATCTCTGAATCCACGTGGTTTGAACGCAGATTCTATCAACGTTTTGGCCTTTGATTGGTGATGAATCTTTTGCGACTTCACGATGAAGCTGGCCCGGTGCAGTCCCTTTGGGCCTTAATAATACTCTGATGGTTTTAATTCCCGAATGTGAGAATCCATGTTCTGCTTGAAGGAGTTGGTGATCTCATTATGTAATGTGTTGTATAAGCTTGTTGCGAGTCGCGCTAATCATTATGAAAGATGTTCTTTGTGGGCCGATTTCTCCTTCTCGACCGACTTTTTGTTCCTAGTAAATAATACGAATAATATTCTTCTTACAGCGAAGTCTTGCAACGTCTTAGGAGTGGCCTTACGAGGGTCGTGTGCGATGTTGCTCTAAAGTGGATATTAGTAAGGCTTATGACAAGGTTGATCGGGAATTTCTCCAATTTATATTTGCAACAAGGTGGGTTTGTAGACGAGTGGATTTCTTGGCTTATATTGTGCATTCGGCCAGTTGAATGTGCGTAACTTCAATGGCACGGTTGTGGGTTCGGTTGTACCTGGGAGGGGTCTTCGTCAAGGTTGTCCTCTTTCGCCTTACTTGTTTATTGTATGCTCGAAAGGACTTTTTGCTATGATTCGAGATTCAGAAGCTAGGGGTGCTCTTCATGGTTTTTCGGTTTGTAGGAATGCATCCTCCATTTCTCATCTTTTCTTTGCGGATGATAGTTACTTGTTCTTCAAGAGTTCTCTAGCTTAAGTTGAAGTGGTTCGTAATATTCTCTTGAGATTCGAACAGGTTTATGGTCAAGTTGTTGGTAAATCTGAGGTTATGTTTAGTTTTGACATCCGCACTGATAAACAAAATGAGATAATTGGTATGTTGGGCGTTGAAGTTACTGATGGTAATTCTTACTATCTTGGGCCGCCTTTAGTTCTTGGTCGTTAAGCAGGGTTATTTTTGGGTTTTAGGAAGGACCGTTTTATCGCAGCTGTCTTCTTGGCAAACGGCTATTGTCGAGAGCGGGGCAAAAGCATTTGATAAGGCGCCAAGCGCGACGTTGCTAAAATTACAACATGGCGTCTTTGTAGTCCTCATCGGTTAAGAGGAACTTGAAATGTTGACTTGTTTGGTGAGTCTCTCGTGAAGGGATAGGGTGATACATTGGCGAGGAGATGGGAAAGATTATGTGTGAGGAAGGAGGAAGGTGGATTAGGATTACGTGATCTACACTATTTAATCTTGCACTTCTTGGAAGCGAGTTGGAATCTCTCTAACGAACCCCGCATTACCTTGGTGGCAGAGTGTTAATGTTTTCTTGAGTTACTTTCTTCAATTTGAACTCACAATCTAGTTTTGTTTGGAAGAGTATTTGGTCGTCAAAGGAGGTTGTGAGATTGGGGGTATCGTATGAGAGTGGGTGCAGCCAAATCAGTGTTTGGAATGATCCATAGGTTAAACGGTTGCCTATTCAGGGTTTAATATGATAATGCGGGTTTAGAGGACGAAGGTTTACGATTTCTTTACATTGGAGACTTGGTTGTTGGAATGAAGAGTTTATCCACGATTCTTAGTCGTCGAGGAGCCCCGTTATTGTGTGGGCAATTCTTTCTCGGTCACTTGAAACACGATTTTCCAATTTGGCACCATTCGAGCTCAGAGACTCTTTAGGGTTAAATCTTGCTGTGATATCACTCTTGTCCTTGGATGGTCTCCCATCTGCGAGGTTTCTGAAACTGGAGAGGTTTTGAAAGCTTTCCTTCCTCTAAAATGCTAGATTTTGTGTGGAGGGTTGTGCGATGGTGTTGCCTTTAAGAGTGAGGCTTCATAAAAAAGTTGTGGTGTTGGATACGTGTTGTGGTCTTTGCGACATGGAAGTTGAGGATGCATCTCATCTATTTTTTAATTGCTCATTTGTTCGGTCTTGTTGGGCAGCTGCGAGGTTGGATTTTTCGGCTGCCTTAGGGGAGGTTTTTCATAGTAGTATTTTGTCTTTGCTTAGCTTACAAGATAACGTGGTTTTGTGCAAATTTTTCTCGGTGCTATGGGCTATTTGGGGGTAGCGTAATAATCAGGTTTGGGGTAGGCAAGCTTTGCCTTGAGTGGAGGTGATGGCCCCACCTTTAGGTTATCTGGCAGATGGAAGCTGGCTCGTGTAAACCCGATGAGAATCGTTAATTGTATTATTGTAGGTTTAGTCTACTTAGGTTCGACTATACATTTGACGGTGAAATTGAACATTGATGCAGCTATGTTGAAAGATCCAATAGCAGTTGGCGTAGGGATGGTCTTACGTGATCCTGATGGGTTATTGGTTACATGTAAGTATGTTGTTTTCAAATTTTCTTGCTCACAGTAAGAAATTTAGTAAGTAGTCTTAGGGATTCCTGATATTTAGCAGGTTCATCATTGAGAGTTGACATGAAGTTAGATGCTACGATTGTGGTGGATGCATTTCACTTGGAGCCCCTTGCTATTGACGAGTTTGGATGCATTATTGGTGATTGTCGAGGTTTGGTTGCTAATAGTTATTTTTACATTAGTTTGTAAGCTTGACGTGAGATAAGTGGCTCAATGTTTAGCTAGAGCATGTTCCTTTCAGATCCTTTTATTTCGTTTTCTATTCCCTCTATTTTTAGAGGATACTTTGTTATTTGATTTAAGCATTTAACTTGTAAAATTGTTTAACTGTCTTTCAAAAAAAAACAAAACATTTATTCACGATCATAAATTAGTACTGGATATATCAATTTATTTTAAATACAAAATATATAGCAAGAACAAAAATACATTTCATTTAAATTTCTATAATAAATTCTCATGATATTAATCAATACAAATTTAATGAAAAACATATTCCAATATATTTATTAATCATTATATTTATCGTAACATATTTTAAAATATTATTAACCAAGAATATAAATTTAATATGAAACTTTAATAACAAATTTTGTTCTTCAATAAGGAAGTTAAATTTACATATGAACTATTATTATCAATAATAAATTTTAAAAAAATGAATAAAATATAGATTTATCATTTATTTATATAATATTTTAATAAAAATTTTAAAAGATAAATTATAGTTTTTTTTTCCTTATTTTTCTTTACTTTGGTATTTTTCATCTCTTTCAAATAACATGCTAAGTTTATTTTTTTTCCGTTAGGTTTCTTCCACCTTTCAGATAAATTTTTTTCCTCCTTCCATTTCCAGCAAAACACTTAAAAAGAATATATGACAAGAATCGGTGAATGGCAAATGAAAAAGGGTTATAACTTGAAGTTTTTTTTTTTTTGGAGTTACAAGACATATATAGATGTTTTATTTTCGAAAGATAGAATGGTAATTTATGGTTATAACTTTTATTATAATAATTGGTACTTAGTCAAAGGTAAATAGGAATATTTTTCTAGAAAAAGTATCATACATGTGTAATGAAGTGTTCAGATAAAAAAAAATTTTGCAAAATAAAAATTTCGTGGCAAATCATACTCAGATAAAAAAAATAATTAAGTGGAAATTTTTCAGAAGGACACATATATTTTACGGGTAAATATTACTCATTTCTAAATTCCAATCACAAAAAAAATTAGTAATTGGCATAATATATATATATATATATATATATATATATATATATATATATATATATATATATATATATATATATATATATATGACTGAGCCACATATTACTTCTGTAAAAATCAGTTAAGAGTTGACTCTTTCAACAATAGCAGGAAAAATAAATAAATTTGGTGATGCCTTGCCTGTTGTAGGAGAATTAGGGTTGGTTTGTTTATCTTTTTGTTTTGAAAAACAATTAGAATATGAAAACATAAAAAAACATGTATGTTTTTTTATTATGCAAAACACAAAGAATACTAAAATTTGAAAATAAGAATGATTTTAAGATAACATTAAAATAGTATTTTTTTTTTTATGTTTTCAAAAATTGCAACAGTTTAAAAAATATAAACCAAACAAGTCTCTTAATCTCTTTCTTTTTTCTTTTTTTTTTGAAAAGAATCTCATTTTTGAATGAATACAGTGAAAAATATTTGGACATGTCAGGAAACTCTTTTTTTTTTGTTTCCAAAAAAAAGAAATATTGGTGACAAAAGACAATTTAATGTTCTTAAAAATAAATATGATGTTTTTAGGAATATATTCTAATCGTTTTAATTAGGAATAAATATGTTTTTTTATATACAAATAAAGAGCGACTAAAAATAAAATAATTATTTCTTTCGAAATAAATAATTGATTCATTTCTATCATGCAGGCAACTCATTCCCATGTTCTATCATTCATCAACTAGACGTTGACTCAAATATTTTATGTCCATAAATTATTCATTAAATCATAAAATTAAGACAAAAGCTAATTAATATTTCACTCAATAATTTTAAAAATCACACAATGACCCCAATAATGTCAACAACTTGCACTGCCTCTTCCCTAGACCACCAATGCAAACATTGTCCCAAAGCCAAGAACAAGTCCCACCATCAAATGGTTCATGCTACAAAATTTTCCGGCCACTCCATTGGGCGATGAGGCGGTGGGCGGAGGCGGCGGAGGGCTGGGAGAACCCGAGCTAGATGGCGGAGATGGGGTGGTGCTGTTGCTGGCGACGACAGTGACGGCCACCTTCATGCCTTGACTGCAGTGACCGGCGGTAGGGCACAAGAAGTACCGGGTGCCGGCGGCGGTTAGGGCGATGGTGGTGCTGCCGCCGGAGTGGCTGTCGATGGGGTTGCTGGTGGCGCAGCTGTCGTAGCTGCTCTTACTTACCTCATCCACTGAATGTGTGCCACCATAAGTGAACACTGGATTTCAAGACCAAACTAAAGTTTTGTTAGTCCATGTCATGATTTTCTAATAAAAAAAATTTCAATCTTAATTTTTTTTTTTTTAAAAAAAAAATAGAAAGGAAAGAAAATAGAAGGAATAAAGCATAAAAAAAAAATAGAAAGGAAAGAAAATAGAAGGAATAAAGCATGAATAGAATTACACCCCATATATTATTTTTATAAATATTTGGTTAAAAAACACCAAATACCCTAAAATTTATGAATCTAATGTTTTTTTTGAAAAATAATCCATCTTGGATAAAAATGCCCTTTTTCATTCCATATATTTACATTATCTTCTAAAATAAGGGGTTATTTTTATAAGAAAACAAAAAATTTTTTTTTATCAAAATCATGCAAAAAATTGATGAATAGTCAAATTTTCAAAATTGAGTTTTTAAAAAGTCTTTTAATCAAATTACTCTTATTTTTATTTGCTATTTCAAACGGGTTTTAATTATTTTGACATATCACCAGTATAATGGTTAAATAATTCAATAATAATGTAAGTTTCTAAGGAGTTTTATTCATAACATTTTCTTTATTTCCTTATTATTAATCAATTTTAAATTATTTAAATTAAAACTAATAAAGTAAGTTTGAAGTTACAAATAAAAATCTTTATTTTCCTTCTATTTTTCTTCTATTTTTCTTGGAACAATTGGTGAAGTAGCTTACCAAGATTATCACCGACTGTGAATGTTTGTCCCGCCGCCCAAGTGTCGTAATTAACGTTCTCGTTCCAATTGGAGCTGCCGCCGACGGCGTGGTTCACGGCGTAGACCGCCGGAGCAACAAGAAGAAGAAGAAGAAGAAGAAGAAGAGGTGCAATCATGGTGGCCATGGCCATATATATATATATATGCTTAGCCTGCAGAAATGAAAGTTTGTGTGAAGAGAAGAAGGGAAGGAGGCACAAAGGTGAGAGAGGGCCTCATGGCATGTTATATAGAGAAGAAGTGGAATAATTAAATATAGAAAAAAGCAAAGAGAATATTTAAGTTAAAAGCAAATGGCAAAGTCATGCACATCCAACATCAACATTTGTTTAATACTACTAACTTTTATGTTAATTAAATAGCATATCTCATCATGATTTGGTGGGACTTCTTCTTTCTCTACCTAATACGTTGAAAACTATCCTTGACTCTTTTGGTTTAATTGGCTTTGGATCTTGATGATCATCAATGCCTTTACCTGCTCATTTTAATTTGTAACGAGAATATTGTTATTTTGATTTTGATTTTTAATCTTTGAAATATGATTTCATTTCAAATATTCAGCATTAGGGTTTTACCTAAAGGTCACTAAGGTAGCGTTTGTTTTTACTTAATCTTTGAATAATTTTTAGGCACGATCTTCGAATAATCTTTATAGCATTAAGTATTGATTGTTTATTTTTAACATTAGATAGTGGCTTGAGATGACAGGAGCGGATTATTTTAGGTTCTAACCCATAGTTTTAATGGAATGGGTTTTATTTAATTGTAATCGGGTTTGAGTTTATTTTCTTAAATCCGAGAGCCGGGTTTGAGCGAGGTTGGTGTGCTACTCCCATCCCTTATTTCAGATTATATTTTAAAAATATTTTATTTTATACTTTAATATAAATAATAATAATAATTAAAAAATTTTAATAAATGTTTATAAAATTCATAATATTTTTATTTTTTTATTAAATATATTAATTTTAATATAATAAAATTAAAAAAAACAAGTATAAAAAAATAAAAATTAAAAATAAAAATCGAAATGTAAGCGGGACGGTTGAGAATTTTTTCATCATAAATCATTTATTTAATTTTTAAATGAGGCAATTCACAGGAATTGAAAATATAAACGTAGGAATTCGAGGATCGGGTCGTCTGTCCCAAAACATATCGTTATGTTCGTAATAGTGAGTGTTCTTTATCTGTACTCAGCATTGGGTAATGATGAAGTTTTATTTGTTTTGGTGAAAATTAAAAAAAAAACACGAATATAAAAAACTAAATATTTTCACTATTTCTATTCAAAACTTTTTTAAAAAATTTCAGCAATAAGTCGTGAAAATTTTAAAAACAAAGCAAGCTTAATCTTAAGCTATTACGGCACAAATTAAGTCGAAAAGCAAGCAATTACTAAGTTAAATCCGCTCGAGTTATTGGAGATTTATAGCAGATTAATTTCAAAGTCTGTGAGATTAGTTGAAATACGCTTAAGATAGCTTGGACATCTATGATTATAAAAAATAATACAAAAATATGATTTCATTTCAAATAAATGTCAATCAATATTCTTGTCACTGATTCTTATTATTAGATTTTAGATTCAATTGGCAAAAAAGAAGAAGTTCCAAACATACAACAAATTATTTTGATAAATAGGTTTGTGATTTTCTTCTTCTTCTTCTTCTTTTTTTCTCCTTTTGGGTTGGTAATTCATGAATTATGTAAACCTATTTCTGAAGGATTAATCAAGAGACATGGGTTCTACTAATTTAATATTGTTATTTTTTTAAAAGAATAGGCATACCTCTTTATCTTTATCAATCCATCACTTGGTTGGCCAACAACCCAAAATTTGATGTTAATGTCTTCTTTATACTTTTCAGAACTTCATTTTTAAGGCCATAGGAAAGTTTAATCACTTTTAGAAGTAGTAAATTGTCTTTATTAAGACTTGAACCCTTCATTTTCCCATATCATGTCTTTAAACGTTGAATGCTCTAACCGACTGAGATAGACATGCAGAGGAATAAATAAATATTTTAAAAATTACAAAAATGATGATAGTAAATTAAGAGATACCATATTAAAATCACAATCTTACCACCAAAATTAGTTAAGCCATGACCATCAAAATACCCCAAGTCAATATAAATTAGAGCTGCAAAGACACGTAAAAATTAAGACTATGTTTGGTTTTCAAAAAATTTGACAAAAAATTAAAGAGAAAGAAAACAGAGAAGAAAAGTAAAAGAAAATTAAAAAAAAGAAAGAAAAAACATTAAGTTAAATCTAATATATTATTTATATTTGTTACTTCAAACTTATTTTATTTATTCCAACTCATCAATATAAAGATAAAATAATTTCAAAATATATGATTTTTTAAATAATTATAATTATATTTAATTTTCTCAAAAGAATTTCATTACACAACTAATTAAACATAAAAAAAATTCCATTTCCTTAACAATTTTTTTCTTTTTCCGGAACCAAACACAAAAGAAAAGAAAAGAAAAGAAAACCCCAAATAATCATGCTTTCACCAGATATTTCATCCCCAAATAATCATGCTTTCACCAGATATTTCATTTTCTATGTGTAGTTTATACAGTTGCCACCTAATTTTTAGATAAAGAATATAATTGGTGCGCAGAGATTAGGTTGGCATGATAACGCCACTTGGTCAATTCTTCACATGTTATAAAATTGGATTAGTTGTCATGGAAAGTGAGGTTTGAACACTGGGGTTGGTTGGATGACTAACAACATGCTCCCTAGTTAGTTCTTGAAATTGTATTTATTTATTTTTGTTTTTATATTTATATTTGATTAAATATGGAAAAATAATTCTTAAATTTAAATATCAACTACATTGGGATACAGAAGTATTTTATCAATCTAAAAAAAGTCTCCACAATTTAAAAACATGTGAGATTATTTTCTAATTTAAAGATAACTATTATGACTATGTTTGATTCCGAATATATTAAAAAAAATTAAAAAAATTTTTTTCATATTTGGTTTGAGTTCATTATTTATAAACATATAAAATCAAATTTAATTAAAATTAATTAAAAATTTGTATTTTTAATCGATTTAAGTTTTATATGTAAAAAGAAAAATAAGTGAATGGGTTGTAAATACTAAATAGCATATAAAATCATTTATTGATTTTTATTTATTTTATTTATTTTTTCTAATTTCTCTTCCCTAAGTCCACTATAAAATTTAAAGTGGAGATTATCTTATTGTTTCTATGCTTTGATGATTTGATTGAACAAGAAGAAGAAGAAATGAGTTTGAGTGAGCTAAGGTTCATCCAAAATGTCAAAACTTCAACAACTCCAGGGAAGATGCCTACTATTTTTATTAATTAATGTTAAATTCAATTTAATATGAAAGATTCCTAACCAACCCCAACCATCCCCATTGTCTTTTCAATTATTCTAGTTCTTCTTTGTTTGCAAAGGTAATGTCTTAAACAAAATTTTATTTTATATATTGAAAAGCAACTTCAAAAAATAATGTTTAAATTTTTTTCAAATAAAACATTATTTATTTGTCCTAACTTCTTTTCATTTACTTAGGGTTTGAAAGCGTTATCTCTCTTTGCCGTTTGCCCCCTTCTCTCCTTCTCATAATCCTGCAGTCATTCTACTTGAGTTTCTACGACTCATCTCATGTCTCTCTTTTATTTGCGAATCGTCTTTTTCCAATAAAGGTCTTCTCTCTAAGATCGGGTTTGATAAGATAGTCACTGATTTGTTGCGGTGTGTTTTCGTCGCCGACTTGTTGTAGCGTTCTTGGTTGTGGAAGGTTGGTTTTTTTAGGTTTGTGTTTGCGATCTAGTGTGATGTTTCGATCGACAAAACATTTTATCGATCCTGTCCCCGTGGTATGCTATAGATCTTGAATACATTATATGACGGTGGATTATAGTTTGTGTAGGCGTGGCGCTATGTTAGCTGTGAGCTGTTTGTTATGCTTTTAATCGAGATGATCGTGTTTGTTAGGGTTTTGCGTTTATCTTTTGTATTCTGTCAATCTTGTAATGTATTACAGTATGAATCAATAAATTATATCCTTTCAAAAAAAAAAAATTTCAAATAATTTTTTAAAATATTTTCAAATAAACTTATTGTTTTTTTATTACTGAATCGTGCCATAATACGTTTATGTTTTATTGATTTGTACTCATTATTTTTTAAGTTTTAATTTCATACTTTTGTAGTTTGTTTCCATCTATTCGACCGTCTTAAAATATTTTAATGTGCTTTCAACAATGGAGATTGGAACCCTAACACTGCCATCAGTATTTAAGATAGTCCAACCACATTCTGGTGGCTTTCAGCCTATCCAATTGGCGCCATAAACTCTATGTTCTTCCAGTAATCCATATATTTCCTGTGCAGTGCATACTTTGAGGCCATTTCTAGTTCTTTCCCATTAAAAACTTTCTCATTTCGCCATTTTCATAGCCACCACAAAATGATGGCTGACGGAGTCACTAAAAATCGTTTGGCGGAAGCATAAGTTTAGAACGAACCTTAAAACGGGTTGGTTTCCTCCGCGGGGTCGGCGGAAGGAGGCCTCTTCGGGGACTCGGCCCATGATGGCCGTCTAGTTACTCTTGGCGCGAGTGCGAATTTGGAACTAAGCTGATGGCGGAGTACGGGTGTGAGGGGATATTCCACTAATCACGATTAAGAGGACGTATAGAAAGGTATCAATCTCATGATCCTCTCCACAGTTAAGGGGAAAGAAGGATCCTTCACCGATTATGGCTCCCACTGTGCTCTCATGATATTCAGCCGGCGATAAGGAAAAGGTGATTACTACCCGGTGGGGAGAATGTCGTATCGCGTAGTCAATAGGAAAACCATTGTGATGCTTGGCGATAAATGAAGGCGATTAACGAAGAAAGATGGCATGTAAACGCCATCAACAATTGAATTAACCGTTTCGCGAGAAAAAATATTGACATGAAAAAGCGATGACCTTTTACTATTAGACCACTTCAGTCTGAGGTTGCGGTTTATACTGTCGATTAGACCCAAGCGATCAGTCCAGCGACTACAAGAAGCTGTGATGTCTGATAAACACCATCAATAGCAGCATATCTTCCATCATTCTGAGACTCTCTAGAACTTTTATATTTCAAGTTAGCAGTAAACCATACACTCATCAAACGTTCCCAGATAAAAATTTTGCATGACACCATTATTCCGAAAATAATTTCAAACAGTAGTGGATCTTGAGCAATATCTAAAAATATGGTTTAGATCCTCGATGCTTCCATTGCAGCAAGAGCAATAGGGATCTGTGGTGAAACCTCGTTTGAGTCTCTCCTCGTTTGTCATGATGGACGATGTAAAGCATTATTAGTAGTTTAGTTCGAAAATTTTGTATGTCAGAGGTGATACAGAGAAATTTTGATGTATTATCTTTAGTTTTTCGTTTTAATCGTTTGGAATGCTGAATTTGGTTGAAAATCGTTTCATTTCAGCGCATTTGAATTGAATTAATTGTGAGGAAAGCGAAGCTTCTTGTTTCGATTCATATATAAAATGTTGAAAATAGTGGTCATTTAACTCATTTTGAAATTTGTTTCGTCTTATTCTACGTAACTAAGCAGCGTTTTCCTTGTTTTGAAAAGTTTGAATAGAGAAAGCAGAGAACCACCTCTACTAGCAGGCCTTGGGATTCTTTGTTTTGATTTAATGTTGAAAGCTAAATAGTTTAAAGCATTAAGTTGTTTGTATTTTAAAATTTTCACGACTGATTGTTGAAATTTTTTAAAAATGTTATGAATAGAAAAAATGAAAATATTTTGTTTTTTCTATTTAGAAAAAGTCATTCATGAACAGCTATCGTTTCCAATAAAGAAGAAGAGTATGCAACTTCTTAGTAGGAATTAATGATGGGAGGGTTTGGGATGAAGTATTTATCAGGCCGAACTTTGTTTATTTTCAATTTCCAAATCTATCTCATTTAAAAAATTAAACGGGACGGGTGAGGATAGGAAAATTCCCAAACTCATCCCATTTATATTTGATTTTTGTTTTAATTTTTAATTTTTAATTTTTTTTATATATATTTTTATTATATTAAAAAATTAATATATTTCATAAAAAATAAAAATATTACAAATTACATAAGTGTTATTAAAAAATAGTATATATTATTATTATTTTATATTAAGTATAAAATAAAATAACAATAAAATATTTTAAAATATAATCGGCGAGGATAGAGATAGCAATCACACATTGAGCAAGTCGGCTTGTCTCGGATTTAAGAAAATAAATTCTGCTTAGCTAAGCCGAATTCTGATTCGCAAAATGATCTCATTAAAACGACGAGATGGGGAGATTGAAAATAATCAGGCTAAGTTTATTCATCCTACTCATTCACCGATATCTAAAAAGCAAGCAAACATAATACTTAATCTTTATTAAGTCTTATTGTGATGCTTAAAAAAAATTATCTTGCTTATTAAGTAAAAAAAAAACAAATGGGGGATATATTCAACTTCCAGATTGTCTTCCAGGTATCATTGGGAACATGATGTGGATTAAGCAATAAAGAATAGGCTGATTTAACAGTAAAGCTTCCGTTCAAAGATAGACCCCAACATATTCCATTAGCTTCATCATTATCCTTCCTGACCAGGACTGCAATCAGTTGATTCACCACATGAGTAGGGAGTTTCCCTTCTAATAAATTCCATTTCCATCCAGAGTTATGATCCTAGTATTCGTGGACTGTAGCATATGATTATGGGAATGATATATCTTTTAGATTATTTTGTAAAATTAAGAATATTTATTGATCCTAAAAATAATTGATCAATAATTAAAAGACCCAATAAATATATTACAAAATAGTAACTTTATTGAAAAAGTAAAACATATCAATTTGTACTTGATAGAAAATATATCTAACATGAATCCAGAATTGTTAGCTACCATTAGTTTCCCAAAGAAATCTATAGGGGGTAAGATCAAAGTGAAAAATGGTTAGGATTGAAGATGAATATTTCATTCTCCGTAAAGTGTGTTCTACCAAACCCTTGTTAAATTTTAGGACGATATTTACTTATTTATATAGAACACAAGGGAATAATTAGACTTTAGTCGAATGGGCTTACCAAAGTAAGGGATAAGATAAAACCATGGTCTCATAGCTAGTTAATATTAAACAAATACCATAAATGAAACTATAATTGTATGCACAGTGCTCTAATTCTATGTGGATTAATAGCTTAGTCCATAATTAATAAATTAATCTAATATTCTCCCATTTGGATAGTATAATCATAATTCAAATGTTTTCTTAATAGATTTACATAGTCATAACCAATCATATACAATTAACATACCGAGAGGATATATAAATTGTACAAAATCATGTGATACTAATCAAAATCATAACTCAAATGTTTTCACAAGAGACTTACATAGCCATAACCAATCATGTACAATTCATGCAGGAAGGATCATAAATAAATACATGTCGTCTTATTATTAATCTGAAACATTACAATAATAGTATTGATTGATAGAAGAAAAATATCGTTTGTCATTCATCTGGTCGAAAATGATCTGAAAGTCTGTGCAGATAATAGAGCAGGCGGTGAAATGACTGTGTGGAAAAAACTTTGGAAACTGTACAAAATAAGTTGAAATGAAAACTCCCACCCAAAACAAATAGTGCAGGTGTGGGGTCCATGCCATACATTGTTTCCACGGGGTGCCACTTGGTGGCCATTGTAGGAGTCCACCCTTGTAACCAGGTGCCCTTGGGTGGGTCCACTCACGGGAATATCATGCCTTCCACAGGCATTTTCTTTGTACTCGTAGGCTCGAGGCAGGGACCGGGGCTTAAGGTCGATGGGAGCGTCTCTGTGCCGTGGTATGCTCCCTATCTTACTTGGCCCAGTAGTAACTCGGTTAGTAGTAATCTTCCGAGTGGGCCTTAAGCGAGGTCGGGTTAAGTCTCTACGGAGCGAAAGAAAATGCTGGGGAGGCGTGATATTCTGTGAGTGGGACCCTGGGGGCACCGTGATGCAGTGGACCTGATGGGCCACTGGCTGCCCGCGTGTCACGAAGAGTGTGGTTGCAATAAAGCGCATTGTGGGGTCGCGCCCATTATTGTGGGGTGCGCGAAGTGGCCTTTGTGGGGTCCGCATCGTAACCCTTTGGGTGCCGCCCGGTGGGTCGCAGCTCAGAATATCATTACCCTCCCACAGGCATTTTCTTTCGCCTCCCATTAGAAGCTGGCTTGGGACGAGGGGCTTAGGTCGATGGGAGGCGTCTCGCGCCAATGAAGTGTGCTCGGTTGGTACCGAAGATGCCGATGGACAAAACCCAGGTCTGGAGTTCGAATGAGGACGAGAACTTCGAGTGGGAATGAGGATATCATGGAGTGGGACCCGCTGAAGATTTTCAAGTCGCGAAGGAGTGTGGACCCATGATAAGCGCCTTTTATTATGGGAGTCAGCGCCGCCGTGACACGGGGTGCCTTGGTGTGTATGGGGTCAGCCACATACCGTAACATTTGGGTGCCGCGGGTGGGTCCACATCACGGGGAATATCATGCCCTCCCACAGGCATTTCTTTACTTTCAAGTAGGCTCGGAGTTGGTAGTAGAGATGCTTTCACATTGGACCTTAGGCCCACAGTGCGGGTTGAGTGCCACACGGAGGCGAGAAAGAAATGCTGAGAAAGGCATCTTCTGTGGTTTGGCCTCCCGATACGAGTGAACCAATAGTGGTACTAATATATTCCTGAAAGTGAACAATAATAAAAAATTTATCACTTAAACCGGCATTATTTTCTAAGAATATGTGGGTTGTAAGGGTTCATTCAGTGGATTTTGTTGTGTTTTAAGGAAAGTTTACATATCCATTGGAGTGTGAGTCCCCTCGGGTTCATGAGGGTTAATCGGGTCGGGATCATGACGTGGTGTGAGCGCGGTTTGAAAATGTTATAAAGATTTGAGCCAAAGGCGCAGGTCGCAGGTTCGAATCTGCGGGGAAGAGCGGGCTGATTGGGAATGAGGATATCGCATGGGTGAGCTTCGCTGAAGTCTCGTAGGGGTGGTCGCGAAGGGTGAAGTCTCCTGATAAAGGCGTAGCCTTTTGTTGGTGGGGTCATGTGCCGTGACTCTGTTTCGGGTGACTCCCCTTTGTCAGGGGTCAGCGCCCGTGGCTCCATGGGTGCCTTAAGTGGGTCAGCTCACGGGAATATCATTGCCTCCCTGGCATTTTAACTCGGCGCCGTGAGGCTCGGGCCCAGGGACCCGGGGCTTAGGTCGATGGGAGCATCTCTACAGGCTGACAGCTCGGTTGTTGAGTAGAATCTTTGATGGATATCTTACAGTCCCATTCTGCGACTGGCATGTCTGATGAGACAGGCACCCGATGGTGGGCGTTTCTGATGAACCACTGGGCACCCCGTGGTCTGAGGAGTGTGGACCCTTGTAAACTCTAACAATCCTATCACCGGGTGACTTGTTCTTGAAACACCTGAATAGGTAAGTCTTTGGTTATTGGATTACGCGACATGTTAGTCGTGGGTGCTCAGCTGAAATGAGGAATTTGTCTGATTTTCTCTTGCATGAAAAAACTTCATCAATGTGCTTGGAAGCGAAATGTTTAATATCACTTCATATCAAATGTTATGATAATTGTTTTATCTCCAACCAAAAAAAAGTTAGTATCATTAGTACATAAATGAAATATCAACATATATAAAAATATGTATTTGTTACATTTGACGCATACCATTGATCGACAATGTTCTCCTTAAAACACACAAATAGGTAAGCCTTTGGTTAGTAGGTCTACCCGGCGTGGTAGTCGATGGCTGATCTTTCAGTAGAAATGAGGAACACAACTTTCTCTTTAACAAAAAGAACTTCACATCAATGTGGCAGGCGAGAAATGTTTAGTCAGCCGTATAAAAATGGGTAGCAAATGGCTAACATGCCGACCAAAGGTCGGTATCGTTGGGTATTGGCGAAATATCGGCATGCTCAGCAAAGAGAATATATTTGCTCAGTGACCTTCATATATATGCATTGATCAACGATGTTTTCCTTAAAACCATTGGCGATGACAACTTTATCAAACTTAGAATCTACTTTGCCCACAAACTCTTTGCGTATAAATGGATTTTGGAGTTTACAAACCATGTGTTCATACCTTCCTCCAAAGCCAATAGGTTGAGACGTGTAAACATCTGACTAAGTCTTTATTCAAGAAAGTTGTCCTCACATCCATCTGATGCAACTCCAAATCAAAATGAGCCATTATATCCATAATAATGTGTAGAGAGTCTTTAGTGTACACGGGAGAGAAAGTTTCCTTAAAATCAATACCTTCATGTTGATTGTAACCCTTAGCTACTAATCTTGCTTTATATCTCTCTACCTTTCCCTTGGCATCACGCTTGATCTTAGAACGCAATTTCCCTTGGTGGTTTGCGACCTGACAAATCCTGAAGCTCCACTTTGTGCGCTGACGCTGAAGTCATCTATCTTTCGTACATCGATCCGAGAAGTTGGATTGAGGACTAACAATGGCTTCTTTGTAGGTAGTCGGATCGATACGTACCATCATACTCATGCTCACAGTAATGTAGTCATTTGAAATAGCGGGTCTACACCTCTCTGACCTTCTCAAGGGTATATCTATGACTATACACAGGGTTTGTGTCTCACATATCAGAGGCTCTTTAGATCTACATCCTCAAATTGGTTCATCATCATGGCAGCTGTGGATACTAGTCAACAACAGGGCTAGAGATTAGAGCGGAAGCAATAGGCATAGGAATAAAATCTGTGTGTTCTTTGAACACAATTTCTCTTGACCCTTGGCTTGTACTAGTATTATCCTCAAAATAGATAACTCAATCCGACTCAATCACTATGGTGGTGTGCGACGGGCAATAAAACCTGGAACCTCTTGATCCTATACAAAGTACCCACTGATGGTTTTTTGATCAAGTTTCTTGGATTGTGAGTTGTACGGTCTCACTTCCACCTTGCAGCCTCAAACATGAAAGTGACGAAGACTGGGCTTCTTTAATGACCATAGCTCATATGGAGTATTAGGAACATACTTACTAGGCAGTTGGTCCAAAATATAAGTTACAGTTTTCAAAGCTTCACCTCGCAAGAATTCGGGTAGTGAGG
Organism: Tetrastigma voinierianum; assembly: GCA_016808115.1. Lineage (NCBI taxonomy): Eukaryota > Viridiplantae > Streptophyta > Magnoliopsida > Vitales > Vitaceae > Tetrastigma > Tetrastigma voinierianum. The sequence goes on along the minus strand of JAEQBH010003387.1, from coordinate 125,369 downwards.
AATTAACAAGCATACATAACACCATATCAAGAAGTGTGTGATTCCTTATCTCCGCAATCCCATTATGTTGAGGAGTACACGACATTGTATATTGAGCATTAATGCCACATTCCTGAAGGTACTTCACAAATGGTCCAAGGTTGCGTCCTGTCTCATCATATCAACAATAATGCTCACCACCTCTGTCAAAATGAACCACTTTGATCTTCTTCCCTTGTTGGAGCTCAGCGCACCTTTGAAAGCCTCAAAGAGTCAGGACTTCCTTGGTCAGGCAAGACAAAACCATAAAGGCCAAATCATCAATGAATGTGATGAGAGTATTTGTAAGCCACCCGCCCATGAAAAGAGTGAATGACCCCTGAGAATATCTATATGAATAATCCTAAGAAACTCAGTGCATCTTTCAATCTTGGCATTCCTAACCTTGGCGGTCAATTTACCCTTGATGCAATCTACACAAGTATCAAAATTTGAAAAATCAAGACCCGAAAGAATCTCATCCTCAACTCTTTGTTTGGAAATGTGACCTAGATGCTTGTGCCAAAGAATAGAAGACTTTTCATTCAATTCCAATGCTTGGAGCTACTAGCGGTATTAACAGTGAGGGTAGCAGAAACATAAGGCAAAGCAAACAACTCTAATCTGTAAATACTCCCACAAAGTAGTCCAATGCCAATCAATAGTGAATCTCGGTACATTTCAACTTTACCAGTTCCAAAAAGAAAACTATATCAAAGTCTATCCAAAATAGGTACTGATATCAAATTTCTCATGATCGAGGGTATGTAAGCCACATCCTGCAATTCCAAAAACTTTCATGTACTAAGCTACAATCTAACAACTCCTAGAAAATCTACTTGGACTCTTGTACCATCTCCCATGTACACGTATTGCTCCAAACTAGTTTGACTTTTTTTTTTCTTATCATCACTTTCATAGATTTGCAAGCGTGAATGGTAGCACCACTATCTAACTACCAAGTATCAGATGACACATTAATGATATTGGATTCAAAACAAACATTCAGCCAATGATTATTAGATAACTCAATTTTCCCATTCTTTGAAAACTTTGTATATTTTTTACTAATAGTACCCAAGAACTCTTTTGCATTAGGAATGCTTGCATAAATAGAGCCCTCCATATGGTTCTCCATGATCATCAAACAACAACTATTGGAATACTCCTAATCCTCATATAACTTTTTCTCATTTGCAAAACTCTCAGCAATAGGTTTTGGAGGAGCTTCAACTTTTAAGGCAAAGTTCAGTTTCATAATTGTTAAATTTATCATGAGAGATTTAACCCATTGCTTGTAATTAGTCCCATTAAGTTTCATGATGACAGAGAATTGAAGAAAGCTCAAAGCTAACGAATAAACAAGAGAGCAATATCAAAAATACATGTAAAACAAAGACATGTAAATTGCTCCATTCTTCGGCTTACAAATGACGCTACAAAAGTGAATTCGTGAATCTTTAGAGTCTATTGAATATTAAAATGCAAATGCATGCGTGAAGTAATTCACTAATGGTAAACGCTTAAATACGTCGATTTCCCGCTTTGATATGAAAAAAGGTAGTAAAATTGTGCGGTTAATGAACTGTGAAATATAACCGTAGTAAGCATCCTGCAAATAATAAAGTAACCGATAGAGCAAACACGTTATCAGGTATGGGCTTACTTAAAGTGATCGTAAAGCAAAGAGAGGAAATTACGATTCTGGCTTGTAAATTAAAAAATATCGGGCGTCGCCAGACTCACGAGGGAACAAGTCCTGTTCAATATTTCTCAATTTTCACCTAAGTGCAATGATACTAATAATAATCCTAATCCTATTCACAATATGATGCTATAACCTATAAGTAATCACAAATAACACAAACGTAAATTGCTAAAGCAACATGTGAAAAAAGAATAGTAAAAATATCGTAAAATTTCAATTTTGTCACAAAATCAAATTTAATGTTCAATGGGGTAAAATTTTCCAAAAGGTTTGATTTTCAAAAAAATTTGAAACTTGAAATGCAACACACTAATATTGATTTATTATTTCATTTATTCGCAACGAATGTCCTTTAACTTTCTATTAATGGAAAATCAGTGGTTCAAAGAAAACAAGTAGTCCAAGCCAAATTATCAAAATCAACCCATTGTGATGGACGGCTTGTCTGGCATGGGTTAACCTTTTCTATAAAAAATGGGATCCAAATATGAGTGGTCCCAACTCTATATGCTTTTCAAAATTTGAAGTGCATTGAGTGATCCAAAAACGGATCTCGATAATCGGATGTGTTCAAGCATAGTTGAATGATAATAATATCTCAATTTTCGAGATTCTATTATTATAATAGTTTATTGCTTTATATATATATATATATTATTCAATTGTAATTTCCGTCAATAAAATAAACAAATAAAAAAGACACCCCTTTTTGGTCTCTCATGAATCGAATTTCATGTTAATGGAATAAAGAAATTAAAAAAAACATCTTTTTTTTTCGTTCCTATGGTGGTGATTGCCATGGTTTGGAAAAATCAATTATGATCAATTCTCATGGTTTCAAAACTGGTAATAAAAACGAACAAAACATATAAAATATAAAAAAATAAATTCGACAGTTTCATTGTCAATTAAAATGACTCTGATATCAATTATTAGATTATTTTATAAAATCAAGAGTATTTATTGATCTAAAAAATAATTGATCAATAATCGAAGCGCAATAAATATATTACGAAAATGTTAAACTTTATTGAAATAATGAAGCATGCTCGGTCGTATTTGGTAGAAAGCATCATGGCGTAGATCAAAAATTGTTAGTTAATTTAGTCTCAAAGAAATTTATACGGGACAAGATCAAAGAGAAAGATGATTTAGATTGAAAATGAATTTTTCATTATTCCCAAAGTGTGTTATATGACCAGCATTAGGATACATTTTAATTCTTATATATATATATATATAGTCTGAAGAGCAAATCGAACTGATCAGATAGACTTCACCAAAGTAAAGAGAAGATAAATCGTGGGCCATGTAGGTTAATATTAATAGTTTGTAAATTACCCATAATTAACATACACAATTATATAATTAAAATTATAATATGATTATATTTAATCTATAATTAATAAATTAATCTAACAATATCTACTAAAACCAAGTCAATTAAGGGAATCTCCCCTAACCAGACATCTCTCCAAAAGAGAGCACCCCCCCGGATGCCACTATTCCCCTCCAGCTATTAGACTGACTGCGTTTTTGTACTAGCTTCGACTGAACTACCGCCCCTCGTATATATTTGTCAATCATCACCTTAGTCCAAAGGCTATTTTGTTTTTGCTCCTTTAGAAGTCTCCATCCAAGCTTCGCCATAAGTGCCAGATTCATGTAATGCATCAGTTTAATGCCTAACCCATCATACTCCTTACTAAGAGTAATTTTTTCCCATCTTACCAAAGAGGTGCTTTTTTATCTAGTGAGCTTCACCATATAAACTGTCTGATTTTCTGATCAATTGAAGAGCATATTCCTTTGGGCAAAAGTGTCGTCTGCATAATGTAAATGGGAATGGAGTTGAGAACTGAAATGGGTAGGGTGACTCTTCCTATAAGAGTCAAAGACTTTGTCTTCCGTTTGCTCAATTTAATTACCCTTACCAATGAGATTGCCATAAATTGGACGTTATTCGATCGTAGATAGAGGGAGCACCCATGGAAAAGAAAATATTAGATTTTTGAAAGCTAACCTTTTCACATGACAAATAACAGAATTGATCCAAGCAATCCATAATCACTCTAATTTGATTTAGTGACGCCTCTGGAAAGAGAATTAGATCATCTGCAAAAAAGAGATGTGAGAGTAATGGCCCATTCCGGGAGAGTTGTATTGGAATCCACTTTTTTCCCTTTGACGACATTATGAATTATTAGCCTAAGTCTTTCCATATATAGAACAAAAAGATAAGGGGAAATTGGATCTCCCTGTCTGAAACCCCTTGGTGGTTTAAAGCTTTCCGGTTTCCTCCAATTCCATAAAATGGACATACTGGGTGTCTCCACGCAATGCATTATATTTCGAATCTAGGTTACAGGAAATTGCATATTGCCAAGAGTCTCATGAATAAAAGACCAGGAAAGTCAGTCGTAAGCCTCTTCCAAATCACTTTTTAAAATCATGAACCCCCTCCTAGCTTTTTGTTTGCGCAATGAGTGAAGAACCTCCAGGTATATCAGTATGTTGTCCACTATCTGTCTTCCCGGGACAAAACTGCTCTGAGTTGGAGCTACCAGACATGGCATAATCGCTCTAAGTCTGTTAGTCATGGCTGTAGTGATAACCTTATATCCCACGTTACAAAGGCTGATGGGTCTGAAATGTTTGAGTAGTTCCAAATGGGTGACCTTAGGAATAAGAGTCAAGAGAGTATTGTTAACACCATCTGGAAGAATGCCTGTTTAAAAAAAACGACAAGCAAAAGAGTATAGTGAGGCCTGAAGGAAAACACGCGGAGCGTGGATCACATGATATGATTAAGCGTCTGTTTGTATCACAAATTGATATTAAATAAAATTGCGCATGTAGATTTGCGGATCCGTCATTTAGACTTCTGAATTCATTACGACCCATTGATGTTTGATGGTCCCGACCAGCGACCTGCGGCCAGCAGTCTGCAGTGCTGAATCTGATTGACCAATACGCAGATCGTCTGGGATACATCGCCGGGGTGGTATGGATGTGTGTGGGCGCTGATGAATCGAGGCAATGGCGAATGCTGAAGGCACTTAGAAAAACGAAGAATGAAAAGTGGCACTCTTTTGCGTTGTATTCTCCAAAAAATGTATGAAAAAAAAAAAAGGAAGAAAACTCGAAAGCCTTAAAGCTGTTATCGAGGAATAGCTGTTCGTATAATAAATTATTTAATATAAATATGGGTCATATAATAAATTATATTTATTATAAAAAACCGTTCATATAATAAATTATATTTATTATAAATTTTATAATTATACATATATTTGAGAATACTAAGTGGGACCCAAGAGCACATAATTGCTAACAAGGCCCCTACAGTGTCCCACATGGTTTGATAAAATCCTACATGAAACCTGTCTTCTCTTGGAGCATTGTATGGATCCATATCAAAGAGAGCCTGTTTTATATTTGTCATTGAGAAGGTAAGGGCTAGAGCCTGTTGTTGAGCTCCTATTAATTTTGGCAACTGTAAAGAGTTGCTTTCAACCGTGCTAATGTGATCTTTCTCCCGAATTAATTTTAAGTAAAACACTTGTACCAGTTCCTCCGAATGACCTGGTCAATGATCCAATTACCCTCTGATGGAGGCATGGCTAGGGAATGGAGTGCGGGTCCGTTTGAAATCTCATGACCCAGATGACCTGGCTGGGTGTTAAAGATTGAAAAGCCCTTAATGTTTTTGGTCGATATACCCAAGTGGAAGCTCACGTGTTGATAAGAAAGAAGAAACAAAGATGGTCCACGTCATCAAAGTAAATCCGGAATTGGACCAAGAGCTAGGGTGTTTTTTGACTTGATCCTTGGGCTAATTTGTTGCTGATTTTGTGGCTTGATTACTAAGTCTTGTCTTAAACTATCTAGTTTCATTTCCTTGTGAATGTTTAGGGTGTGCGTAGTTTAGGAAAATAAGTTACCTTCCTTTATTGTTTTGGCCGAATATTTGCTTTCCTTTGTGGCTAAATTTTGTTTTGCTCTTTTTTTTGGGCTTATTTATAGGCATGTTATTCCTGAATTCTTTAGATTACGATTTATAAAATTGAGAGTTAAATTTCTTTTTGGTTCTTGAAAGAATATTTCGAACTTATCAGTTATTTCATGGAGTTCATCAAAGACTTATCAATCGAATCTCTATCACTGATTGTGGCATCCTCTTATACCAAAGTTCTTACTTCGCTATAAGCAATGAGTTGAGGTCATCCATCCAAGCCGAAAACTAGAGCAGTTCTTTCGAGATTAATTTGATCACGGGTCTCGTCACAAGTTGGCATGATTCGTATCATTTGGTATCAAAGAACATGTTCTATTTTCTAGTTTGCCTACCTTTTATGATTTTGTCCGAACTCAACCTAGTCACCACTTTCATCTGTTCCACCTAAATTTCGCCCTCATTTTCATTCACAACCTATTTTTTGCTCCACCTAAGTCCGATTTCCTCATTCTTGGTATGATACAATTCCTGCATTCCCTTAGATTGAATCGTGCATCCCAAGTTACACAAAAAAAAATGAGAAAAAAAAAAAGGAAAGGGAAAGGGTCCGATAGGCAAAAAAAAAAAAAAAAAGCCTAGATTCTGAGTAAAAAAAATTTTTGCCTATAAGTTTATCATTATCCTAGTTGTTGGAAAATCAAGTCACCACCATAGTATAAAAAAAAATCGGCAAAAAAAAAAGAGATTTTTTAGGTAACCTTTTTTGACCCTAATCTTTGTTGCTTTAGTAAGGTTTGACTTTGGTTAACACCACCAACCTATCCTTTGATAGGTTTTCGATTGAATTTTGCGGAAAAAAAAAATTGATTTGTTTGATTAGTTCCAAAAGAACTAAAAGAGAGATTGTCAGTGGAAAAAAGGCAAGAATAGTAAGAACATTAGAGTGAGAAAAAGGCAAATAAATTTTGTGTGAAAACACGAGTGAATTGAGTGAATCATGCTTTGAGTGAAAACACGTGAGGGAGTGATTTGTGAGGTCTTTTATATATATATATAACCTTGTTTTTTGCAGCAATATGTCCAACAATTACACATCCGAAGGTGTGATGGGAGGAATTGACATGAAGTTCATTATGGAGGCCTTAACTAGCGAAGTAAAGAGAATGTTTAGGGCTGAGTTGGAGCAATTCTATGAGAGGGTAGAGCAAAGCTTGGAGCAGCCATGAAACCTTCCAATAGGACGTAGAAGAGAGAAGCTTCCAAGAAGAGGGGTGCGGGTAGAAGAAGAAAAGTATGAAGGGGATAGTTTTGAGGATGAGATTGATCATGATTCAGTTGTTAGTAATAGGAGGTGTGGGGGAAGACTTAGAGAAGCTAGGAATCGAAAATATAATAATTTGGATAGCATTAAGATGACGATTCCATCTTTCCAAGGAAAGAATGACCCCGATGCATATCTTAAGTGAGAGAAAAATGTGGAGTTGGTTTTTTATTGTTACAATTATTCCGAAAATAAGAAGGTGAAGCTTGCTGCGATAGAATTCTCGGATTTTTCCATCGTGTGGTGGGACCAACTAGTGCTGAATAAGAGAAGGAATAGGGAGCCAACGGAGGCGACATGGGAAGAGATGAAGAGGGTGATGCGGAAGCTATTTGTCCTAACATACTACTACTGGGAGTTGTACATAAAATTGCAAAACTTGAGGCAAGGCAACCGTATTATGGAGGAGTATTATAAGGAGATGGAGGTTGCCATGGTTAGATCGAATATTGAAGAAGATCGAGAGGCTACAATGGCGAGGTTTCTAGAGGGTTTAAACTAGGAGATTCAAAATGTGGTGGAATTACAAAATTATGTGGAGTTGGAGGACATGGTGCATAGGGCTATCAAGATTGAGAATCAAGTCAAGAGGAGGGACAGTAGCAACACACATTTTGCACCTAATCCAAGTTGATCCACTTGGAAGTCAAATCAATGGAGGAAGGAAGAGAAGCAACCCAACACCAAGCCTAAAATAGAACAAAAACAAGAGGTGACCAACCAGAGAAATCAAGGTAAATCCGATTCTTTCACTACTCGGAATTGTGATATTAAGTGTTTTAAATGCCAAGGTAGGGGTCATATAGTAGCTAATGTCCGAACAAAAGAGTTTTGGTGATGCGAGACAATGGTGAGATTGAAACAGATGATGAATCAGATTGTGATTCTATGCCATCCTTAGAGGATGCAGATGATGAGGAGTACGTTGTTCAAGGAGAATTGTTGGTGGCAAGGAGGGCTTTAAGTGTGCAAGCTAAGGAAGATGACGAGGTGCAAGGGGAGAACATTTTTCACACTAAGTGCCACGTCCAAAGAGACACTTTTTAACACTAACCAACTTGACCCTTCTTTGTCTAGTTCAATTGTCTCTCTTTTGCAGGAATTTAAGGGTGTCTTTATCGGGGAAATTCCAAAGGGATTACCTCTTATCCGAGGGATCGAACATCAAATTGATTTTGTACCTGGTGCTACCTTTTCAATTTGACCCACTTATAGGAGTAATCCCGATGAGACAAAGGAACTCCAAAAGCAAGTTGGTGAATTGATGGAAAGGGGGTACGTGATGGAAAACATAAGTCCATGGGCCGTTCAGATGATTTTGGTTCCTAAGAAGGATGGGTCGTGGAGGATGTGTGTTGATTTCCCAGCCATCAACAACATAACAGTGAAGTATAGTCATCCCATTCCTCGATTAGATGATATGTTTGATGAGTTGCATGGTTCTTGTATCTTTTCCAAAATTGATTTGAAAAGTGGATACCATCAAATTAGAATGAAAGAAGGTGATGAATGGAAAATTGCATTCAAAACAAAATATGGTTTATATGAGTGGTTAGTTATGACTTTCGGGTTAACTAATGCACCTAGCACTTTCATGAGATTAATGAACCATGTTTTGTGTGCTTTCATTGGAAAATTTATGGTTGTCTATTTTGATGATATCCTCATTTATAGCAAGAACTTAGATGATCATTTGGTTCATTTAAAATCTATTTTGGATGTGCTTCAAAAAGAAAGATTGTTTGCTAACCTTAAGAAGTGCACATTTTGCACCGATAGCTTTGTGTTTCTTGGTTTTGTTGTTAGTACACAAGGAATACAAGTTGATGAAGATAAGGTTCATGTGATTCAAGAATGGCTAAGTCCAACAAGTGTAAGTAAAGTTTGAAGTTTTCATGGACTTGCTAGTTTTTACCAGCTGTTTGTGAAGGACTTTAGTAGCATAGCTGCACCAATAACCGAAGTCATCAAGAAGAATGTTGGGTTTAAGTGGGGAGAAGAGCAAGAAAAAGCATTCCAACTAATCAAGGAAAAACCAACTCATGCTCTTTTACTTGCTTTACCTAATTTTGCAAAAACTTTTGAGGTTGAATGTGATGCTTCAAGTTTAGGTATTAAGCGCGAGTTCTTGTATGCAGAAGGACGACCCGACTGCATATTTTGTAGCTAAGTGGAGCATCCCTGAAATACCCTACTTATGAAAAAGAGTTGTACGCATTTGTTCGGGCCTTGGAAACTTGGAAACATTATCTTTGAACTAAGAAATTTGTGATTCACACCAACCACAAGTCGTTGAAGCATGTGAAGGGTCAACGCAAGTTGAATAAGAGACATGCACGATGGATGAAGTCTATAGAAACATTTCCATATGTCATCCGCTACAAACAAGGTAAGAAAAACATCGTTGTCGATGCACTTTCCCGAAGGTATGTCCTAATCTCTACTATTGATGCTAAATTGCTTGGTTTTGAACACATTAAAGAATTGTATCATGTGGACCAAGATTTTAGTGAAGAATATGCTTGTTGTGAAAAGGCAGCCCATGACAATTTCTTTAGGCATGGTGGGTTCTTGTTGTGGGAAAATAAGTTGTGCATTTCTAATTGTTCCATTCGGGATTTTTTAGTGATGGAGTCTCATGGTGGAGGATTGATGGGACATTTTAGGGTAGCCAAGACTTTAGGGGTTTTGCAAGAACACTTTTATTGGTCTCACATGAAGCGGGATGTTGAGAGAATTTGTGGGAGGTGTCAAGCTAAATCCCGAGTACGACCCCATGGCTTTTACACACCACTTTCTATTCCTAGTGAACCTTGGGTTGATATTTCAATGGACTATGTTAGGTCTGCCTACTACTAGACGTGGTAGGGATTCTATTTTTGTGGTTGTGGATAGGTTTTCAAAGATGGCTCATTTTATCCCATGCCACAAAACGGATGATGCTTCTCATGTTGCATATCTGTTCTTTAGGGAGGTTGTGAGATTGCATGGTATGCCTAGGACAATTGTTTCGGATAGAGATGATAAATTCTTGAGTTACTTTTAGAAGACCTTGTGGTGTAAGTTAGGAACCAAGCAATTGTTTTCTACTACTTGTCATCCACAAACCGATGGTCAGATTGAGGTAAGATCAGACCGAGGTAGTGAATAGAACTTTGTCTACTTTGTTGAGACCTATCATTAAAAAGAACATTATGGGAAGATTGTTTGCTACATTTTGAGTTTGCTTATAATCATACTATACATTATGCTACTAATTTTTGCCTTTTGAGATTGTGTGTGGTTTTAATCCATTAACCCCTTTGGATTTATCTCCTTTACCTATGTCTGAGAATGTTAATTTAAATGACAAAAAGAAAGCCGGATTTGTTAAGCAGATTCATGAGAAGGCAAAACTCAACATCAAGCGAAGGACGGAGCAATATGTCAAACAAGCCAACAAAGGGTGTCGTCAAATTGTCTTTGAACTCGGAGATTGGGTTTGGGTGCACATGCGCAAAGAAAGACTTCCCACACAAAGGCATTCCAAGTTTCTTCCTAGGGGCGATGACCCTTTTCAAGTCCTCGAGCGCATGAATGACAATGCTTACAAGCTAGATTTGCCTGGTGAGTATAACGTAAGTGCTACTTTTAAGGTCATTGACTTAAGTCTTTTTGATGTAGGTGATGATTTGAGGACAAATTCTTTTCAAGATGAGGGGAATGATGGATGCATGGCTAGGGAATGAAGTGCGAATTAGCTTGAAATCCCACTTGGAGCGATGACCCAAGCTAGAGTTAAGAGATTCAAAGAAGCCCTTAATGTTTTAATTCGAGATGCCCAAGTAGAAGAAGTTCGCGTGTTCAACTCCAAAGAAGAAACAAATATGGTCCACGTCATCAAAGTAAATCCGGAATTGGACCAAGAGCTAGGGTGTTTTTTGACATGATCTTTGGGTTGATTTGTTGCTGATTTTGTGGCTTGATTACCAAGTATTGTCCTAAATTATCTAGTTTCTTTTCCTTGTGGATGTTTAGGGTGTACATAGTCTAGGAAAATAAGTTACCTTCCTTTCTTGTTTTGGCTGAAAATTTGCTTTCCTTTGTGGCCGAATTTTGTTTTCTTCTTTCTATTTTTTGGGGTTTATTTATAGGCGTGTTATCCCTGAATTCTTTAGATTACAATTTATAAAATTGAGAGTTAAATTTCTCTTTGGTTTTTGAAAGAATTTTTCAAACTTACTGGTTATTCCGTAGAGTTCATCAAAGACTTATCAATCGGATCTCCATCAACGATTGTGGTATCCTCTTATACCAAGGTTCTTTCTTCGCTATAAACAACGGGTCAAGGTCATCCATCCAAACCGAAGACTAAAGTGGTTCTTTCGAGATTAATTTGATCACGAGTCTCATCACAAGTTGGCATGGTTCGTATCACCCTCACAATTTGTAAGAGCATGAATCTTATTCTTACTCTTTCGAAGCTACATCGAAGCATGCTAGAATTTGGTATTTCTATCACCCGAAGCAATCTACTCTTCTTGGGACCTTTGGAACCACAACAATTCTTCCAGATGGAGAACCTCATCAAGGTCTCCTTGTAATTTCCTTTCTAGCTTAAGTAAATTATTTGAGCTATGTTCCATTAGATATTTTTGGACACTTGTTAGGCGTGCCCAAAGTCTCCTCTTCCTAATTGAAAAATATTTCCAAATACCTCTTTATTCCATTGGGAGAGACCTGTTGCAGTGCGTTTAGTATTTTCCATAAAAGAGATATCATTGTTCCACAAAAATCGAACCTAATTTTTGAAATTATGATGAGTGATCCAGACTACTTGAAATTTGAATATATGAAATGGAGTTGTAGGTGCAGGGTTGAAAGATCCACCAGCAAAGGAACATGGTCAGAGAGAAGTTTTGGCCTTTGGGAGGTGTGTCACTATAGCATTTTCAAACCTTAAACGCCACTCCAAATTGCAAACTGCTCTATCAAGGCGAGCGCCCTTGAATGTATATATGGTTGTTCCTCTACTCCATGTGTATTTAGGGTCAATGAAACCAAGATCAATTAATCGGTGCAACAATATCCTTTCCGTAAACCCTGAGCATCTTCTACAGTCTAGCCTCCTTTCATTAGAAATCTCTTCAACTGACAAAATGGAGTTAAAAATCACCTACTGCAAGCCAAGGTAAAGAAAGATTCATGTGATTCTTGTTTAGATATTGCCATAGGAAATGTCTGAGGCTTGGAGTGTGGCTGCCATATACTATTGAGAGAAGCCAAGATGGTTACCCATTAACGCTGACCTCCATATGAATGAACTGAGGGTGTGTCTTGCAAATTCAACATTAAAACCATTTCTCCATAAGACCCAAATACCACTACTGAAACCAAAAAAGCTTATACTCGAACCCAATTATCAAACCCCATGTTCGTACAAATTTTATCCACTCGCCTCTACTGATTTTTGTTTCCAATAACCCTAGGAGGTCAGGTTTATGGAGATGTATAAGATCTTTAACTGTTCGGCTAAACGCTTTTGAAGCCGCTCCACAGCAATTCCAAACCATAATTTTCATAAGGATGGAAAGTAAAAATGTAGTTGGAAAGACGTGGTTCAGTAATTCATATTTTACATGCATGTGGCATATATATCCTCATCACCAACAAACTGTCCCCCACTTCGTATCTCCATCATTGGACCAAGTATGGCAATATTGGTCCCCAAAGCTACTATCATAATCAGACATAGAACCTCCCCCATTTCTGTATCAACTCCAGGTTGCGGTGGATCTTGAGGGTGTTCACCAAACATGAGATCGATGGGAGTGATTCACTACCATCTGAGTGATGTTGGGGGAGCTCTTCGACCCTCAGACTACCACATGTTCTAGTTCGGCAACCGCTTGTCTACTCTTCAAACTTCCTTCACCATCCTGCAGGATTCTCATATCATACCGTTTTTTAGTATGATCATGACTTTGGGCATCCCGAAATTTCCCCCTGAACTGAAAGTTAGTTGCTGCCTCAATCGGCACAGAAAACAAAGGCGCATAATTCTCACAAGTCTGTATATTCGGTCGTTTTCCTTTACCAGGCAGTTGTTGTCGTGGAGTATGAATATCCTTGGAATTACTTGCACCCTCTCTTTCCATCGGTTCCTCTGTTTCCATGATTGGTCCAACAAATCTTCAATTTCAAGTGATAATTTTTTTTGTAAAACAAGAGTATTTATTGAGTCTAAAATAATTATTCGATAATCAAAGAAGCCACGATAAATGCATTCTGAAAATAATAAGCTTTATTGAGTGAAGAAGCATAATAATTAAATCTTAGGTGGAAAACATACACCAATAAATGGATCTGAAATTGTTGGGTACATCATTTAATTATAGAATGCGTAAATGATGAAATCAAAGAATTAAAGGTTAGGGTTGAAGATAGTTCTTTCCTTCTCCCCAGCAAAGTGTGTTATACCAAACTTTTGTCAAATTCTAGGGCTCTATTTACTTATATATAGAGCGCTGAGAGCCAAATTGAGTTTTGTCCGTGGGTTTTCTCAAAAGCGAGAGAAGATAGAAACGCTCAACTGAATCGATTATTCATTAGAATCATCACATAAATGACACATAGTGCAAATCACATAATAATAAAAAAAATTGTAATATGATTATGCACAGTCCATGATTAATAAATTAATCTAACATTCTCCCACTTGAACAACATAATCATAACTCAAATGCTTTTTCATTTGATTTACATAGACATAACCAATCATATGCAATTAACGCACCGAGATGATGCATAAATCGTACATAATCAGACGTTATTAATCAATATCATAACTCAAATGCTTCAACAAGATAATTACATAGCCATAATCAATCATATACAATTAATACACCAAGAGGATGCATAAATCGTACATAATTAGGCTCTAATGATCTATAAGCATTTCAATAACAAGAGTATCGATTCAATAGAAAGAGAAAACATAATTTTGTCATTCATCTGGTCAAAATGACACAAAATCATAAGATAATGACAAACGTCAAAATGTGTATGTAATAAAGAAAAATATGAGATTTCCTTAGAAAATATAGGAAAAGGCAAAATCCCACAAAAACAAATATTCTAGGCTCCTAACAATCCCATGTGGGTAACGTGTTCTTGAAACATACAAATAGGTAAGCTTTTGGTTAGTGGGTTTGCCAACATGCTAGTCGTAGGCATGTGCTTAACTAAAATAGGAGACTATGCGAAACTATAACACAAAGAGCTTCACATCGATGTCTTTGAGGCGAAGTCTTTCTGAGTGTTCAGAGAAAGATATAGCTATGGAATTATCACAAAACAATTTCAAGGGTCTAGAAAAGGAGTGAACAACCTCCAAATCTTAAATGAATTTCTACAATCATATTGCATGACAAGTAACCTCATAACACATCACATACTCTGCCTCCTTAATAGAAGAAGCTATAAGTGTCAGTTTGACACTTTTCATAACGACTCGCCGGTAGTAATGAATATAGCAGGAAGTGGACTTTTTATTATCCACACAACCAGCATAATTGGAATCACTAAAGCCAACCGCCGAGTGTTGGTACGATGTCTTCGACATAGGATCTTTGGTATCCTAAAGATCTTATGAAACTTCTTAGTAAGCTTTACATTGACTGACCATGATCACTTTCAGTACCTACCCAAAGCGACAACAACAAAGCAATATCAGGCGTGTGCATGCGAGCATCGTCATGCTGCTGACCTAAAGAATAAAGATTTGCTTTCATCTGATCTCTCGATATCATTTTGAGGACATTGACGCTGGAGCATCATCACTGACTACAATTAGTGCCTTACCAAAAGAATATGATTACAAATTGAATATTTTCATAATGCGTTCAATATACGTTTGTTGAGACAATCTCATAATGTCGCTAGGTCTATTGCAAAGTATCTATATGCCCAAGACATAAAATGCTTCCCCAAGATCCTTCATATCAAAATGGCTAAACAATAATTGCTGTCTCGTTGATAAGTCGTGTCATTAGTTTGCGAGAAAAATATCATCAACATATAAAACCAAGAATAGGTTGAGACATGAAAACATCCTCAACTAAGTCTCCATTCAAGAAAGTTGTCCTCACATCCATATGATGCAATTCTAAATCAAAATGAGCCACTATAGCCATAATAATGCGTAGAGAGTTTTTAGTGGACATGGGAGAGAAGGTTTCCTTAAAATCAATATCTTCTTATTGACTGTAACCCTTAACCACTAATCTTGCTTTGTATCTCTTTACCTGTCCCTTGACATCGCACTTGGTCTTGAACACCCGTTTGTACCCAATAGGTCTGTAGCCATCTGAAAAATCTACCAAGCTCTATACTTTATTCTATGACATGAAATTCATCTTGTAACGCCCTAAAAATACTCTAACAGTTTCAGAACATGTTTAGGGTATAAAATAAAGTAAATGAAATTTTTCTGGAATTTAAATCCTAAGAACGAAAAAAATATACAACCCGAAAATTTTATAAGAGTCAAATAAATTTGGTAAAAATGTCAAATATGGACCCCTGAGACCATAAATGAAGAATGTGTGCAAAATGATGAAATGAAATGAAATGAAAATGAATGTGAAATGAAGCTTTAAAATAAGAATAATAGAAATAGAAAATTAGTGTGTAGGCGAGCAAGGTCTTATGAAGGATTTTGACTTAGACCAAATTTGAGGTCTTGTAAAGAGCATAACTCTCATTTGTGCATTTGGGTTTGGAGAAAAGAGACAAGGATTGAGAGAGAGAAGGAGAAGCCATTGTTGGTGATTTCTTCTCCATGTAAACAAGAGATGAAGTGATCAAGGAGGAAGAAGAATGAAAAGAGAAGAAGAGCTTAAAGGTAAGAAAAACTAAACCCTAACCTCTTTTTCTTGTGTTTAGATTTGAGGAAAAACCCTAACCTTATTAAAGGTGTTTGTATTGGTTGTAGTTGAGTTAGGAGTTGTTTTGGGTTGATTTTTGAAGAGTATTGTTGATTGGTATTGGTTTGGATTGGTTTTGAGAAATGTTTGTAAAAGGGAAATGTTGGGTTTTCAAAGGAAATGCAGTCAAAAATTTATCAAAACCTCTATTCTTGTTTTGGCTATAGGTTAAGTTATAAGCCTCCAAAGGAAGTGATTTCAATTGGTAAAGAACCATAAGAGATAGGGCTACAAATGTATAGAAGGGACCATGAGAAAATTGTAGCACTAAGGCTCCCGAATATGGGCTTAAAAGTGAGTTCGGGTAGCTCACGGGTATGCCCTGTTTTGGGTGTAGTTGTGGTGTTTTGACCATAAAATGAGTTTCACTCATCCAAATTGAGTGATTCAAAATTATGGATAAACTAGACTTCTAGGGGAATAAATTAATTGAAGTAAGTGTATGCAAATTGTAACCCCAAAGTGCCCATAAATCTGTCAAAGTGGAGCTATATGCAAATTCTATTTTGCAAAATAGAGTAGTCTAGATGTAAAATGCAATAACTTGAGTTTGGGTGATCCAAATTGGATGATTCCAATTGGAGAAGAAACCTTAGAACCATAGCTTCAAATCATTGAAGGAACCATTACCAATTTATGGATTTAAGACCTAGAAATCAGAAAAACGAGTGGGTGATCTAGTGAAATTTGGACATATCGGTAGTTTGGGCACTAAAATATCGTAGCTTGAGTTTGAATGATCGAGTGGATGATTCCAATTGGAGAAGAAACACTTGAAATATAGATTGAATAGTAAAGGAACCATTACCAGATGGAGTTAAGACCCCATAAATCGAAAAAAACAGTGGGTGATCCAATGAGTTGGGCATATCGACTAGTTTGGCATTGAAATATGCATTTAACTTGGTTGGGTTATCAAATGAGATGATTCAATTCTATTGAAAATAGAACTCGCAGAATAACCCGACTAATATGATTGTCATTGTATTTGAATAGGAGTGACGGAGGAAAGCCTACATTGGCGTCGAGATTACGAAGATTGGAATCAAAGCGACGATTTTTGGTTTGTTCTCAAACTCTCTCTATTTCTAAAATATTTGAATAATTGCAAAATGATTTGAATTTTGGAAATGATTGACAAGAAAGTGCATATTGATTTGTGTTTTAAATTATTTGTTTTAAGTAATTTGAGACAATTGCTTGTGAAACAAATTTGCATGAATGTGAAAATGTTTCTATTTGCATACAAATGTATATATATATATATATATATATATATATATATATATATATATATATATATATATATATATATATATATACTATACACACTACTATAAATTGTATTGAATGATTTTAAAGCTCTTAAAATAATGTTAACCGTTATAATTGGAGTTAAGGATAAATTGGTATACCAATAAGAGTCGAACAAACGTATTATTGTGACATACTGATCCGTAGCCCAGCGGGACAGTATCGGTAGTGTACAACAACCTAGTACATATTTTTTTATATATATACCGGCCTGCAGCCCATCAGGACCATGCTGGTGATTCGTTATCCTGTGCACTGAAAGCATAAGTTAAATTCGATAAGGGTAAAATGATAATGAGATTAAAAAGTGCATGATTTGTGATTTGAATGATTTAGTG
Organism: Tetrastigma voinierianum; assembly: GCA_016808115.1. Classification (NCBI taxonomy): domain Eukaryota; kingdom Viridiplantae; phylum Streptophyta; class Magnoliopsida; order Vitales; family Vitaceae; genus Tetrastigma; species Tetrastigma voinierianum. The sequence continues at coordinate 107,746 of JAEQBH010003387.1, read as the reverse complement.
CATATGAAATTGCATAGCAGAAGCGACCAATGGTGTAATTGAATGTAAATGAAATGAATATAAATATACATATATATATATATATATATATATATATATATATATATATATATATATATATATATATATATATATATATATAATACACTGTAATAATGTGTGTGTGTGTTGTACTGCATTGGTCATTGAAAAATGTCTGAAATAATTGTTTATAAATATTGCATGTTCGATTTAAATTAAATGAAGAAGGTGTATAGAACACTGCGTGAAAATCTTCAGCAGCGTTATTTTTGTCATCGCGCAAGTACCAGCAGTGGAAGTAAAGATTGCACCGTCAAAAGCAGGCGGAGTATGAAGTAAATGCTCACGTCTCGTAAGTAATCATTAAATTAAAATGATATTTTATGTATTTTGCATTAAATTCAATGATGTAAAAGTCTTCATGAGAAGAATATAGTTTGACTCATTTTGTTTTGAATATTTATGGAATGACTTTTAAAGAGAGGTGAACTCTAAGAATATTATTTTGTAAATGTATTTGAAAAAGCATGGAATGCCAATTTGAATAAATACGTTATTCAAGAACAGTTATGGGCCCTATTTGAATTAATAATGTATATATATTTTTTTATGTCAAATAATGTGTTTAGGTCATGATATCATATACCCATAAATAATTATGTTTTAAATAAATATTAATTATTCATATTAGAAATAGGTATATGAAATGTGTTTAAATGAACAGGTCTTTAAAAGGTAAAAGAATGCTACACATCTCATCTTTCATTGCATTGATCTAGAAGTTGGATTAAGGACTAACAATGGCTTCTTTGTAGGTAGTCGGATCCGATACATCACCCACATCATACTCATGCTCCTACAAATAGACAATGTAGTCATTTGAAATGCAGGCCTAATGTAGACAAGTAGACAGAGTTTATAAAATACAAAAAGACATCTGCGAGTAAAACGGTCGCAAGTAAATCGTAATAAATTATTTCAATTTCCTACCTCTGATCTGGAGTTGTAAAATAGAAAATTCGAGGACCTTTGGATATCCATATGTTTTTAAGCAGGTTGATGGAGTTGTAGAGGGCCTTAGGATAGAAGTGTCACGAGTAGTAAAATTACGTGGTTCATGACACTTAATGAAATATCTTCACCAAACTAAACATCCTATCAAATAATAAAATAATCGATAAAACAATTTCACTATCCGTATGGATCTTAGCAAAATTAATACGTAAGACAGAAGAAATTAAAGTTGTAACATCAATTTCAAAAAATATCTCTCATGCTTAGACTCATGAGAGGCAAGTCTTAAACATTCAATATTTTTCAATTTTACTCAAATACAAGAAAATAATTTTATTTACTATATGATGCTATAAATAATCACAGAAAGTACTAATATAAATTGTTAAAGCAATATGTGAAAAAAAAAATGAAAAGATTATAAATTTTGGGTAAAATTTTGATTTGGGTTATATAACCAAATTTAATATTTAATAGGATAGAAAACAAAAACTTGGAGCAAAAATAAATTTTGGCTTAAAAAAGATCCTCATAAAAAATTTCCAAAAATATGAAAACAATAAATAAAATCGAATAATATTTTATTATATTTTATCATATTTTATTCTTGGAAAACTTCGAAAAATTAATAGAACAAAAGAATTAAAAAAAATATCAATTTGCTAAAAAAGATAATTCCCATACCTGGGAATTAAATGGGAATTAAAGGAATGAATCATAAAAATATTAATTATATTAAGAAATTTGAACATGCCATTATCAATAAAATAAAATAAAAAATAAAAATTATTATATGACAAGAGATAAAGATTGCCAACAAAAAAAACGAATAATTTTTTTTATTATTATTGAATTGTCAAATCAATCATCCTCCAACTGTCCATGGATGATTGACAATGAATAAGAAAAAATGAATAAAAAAATTAGTTATTGTACGATGAAATCAATCACAAATTTTTTATCATTATTATTTTGTTACCAATCACGTCATCGAAGATCCATATTTATATCCTCACAGATTTCCAATCTACTTTCCCTTATCTACATTCCCTTAAACAACGAATCGTAAGAGCAAAATCTTTAATCGGTAAGAGGTAAGTATATGCATCAAAACGTATGAAACTTACATCTAAATTTGACAGCTTCGATATTAAATAAAATAACTCTATTATCAATTGTCAAATTATTTTATGAAATTAAAAATATTTATTGAACTTAAAAATAATTGATTAATAATTAAAAAACTTAATAAATATATTATAAAATAATAACTTTATTAAATAAAAAAGCATATCAATTTATACTAAGTAGAAAACATAGTTGGCATTGATCCAGGATTGTTAACTGTCATTAGTCTCCCAAATCCGTAATGAACGAAATCAAAAAAAAGTTATGATTGAAAATAGTTTTTCATAACTACAAATGTGTTCCTATCGAACCGTTGTCAATTATAGAGCTCTGTTCTTATATATACTTAAGCGTAAGGTATGATTGAGTTTTTTTTTTTTTTTTAATCGAATGGGGCACATCAAACAGAGATAAAATAGAGAAGAACTATGAGTCTATAGTCAGTTAATATTAAATCATCTCATAAATTATATATAATTAACGCATACAATTTTATAATTAAAATCGTAATATAATTATGCTTTGTACATGATTAATAAATTAATGTTGATAGTGCCTAAAATCAGCGACATAGGCTCGGGGCGCCAGAAAGCCTGAGGCGAACCATCGGTAAAATAGTGATCGCTGATGAATCTGAAACGATTATCGAAGAAGATGCCTGTCATGGCATCGGCAGTTGATATCTTTCCATTTACGTGATAAATAAAAGCCCGAAACAGGCATTAGAGAGATGGTCGGCTTGCCCGCCGTCGGTCCACCATTTATGTAGATTGTATATCGTCAGATTAATGTGAATGCGACAGTGACTCATGAAATTCAGTCCGTCTGCGATAGAAAAGAAATCTTAATCAAATGTAACATATCGGCATGGCATGTCTTCCTTGTGTTTTGCTCCCGTCCATACCATACTTGTGGCTCCATCGTCTTCCAATCTTAGCCCCTAGTTTCATTAAAAAAATCATGATCATAATATTCAGGTGGGAGACAAAGGGATACTAGTAGGCTTTGCAACGAATCTTGTGATGTATCAAAGTTAGGACACCATGGGCTTACTGTTCAATAGGTTCATTGATCAATCAATGGATTGGGTCAGACTTTGCATTTTTTAAAGGCCACAACCCAGTCCACAGGCCTTGTATTAGATAGGTCCGATAATTAGGACAGGATGGGTGAGTTTCCAAGGCTTTTAAAAAAAGCTTATAAAATGTTGTTGAAAAGGGAATTGAAACCCGACCCTCGTATTTACAAACTTTTCACTCTATCAACCGATCTACCAATGATCCCCTCTCAATTTCTCATTTCCTCTCACAAATTCTCTCCAAATTCACTCAATATTTCATATTCTTTCAATTTTTCTTCATATTAAATAATATTATTGATAGTGTAAATTAAGTATTGGTGGCTTCAATAGTTATGATTTGAAGGAATTTATGTTTCAGTCATCTAATTGAGTAACATTCTCCACATTTATTTTTTTATTTGTTACGTTTTTATTTTTATTTATTATTTTATTTTTTTAGTATAATATTTTATTAATAATTTTAAAATGGATAATGTATTATTAAATATTACCTATTCATTATGAATTATCGAAGTACAAAATTTAGTTAAAATATATGAACATTTTTTTTATAGAATTTAAATAATTTTAGAAAATAATAAAAAAATAAAAGTAAAATGTAAAATTTGTAGAAAACTTCTTAATAGTTGATCAAATGTAAGTACAAGTCATCTAAAACGACATTATGAACATTGTAAAATTAAATATAATGTAGATATTAGACATTATATGCAATTAAGTAAAGATGAAAGTGAAAATTTAAAAACATTTTCTTATGATAAATCTTATTGTCTTGAAAAAAATGTTTGATTAGATAATAAGAGCTAAATAACTATTTAATATGATGAAAACTCATGATTTTTTAGGAACGATTCAAAGAGTTATTAATCCTCGATTTAGAGGTTGGTATGAAAATACTATTAAAAGATATATTATGAAAAGTATTAGTAGTTCCTAAGCATTATATGAATTATTTTTTTATTGTTGCAAAATGGAATTTTGAAGGAATTTATGTTTCAGTCATCTAATTGAATAACATTCTCCACATTTATTTTTTTATTTGTTACGTTTTTTTTTTTATTTGTTATTTTATTTTTTTAGTATAATATTTTATTAATAATTTTAAAAGGGATAATGCATGTGCATCTTTTTTTACTCCATATGAATTATCAAGCAAAAAATTTAGTTCAAATATATGGAATTTTTTTTATAGAATATAAATAATTTTAGAAAATAATAAAAATAAATAAAAGCAAAATGTAAAATTTGTAGAAAACTTCTTAATAGTTGATCAAATGCAAGTACAAGTCATCTAAAATGACATTATGAATATTGTAAAACTAAAAATAATGTAGATATTATACATTATATGCAATTAAGTAAAGATGAAAGTTAAAATTTAAAAACATTTTCTTATGATAAATCTTATTGTCATGAAAAAAATGTTTAATTAGATAATAAGAGCTAAATAAATATTTAATATAATGAAAACTCATGATTTTTTAGGAACAATTCAAAGAGTTATTAATCCTCAATTTAGAGGTTGGTATGGAAATACTGTTAAAATAAATATTATGAAAAAGTATTAATAGTTCCTAAGTAGAACATGAATTATTTTTTTATTGTTGCAAAATGGAAAAGATAAAAGAAAATATAAGTTTAGATATTCAAATTAGATGGAATTTCACTTATAAACTTTTACAAAATATAAAAAAGTAGTACAATTATATGAAATGCAATTATCTACTAATGATTGTGATGTAGATCTTGATGTGTTAAATAATTATGATTGGCACATTGTGAACCTTTTTGAAATTTTTGATGCTTTAACAAATATTTTTTGTGGTGTGTATTATCCAACTTCACATTGAGTCATTATGCAAATAACTAATATTTACATTGTACTTAAAAAATATTTAAGTTTTGAAATGTTTAATGATACAATTTTTACAATGATATAAAAATTTAAAAATACTGGGAAGAAATTCCTTTAATTTATTATATTGATTTAATTGTGAACCCTAGATTAAAAGTTGAAGCTTTTGATGAATGATTGCAAGTTATTTATTTTGATGATCAAATAAAAACTAAAGAAATTCAAAAATAAGCAAATTCATTATTACGTAATTTATATAATATTTCTAAAGAAAAATATGGTATTGATATTAGTTATACTAAATCATCATTCACTATAAGCTCCTCACATTTTTATAAAGGTGTTTTAGAAATATTTAAAAGTAGAAAAAAAAAAACTAGTTCTCCAAATAATACAACTTACATAGAGAGATATCTTAGTGTAGAAAATTCCATTTGAAAATAATGAAAATTTTGAAATTTTAGAGTGGTGGAAAAAACAACAAATTAAATATTGATTATGTCCATTGTGCTGGCGTGATATGTCGTGGATACGAAATACGGTCGTATTGGAAGTTGCTTTTAGTGCAGATGGAAGAGTGGTTAACGAAATTCGATGTAGTTTGTCGCTGAATCGATAGAACAAAATATGTTAGTAAGCGCACGAGATTGCATGATTATAGTTCAAGAAGTCGCCAAGAATCGAGCATGGTAACTTAAAATTATTGGGCATTAATGGATCCATGATAGTTCCTCATCGACATTGGAAAATAATGATTAAAACATTTCATTAAATGTATTATGTATATTGTATTTTTATTTTGTTATGTTTAAAAAGTACAAATTATTGATAACAAGTAAAACAAACTAATCGGTATTTACTTTACTTCAGAAGGTTAAACTCTTCACACATTTCCAAATGTAATCATTTATGATATATGCAATTAATAAATAAAATGCATTTGAATTTTTGAATTGTTTCTAGTTTTTTTTTTATTACTAATACAATTTAAATAAAAAAAATTAAGCTTATGGCCGACAAGCAGGGCCATGAAAGGACTTTACTTAAGCTGGAGTCCATATAGCCTTAAAAGCTCACAGGCCAATCCTAAAATGAGGACTACAACCTCACTTATTCAAAAAGGGGCTCAAGCCAAGCTTTAGCCCGTTGGGCCGGGCTTGGCGATTCTGGCTTGAAAGCCCTATGCCAATATGCCAGTGTTGTGTCGTTTATGTTCACGCTCATCACCCATTATATCAGAAGATTTCTTGTTTTTGGGGATGATTACTAATCCAGAATTTTATTTAAATAAAATATCTTTATACCTATTTCAAAAATTTTATATATATTATTAATAATATTGTCAGGCTTAAAAATAATAATACTAAAAAATATTAATTTATTTATTTTTAAAACAAAAATAAATTATTTCTACACATTTTCAAATGCAATTTTTGTTATATATATATATATATATATATATATATATATATATATATATATATATATATATATATATATATATATATATATATATATATATATTATATAGAATTTATAGACATTAAATATACAATATTAATATAAATTCAAATATTGAATATATTCATTAATCATTATCATAACATATTTAAAAAAATATATTACATAAACTAAAAATAACAAATCAAAATTTATTATAAAAATATTTAAAAAATAATATATTTTAAAAATATTGTATAATCATTCATGAAACTTTAAAAACAAATCAAAATTTATTTTTCAATAATAAATTTAATGTTAAATATATACTATCATTATCAATAATAAGTTAAAAAAAATATACAACATATAAAATTATCATTTATTCATATTATGTTTCAATGAAAATTTTAAAAATAAATAATAAAAAACTTATAAATTGTTCATCATTTATTCATTTTTTTTATTACACTTTAATTTAAAGGTATCAAAGTATCCCCAATTGAAGCGGGGAGCGAATTATCACTTAAGCTATACATGATGGGCCTTTTTTATTTTTTATTTTTTGCTTTTAGGTGGACAAAAGATGACTATACATTGTGGATTTTTTTAGTAACAACTAACAATTGCTAATTAGTTTTTAATAAGTTTTTTTTTTATGTTTTGAAAATCATACTAGAACGATTGGTCCTGTGACGCCTTAAAACCCTGGGATCATTTTTTTTTTTAATAAATAGTGTACATGAACAGTGCCTATGAACATTGACCCCAAGCATTGTATAGTAGTAAAGGGGTCGTGTGAACAATGCGGGCACACTGGGCGCACTGTTGTGCGTGCCTAACGCCTGGCGATCGCGACACCCTTTCTCAGGCCACGACACCAAACTAAGGGTCGCAATACCAAAAATACTAAACCATGTCGTGACACCAAAAAGTGTGTCGCGACACCAAATTGCTTAACCCATGTCGCGACACCAAAATGGCTCTCCCTGCAGCCTCCGTGTCGCGACGCCGACAACCATGAAGGACAACCATGTTGTGACACCAAAAAGTGTGTTGCGACACCAAATTGCCTGACCCATGTTGCGACACCAAAATGGCCATCACTGCAGCCTCTGTGTCGCGACACCGACAACCATGAAGGTCAACCATGTTGTGACACCAAAAAGTGTGTCGCGACACCATTCTTGCTTGGCCCAGGTCGTGCGCGCCTGGCGCCCGTGTCGTGGGCACGGGCTGGCGCTATCGCTCTGTTGTTGCGCGAGCAGCCACTAGGCCGTGCGCACGCATGTGCGCACGGCCCTACACACACCTAATTGCCCATATCGCGACACCACCTAGTGTGTCGCGACTTGGTGCTGGAAATGGGCAGTAGCCCATCCCAATTTCTCCCCTGTACTCCTCTTTTCTTTTCCTTTTTGTTCTACCCACCGTAAAACCAATTAAAATTGCCTTATTACTACAAAGGCTACTAAATCATGGAAAACTCAATAAAATTGTATTCATTATACGAAATGAGTTAATTTACAATTTACAAAAACCAGGGATTTTACCCATATTTTTACAAAATACAGGATAAGGCCAAATCTGGCCATTCTTCGCCTCTAAGGTCTCGGATGCGTCCCATCCTCGGGTACACCTTCAGTACCTGAAATGGTTATTCACGACTCGGGCAGAACAATGCCCAAGAAATAACTCTTCCTACACTGTTACTCCCACCCAAGCGCTCACGCACGACACACCAAACATTAAAGTAAAACATGTATGTTTCTACTAAAATGTCTACATGTTATGGATGAGAATGTGACTCACCATTTCCCACATCTCGAGCCCTTATTGTCTCCATCACGCATGCATATGCCAATTGTGAAAAACACTATATTCAAAACAAAAAGTTTTTGTTCTTGAAAACACATTGTTCAATTTCCGATAAAATTTATCGACAACCTCGAATAAATACGTCGACAATCCTCCGGGCGCTAATCAAGCCGGGACAACTCCTCCAAAACAGCTCCATTGGACATCCTTCGATGTGAACTGTTGGACACCTTTCCAAAACAATTATTCTGACAACTTTCCGATATAATTTTCTTTTAACAACCCTCATATTTTCATTCGTTTGTGGACAAACTCTGATAATCAATTGTGAGCCAAACCTCTGAAAACATGTAATGCACTCACACCTATTGTTCTATGGTGCCTCAGCGTATGTTGTCGCACATGCCATTTCATTAGAATAATTCGCACATATTAAAGACGCATATATTAACAAAATTCACACACAAACAACATGTTATTCATTCATAGCAATAACACCAAAATAGCACACTCGTGCTAATCAACAATTTAGGCAATTAATCTCGAACTGCCCAAACAACACAAATAGCACACAAAGTCATGTGAACAGTTCGACCCTTGGTCTCAAAACTGTCCAATGACCATTTTAGGAATTTCATCACTCAGTCCCAATCTTTTGAATTGAATACACGACCATCAAAACCTCAGAGCATCCATATCCATTCGAATGACTCTTAGCCAAATAATAAATCAAGTAGGAGAAAACCCCTACCTTCCGGAGTTGCCGAAACTCCACAATACCGGTACCCACGTGTAGCCCTTGCAGTGGGAATCAACTTTGCCTCTACCTCGCCAAGATTTGATGGACCGATTGTCGAAAAATCTAGAGAGAAGTGAAGAAGTGAGAGATTCTCACTCTAAAAGCTCTCTTTCTCCCTCTCTCTTTCGATTTCCTCTTCTCTCTCTCCGTCTATTCTCCCAACCAATTTTGGTAAAGAGAACTTGTTCTCTCACTTGCCACATGTTACATTCTAAGTGGCCACCTTGGATTACACTTTATCCCTTATCCATCTACCATAGATTTCCACCCAATCACATGTTGCCATATATATCTCATGGGTCCCACTCGAGTTCATGTTTGACTAACTCTCAACTTGATACGTGTAGCATCTTGAGTTACTCAAAATGCGTCAAGTGTCCCGTATTACTCTCGAAGTCTCGAAAAACGTGAAATTCCGATTGTTTAGGAATTCAACGAAATTCGACGTGATAGTTAGATTTCGCGATACGATTTCAACGATGATGTATGTTTTGTCATTCGAGATCTATAAAAATTCAAGATTTTTAACCGAAATTATTATTTTACCATTTCTCGAAAATTCGAATTTTATAGGGTTTCACAGGTCCTACTAGTTGGACCATCGACCTATGGACCTTCCGATTTAATTCACCCCTTTGAGCTGATTCCCAATCGAGCCGTCAAAGAATCGCTTAGACCAGTAATTTGACCATTGAATCGGATGAATTACTCGATTTTCAACTAATCGAAACAATTCAAAACTTTAAATTTCAAGTAGTTGTAAGCATTCTACACATGGGCCGACTAGCCTTTTTGTTTTAAATCGAAGATACGCTGACCATTGAACTATGTCATCTTTTTGTTTTATAGATTGAAACATGTAATATATATTCCTTTTCCCATTTTTCAAAATTTGATATTTTATTTAATAAAATTTTAAATTTTAGAATGTTTATATAAATGATAATAGATAATATTATTATTTTTTTACTTTAGATATTATTTTTCTCAATTACGTATTTTAAATTTTAGAAAGCTTAAGGGTTTATATATATATATTAATTTTATTTAATAAAATATAAATAATATTTATTACATCATCGGTTTGACAGAGGTTTATAAAATTTTAAATAATAAATATCACTATTTTTCAAATATTAGTTTTTTTAGGGGTTTCTTTCACAAAACCCCATCTTTTTTTGCTAAAAATAAAATATTAATTTATGAAATCCTATGAACCAATCTTTCTCAATTTGAAATTTTAATTAAATATTTTAATCTAATTAGTTACTATTAGAATTAATAACTTATTTTGAAAATTTTAAAAAAAATCACAATATGAATGAATAATGACGGATACATAAATAATATTCAATTTATAACAAACTCTCGTTATCAACGTATTAATTTAATATAAATACAACATATATAACACCAACAAAATTTTCAATCTATTCATTAATCAATATAATAACATATTTTTAAAAAAATTATATAAACTAAAAAATATAATGTTAACAACTTAAAGCTTGTATTAAAAAAAACATGAAACTTTAATAACAAATCAAAATTTGTTTTAATAATAAATTTAATGTTAAATATAAACTATTATTATCAATAATAAGTTAAAAAATAATAACACATAAATTTACCATTTATTCATATAATATTTCAATGAAATTTAAAAAGATAATATTAAAAAACTTACAAAATTTTTCTTTCTTCCTTCTCTTTTTGCAAAAAATCGGAAAGGGTTTTCTCTGTTTTTCTGATATTTCCCAATTTACAACACCTGTAATAGAAAATTTTACACTATCAAAAATATTTATTTATTTCACATTCAACTATGGGACATCAAGTCCACCACAAAAAATTTCAAATCAAAATTTAAAATTATTTTTAAGCACCATAGAAATATAAACAATATTTTAAAACATATATACATTACAAAATAAAGGTAAACAAGTAATTATTTATAAAGCATCCCTTAAGTTTTGTTTAGAAAGTATTTATTGGTGATGAAATAAATCTAATAGAATAGATTATTTATAAAAAGTCAATTTTCATGTTGGTGTTAACGATATTCCTATGAATTAAAGTAAAGGTCATTTTGAGGGGCATCATAGGATTCATCATTTGTGTAAGATTATAAATTGACACCACTAAATATATGAATTCAATTTATTTTTATTCATATTCTTTGCAAGTACCTACAGTGAATGATCATGTGACAATACAAAATTTAAAGTTTTGAGTTATTTTCTATAAATTTTTTGAGTAAGCGAATGAAAAAACTCACAAAAAGAAAAAACAAAAATGAAAAATATAGAAAATATATAAAAAAAAAAAATATAAAATACAGAAAAACAAATTGGCGGGAAAAACAGGAACATAGCGGGTAAAGAGGCGAGAGATCCTGCGGTTCGTCCACCTATCTCCATCCATGGAAATCGATTCCGGTTCTGACTCCGACGCTTCTCACGTTTCCGCCACTCCACCCAGAGACCACAGTCCACCACCTCCCCAGCAGCCGCCGCCGCCGCCGCCACTCTCCATTCTTCTCTCTTCAATCAAATCCAGAACTAAGGCTAGACCCTCCTCCATTGCAAAACCCAAACCATATTCCAAGTCCAGAAAACCCTGCTTAAAATCTAATTCCAATCATAACAATAACCCTAACTCTGATTCCATCCCCTCCCATCACCACCGTTTTTCCTTACCTAACCTGCGATTTTCCGGTCAAAATCGTCCCGATGGTGCTGCCAATTCATTTCAAACACTTCCCGTCGGCTACTTCTCCAAGGTCGCGTCCTTTTCTAAACTCCAAAAGCCATGCCCGGAACCCGATCCGGTGGAAAATGCGTCAGTTTTGGCTTCTGTGTCGACCCTGAAACAACCCCTCGCTAGTGAGGCTGTCAGTACCGGGAGTGCAGTGAAATTTGTGAAGAAACATTGTAATTTGATCGGTTCTGATGTTAATCCCTTACCCGTGAAACGGCCTAAGTGTGGCAGTGAAGGAAATTTTGTGAGGCTGAACATCAATGGCTATGGGCGAAAGTTTACAATCAAGGGCAAGAGAAAGAAATACAACGCATCGGGTTCGTTTCGGCGAACGTTTAGGAAAACTAAAGGAAAATCGAAAGCAGAAGGTGAAGCCGAAGAGGATGGGGATGGCTTGGTTTTAGAGAGACCAACAATGGAGAAGCAAGGGGAAGTAAAATTTGACGGTGAGTCGATTAAGAAAGCTGTGTTGGAGATTCAGAATGAGGCGTCTGATGAGAAATTGGTGAATTTGCTGAGGCTGACACATGGTTATGATTCGTTCCGGGATGGACAATTGGAGGCAATTAAGATGGTTCTTGAGGGGAAATCAACGATGCTTGTTTTGCCAACAGGCGCTGGAAAATCACTGTGTTATCAGTTACCAGCATTGGTTTTGCCAGGGATCACGCTGGTTGTGAGTCCACTGGTGGCATTGATGATTGATCAACTTAGACATCTGCCACAGATGATTCCTGGTGGTCTTCTGTCTAGCAGTCAGGTATTGATGCTCTCTCTGTATTTACTTATCCTCGTTTGTTTGATGGGTGGTGCATATTCAAACATTCCTATTGTTTTAGTCAGCGGAAGAGACTTTTGAAACACTACAACAGCTTCGGGAAGGAACTATCAAGGTATTAAATCACCGTTTTGAATGAAATTTGGCTTCTTTATTTCTTTTTGTTTTTGTTATTTTTGTGCAAGCATATACTTGCAGCACAGTGGTTTTACTTTTATCTTGATGTTATCCGTATCTTCTTTTGGTTTTGTAGATAATTTTTATGTATTGATAGAATATTGGGTTTGTCCTTAACACTTGTGCTGAAGGCTAAGTCATGCAATTGATCTTTCAGGTTCTTTTTGTTTCACCTGAGAGGTTTCTAAATGCAGGGTTTTTGTCGACATTTTCAGCTTGTCCACCTATATCACTTGTAGTGGTGGATGAAGCTCACTGTGTGTCTGAGTGGTGAGTTGTTGAAGTCCCTTTTCTTCCCCACACTTCCTCTTTTAACAACACTTTCCATGTGAAAGTCCTCCGTTCTCCTCCATCCATCTTCTTCTACTAAAAGTTTGTGGAGTTTGAATGTTTTTTCAGGTCACACAATTTTCGGCCTTCATATATGAGGCTAAGGGCATCCTTACTTCGTGATAAGCTTAATGCTAAAAGCATTCTTGCAATGACTGCAACTGCAACAAGTAGAACCCTACATGCTGTTATGCATGCTCTGGAAATTCCAACATCCAATCTCATCCAGGCAGCTCAATTAAGGAGCAATTTACAGCTATCAGTATCTTTAAGTAAAAATAGGCAAGGGTGGTTATATTCTCTTCCTATAACATTACTTGAATGTTTATTTATATCTGCTTACATGATTTGTTAATATCTTTGATTTCACAGAATGAAAGATTTAATGACACTAATCAAGTCTCCTCCCTTCACCAAAGTTCAGAGTATCATTATTTACTGCAAATTTCAGGTATGTGTATAGAGTTGTGTTCTCTATATGTGTGTGTATTTCTATGGCTTTTGTTGTTTGTTTTAGATTAGTCTCTGTATAATTAGACATCTGTACTTAGTTTTGACTCATGCCATCATGCACAGGTTCACCTGTCTAGCTCATATATCATGTACCTTTATCTTGTGTGCTATCCCCCTATTTTAGATCAGTACACTTTGCACCTTTTGTGGACTGGAACATCTGTAATTGACCTCCTTGCATGTTGGACACACGCACACACGTTCATATGTATGTATGTATGGATATATCTGTAGCTTTTGTTGTTTCTTCAAGATTATTCTCTGTATAAATAGACACTTGTATTTAGTTCTCACTCATGCGATTGTGCATAGGCTCACCTGTCTTGATCATATAGCATTCAAATTTATGTTTTGTTCTATCCCCCTGTTTTAGATCTGTATAATTTGCACCTTTTGCGGACTGGAACTGTAAAATTGACCTCCTTGCATGTTGATTTTGCAGTCTGAGACTGATTCAATAAGCAAATACCTATGCGATAACAATATCTCAGCAAAGGTTTGTTTGAAGCATTTCCCCATTGCGTTGCATACAAAATCCTGCCTACAACTTTATTCTATTAATTAACATGGGACAGTGTCATTTTAAATGACTTTTTAGAGTTACCACAGTGGCATACCAGCAAAGGACCGGAGTCGTACACAAGATTTTTTTTGTTCCAACAAGATAAGAGTGGTGATTATTTCATGGATATGTTTTGTCTTTTTCACTTTGGTATCAAGTAGAACAGAGAAAATGCAATGTTATTTATTTATTTTTTCTTTTGAGGTTTCACAATGGGTCATAGCAGATTGTTATTTTTTATTTTCAGAATAATTTACTTGCATTCTTTATTGGTGGTAGGTTGTCGCAACTGTAGCATTTGGCATGGGGCTCAACAAGAGTGATGTTGGAGCTGTAAGAGAAAAAACCATATTCACAATTCTAGTGCTCTTTCTTTATGTCATTTTCACATGCACTACGAACTGATGCCTGATCCTTAGTTTGAGTAACTGATCTGCACTGTTATTATCCGAGTTTCACTGAACAGCCACCCTGTTTATCAATACCATTCTGTACATATTTATGTATTAGATGGGATAGTGTCAGGTTCCAATATGTATACATTCTTGGCATTCTTTTAATTTTCTATGTAGAAATTAATTTTGAAGCTTCGTAAATGCTTCAATGTCAGGTTATACATTTCAGCTTACCAGAAAGCTTGGAGGAGTATGTTCAGGTGAATCTCTATTTTCCAATTACTAATGAAATTGTTCTATGTTAGAGTTTGATAAAAGGAATTAGCTACATGGCTACATGTTTGCAGGAGATTGGGCGGGCTGGACGAGACGGGAATTTGTCTTATTGTCATCTTCTCTTTGATGATGTAACATATTTCAAGCTTCGAAGCTTGATGCACAGGTGTTTATTTATATTTCTGTTTATCTTATTTGATGACTTTAAAAAAGCGTCTAATTTGACTGCAATATTTTTTTCTCAGTGATGGAGTGGATGAATACTCGGTAAATAGGTTTCTGTGCCAGGTTTTCAGCAATTTCATGGGCTCACCTGGAAAAGTTCATTCGATGGTCAAAGAAGATGCATCTCGTAAATTTGATATGAAAGAAGAGGTCCTTGTCATCACTATTCTTGCATCAATTTGGAAGTCCTGACTTTCTACTGAATTTATTTTTTCTTCTTACCTATAAATTTTTTTTTTGGAAGTCCTGACTTGTTAGAAAGCATTAGTCTGGCTAAAATGCCTGGAGTTATCAACATAAATTTCCTCTGTTTCTTTTGAAAGATTTCTGTTTATTGCATGATAGTACTTGTGCAAAAAAAAAAAAAAAGCCCTGATGACCAAAATATTGACTATCCTAATAAAACATGTAAATTAATCAATGGCCTGGTCAAAATGGAATGCATTACGTTATCCAGATAAATCTCATTGTGCTTGGATCCCTCAGGAGGCTGAGTTTGAAGGAAAGCAACCATAATAATAGCAATACGATTCTGTGCATGTTATAGTCCTTCATAATCGAGCCCATTCTTCTGTTAGATTGGCTATATATTGGTTCTAGTTATATTACTTCACCTGTATTGAGAATAATTTTTACCTAGTACAGCTTTGTGCGTATTAATGCTACATGATATATATATATATGTATGTTATCTGTCTGTGGCATGTTCATGGTCTTAAGAATAAACTGATTCCGTGAGCCACCCCACAATTGATTCCCAAATTTGCTCTGGCAGATCTGCAAATATGGTGATGCTGTCTTTCTGTTTTTTTGACTGGCAGGTGATGCTTACAATCTTAACGCACTTGGAGTTGGGTGAAGTACAATACTTGTCTTTACTTCCACCATTAAATGTAACTTGCAGCTTAAACTTCCATAAGGTGGGTGGTTGCAATTTGCAAATGTATTTTGAATTTACATAGTTTCCTCCTGGTTCCCATTGTTCTTCTTACATTCCTTGATTAGGTATGAGGATAATTAACTGAGGTTATACAAGCCTTTCAAGGTACTGTAACAGCACTTTTTGATGCTTTGGACATTAATTAGAGGGCACAAATCACATGTTTCTGATATCCATCTGACAAATAACATATTTCTTCCATCTCTTGTTACAGTCAGGAACCTATTAACATGAAATTTCTTGTGTAGTAACTTTTCTTGCTCGCAAAATCAGTCCCTCTATTTATTGGCTACAAGATATATCATGGAACTCATGATTTGCTTGACTGCAGACTTCCCCTGCTTTGCTTGCTGGAGGGGATATTGTGGTTGCAGCAATTCTAAAGAAGTGAGTATTTTTTCTGGTTCTAATCACAGAAAACCATCTAATGGTTTTCGGCTATATGGTTCTCAAAGGCTAGGCTATTGTTTTCAGGTCTGAAACTAAACAAGGGCACTACGTGTTTGACATACCCACTGTCGCAAATAGCATTGGGATTACAACTATTGATATTTTAAATCAGTTGCAGAACCTTAAGGTTTGGAAAATTCCACGCATGATCTCAGAAACGGCTATGTCTGAGCTGATTATTTTGTTGTCATCTCCATTTATACCATTTTCAAATGGTATTTGTGCTTCATCATCAAGTTAGATGAATCTCTGCAGAACAAAATGAATGAAGACGGCAAAACCGTTTATTAAGTAACACGTGTTTTGTGCAGCTAAATCTCCCATCTTTTGCTGCTGAATAGTCACAAGATAATACTTTTTTCACATGAGTGGCAAAACGGTAAACAATATAGCAAAGAAAAGCCAAAATGTAAAGCCTGTGTTAACATTTTAGGATTGATCCCTCATCTAGAGTGAAATGCAGATGCTAATTACACACCATAAAGCAGGAAAAATTCATAAAGAATCTGCACAAAATTTTACAAAAAGAGTGGTGAGAGTTGAAATTTTGAGTTTAGTTCAATGAAATATGAAGTTGCCAGATAATATAATTATGAAGTTTTGGCCACCCAGGTTGCAAGTTGAATGCTTCAGAAGTAATAGGATAATTGCTTTGGAATGAGTTATTTGCTCTTCAAGAACAGTACTTACGATGCTAAGGCTCTGACTTGCACTAACATTTTATAGTCTAAAATTGCTTTCTGACTGTCAATTTGCTTTGCAGCATGTTTGGTTGTATGCTAAAAGGCTTTTAAAGAGAACAAATCTGAAACTTTAAAGATGTGGACAAAATGGTTTGGGAGAAAAGTTCTGTAAGCAGATTTTAAGCTTAATATATTAGTAACAAAGACAACCCCTTGTATATAATTTTTTTTTTTAAAGTAGCACTTCCCTAGAAATTCAAGTCATGCCAAGTGGGCCATCATGCATAAGCATAAGATATGTGGACCAAACACTTCTCTGATGTGTAAGTTTTTTACCATGTTAGATTGTTACGGTATGCTTCTTTTTTTGTTGATTATTTATGAAATTTTCTGCTTCCCCTCTTTGTAAAATGATCCTAGTTGAAAGGAGAAATAACATACGAGATGAAAGATCCCGCCTATTGTTACACAATTGTGGATGTTCCTGGAGATCTTTGTCACCTGGCAGCACATCTTACAAAATGGTTATCCGAGGTTGAAAGTTGTAAGGTGATTGGCTTTGTTGTCATTGATTTAAAAACTCTTATTCCAGATGTAGATAACTGTAAGCATAAAAGATATAATTTATCTATGATGGCAATTAGAATAAGATGTTGTGTATTGCACATCATTTGTGTTCTTTGCGTGATATATGCTTATAGCCTACCTATAAATCAAGCGGTTCAGTTCTGTAGGCAACCTCTTTAATGCTTCAAATCATACTTTAGAAAGCCTAAGAATTCTCATCCGACTCCACCTAGTGGTTATAATTGTTTTGTCCTGTTTTGTTTGAATTAGAGGTTAAAAATAAGCATGTGTCATCTTCACCGACTTAAGAAATCAACAGCATATGTGAACCTTACCACACACGAACTCAAGTTTGTATCTCTGGATTTCATGAACATTCAACAGCCATTCCTTTGGCCTGTGTCATGCATCTTATAATTTATATATATTCTTTGTCTCCAATATTAACTATATATATTTTGTTTTGAATCAGGTACGAAAATTTGATGCCATGTTTAATGCTGCTGTCTCAGCAGTGGAACTGTGTGAGAAGAAGTGTGGCTGTCATGGTGCCCAGCATACACCATGCTTGCAAAAGAAGATTTCAGATTACTTTAGTGGAGATGTTAACAGCAATACTCCGAATAAAATGGATCAAAGCAGGTTGATACAAATTATGTGGAATATTATTATTTTCTAAGATGCATAAGTGAGCCTTACCACACACAAACTCAAGTTTGCATGTCTGGTTCTCATGAACATTCAACAGGCAGTCCTTTGTTTCCTTCAGATTCTATGCATTTTTTAAAGTTATCAAAAAAATTACTTTTGAAAAACTAAATGTAATATAACTATGGAGGGCCAAAATTGGTGCAACTCATGACAACTACAAAATTGGCTATCCTAAAAAGCACATGTTCTCAATATTAGAAAAGAAGGAAATCACCCCTGATTCCTTGGAACAAGAGACCTAGTGGGCCTAGGAAAAGTGAATTTATGTTTGAGATTTTGCTTTGAAAACTCCTCCCCCCCCTTAAACCTTCTATTTCTTTCTTTCCATACAATCCATGGTAAGTGGAGAGGAGCTGCCCTCCAAATAGCTGTACTGTTCTTCCAGAAAAAATCTTGCCAGCCCCTAGGAGATCCTTTTTTTTTTTCTTTTTTGGGAACACTGAGTCCCAACTAGAACAGACCAAAGGACTATAACCTAAAA
This sequence comes from Tetrastigma voinierianum, assembly GCA_016808115.1. Classification (NCBI taxonomy): domain Eukaryota; kingdom Viridiplantae; phylum Streptophyta; class Magnoliopsida; order Vitales; family Vitaceae; genus Tetrastigma; species Tetrastigma voinierianum. The sequence continues at coordinate 88,742 of JAEQBH010003387.1, read as the reverse complement.
TGAACATTTCATTCAGGAAGCAAGTGGTCAAGGGTCTCCTTGAAAATTTTGCTCATATGGAACCATATTGTGAGAACCAAGCCTCTATGCTTTTAGATGATCAATAATCAGGATGTAGTACAGAGTTTGAAACCCTGATTTAGGAAACTGATTCAGCCAAAATGGGAACCTGAAACTTAAGTATGTCACCACCATCAGAAGCAATTTTGAGCCTGGAATTTGTTCCATCCCCTTCATTGGATTCTGACCCTGTGAAAATCGTTTCCATTTGCCATATTGCTGTGAACCATCACCATTTACATGATTTAGTCAACCCAGGTGAACTGCTTTGCTTGTCCATATACATTTTTCCCCCTCCTTTTGGACAGACCATACAATAGCAATTGCTTTGTAAATGTGTCTTTGGGTCTGTATATTGCTGCTTCATGTAAAAATGATGCAAACTATTCAGTCACCAGTTCCCACCATGTAGATAAAGGGGAACAAGATTTGCACTGGGCAATGGCCTTGTATCAAACTTGTCGATGTACTGTTAATCATGACACAATCATTTATTGTGTATTTGTTATTTCATCACATTGATAGAATTAATGTTTATGTTTGCAGCCCATTTTTGCGAGCAGATATAAAGGTAAGGGCTTCCTCAAGATATTGTACATAGCAAAAATCATATTTGTGATGTTTAAAAATTTCCTCCTTTGTCGCAATAGGTATTCCTGCAGAGCAATACACAGGTCAAGTTTACTCCCAGAGCTGTTGCGAGGATAATGCATAGCATTGCTAGCCCAGCCTATCCTTCTGCAACTTGGTCCAGAACTCATTTCTGGTATCTTCCAACAAACTTCGGTTCTCACTGAAACGGATAGCTTCAGTTCTGTTTATATGTTTGCTAAGGTTTTGGATCATTCAATCATTAGTAATTGGTAGAAAACAGTAGAACTAAGCAAGTTGAACACTTGGAACAAACCACAACTAAACTATGATATACATGAACTTAACATAAATAATGAAGCATGTTTCACTTTAAGAAATAAGTGAATAGACATTATCCCTGCTTCCCATAACTGTATGGCCCAGATCAATTGTACAATGTGTCCTGGTAGATTTCCTGGATGTCTTAAATCAAGAAACTATAACCAGCAACTGAATGATCAAACAAAAATATTGAAATTTAGTTTCCTTAGCATTTGAAAGTAGCTTCTTCATCTTTTAATGATATCAAAATGTAATGCCGATGGGAAGCACGTAATTTCTAGATGAATGTGTTGCGGATGGCAAAATCCTACCTAAAGCCTTTAGATGGTCAAGTCTTTGGATGAGTGAGAATCAGTGTTACTATCAGCCACACTTAACATTATTAGTAACCAATTGGTATTGAGATGCGATGGCTACTCGCTTGATCCTAATGTAATGGACAACTTCAATGTCATGCTTATAGAAACAAAGCATCATTTTATTTCCACACGATTTGCTCATGTCCTCGATAATTTGTTCAAATTCACCTAGTACTTCTAATGGTTACGGCCCTTTATGAGTCACTATGCTAGTTGTTGTGTATGGTACGCAGTGTTGGTCTAACATTGTATCCTGTATAAAGTAATAGTCCAGGAATCTTCATTAAGAAAACAACGTAATGTGCTTATGCTAATACTGGAATGCAGGGGTAGGTACATGCAAATGGACTTCCAAGTGGTAATGAAAGCAGCACAGGCAGAGCTCATGAATTTTGTTGGAAAGGATGCACTCTAGCAAGAGTCACATGATGACATAATATCCTGTGTCTCAGCCAACTTTGATGGGGACATTTTAACAAAATTAAGGTAAAAAAATAGTTGGAATTATCAGCTGCTGATGAGATATTATGATCCTGTTTGGCTATCCATTTTCTGTTCTTTATAACAAAAAACATCTTTGATAATCAGAATACAGAAAACATGAGATTTTCCAGTATCTTTTTAATTATTTTCAGTTGTTTTAAAAAATTATTACACAAATATAAAGAATTATTAAAAATAAAACATTCTATATGATATTTATTTTGAAACATATTTAAAGAAGAGAAAATGAATTCAAAACATATTTTTTTTCTATAAAACATTTCAGAAATTGTTCCCTGAATATACATTCAGAATTTTTTTTGAAACCTTTTCAGAACAGAAGTTTTTAACAAAGTAGGTTTTCATTATCATTCTTATCATTAGTGTCCATTTCCTTGCAGTTTGTGTGCAGCCTAGGACTGGATTCAATCATACAAAATAAAAAGGAAAAAGACAACAGTGGGGGAGAGCTTGAACGTCCATATGCTCCAGAAAATGTAATTTGATTAGCTGCGGAGGTTTGTTCCTGGCGAATTTTTGATAATTTTAATGGAACTTTTGTTTTCCACTTGCTAATGGTTTTGGTCATTATTTAAATTGTTTATTTGTGAGTACTTATACCGTTCGAGGCTTCGGGCCATTGAGGGCGGGCCGCCAAGGGCAAGAGGGCTTGTAGGGATCTATGTTGCCCGAGGCCAAGGAGAGCCTGTAGAGACTTATGTTGCTGGAGGCCAAAGGCCATTGAGGGCAAGCCGTCAAAGGTATAAAACAATCATCTCATGGAAATGGAGAAATGATGCATGTAGGGACTTATACTGTCAAAAGCCAAGGGCCGTCGAGAGCTAGCCGTCAAAGGCATAAAACAATCATCTCATAAAAATGGAGAAGTAACGCCTATAGGGACTTATGTTGCTCCAGGCTTAGGGCCGTCGAGGGCTAGCCGCCAAAGACATAAAACAATCATTTCATGAAAATGGAGAAATAACGCTTGTAGGAGCTTATGTTGCCTTTGGCTTAAGGTCGTTGAGGGCTAGTTGCCAAAGACATAAAACAATCATCTCATAAAAATGAAGAAATAACACTTGTAGGGGCTTATGCTGCCCAAGGCCTAGGGTCGTCGAGGGTTAGTCGCCAAAGACATAAAACAATCATCTCATGAAAATGGAGAAATAAAGCCTATAGGGACTTATGCTGCCCGAGGCCTAAGGTCGTTGAGGGCTAGTTGCCAAATGCATAAAATAATAATCTCATGAAAATAGAGAAATAACGCATGTAGGGACTTATGTTGCTTGAGGCCTAGGGTCGTCGAGGGCTAGTTATCTAAGGCATAAAACAATCATCCCATGAAAATAGAGAAATAACGCCTGTAGGGACATATGCTGCTTGAGACCTAGGGTTATTGAGGGTTAGTCGCTAAAGGCATAAATCAATTATCTTATGAAATGGAGTAGGGTGCACGCCAGTGAGCACTTACGTCGCTTGAGGCCCAGGGCCGTCAGCATCATCAAGTTGTCGTCATCCCATCTTGAGGAGGGGGCTCGGGAGATGACGCAAGGTGTAGCGATTCCCAGCCACCTTGGGGGCTCGAGAGCTAAGATCCCTTGGCCTGGGAATCGCAACCGCCCTCCCCGCTTGTCGGGCCCCTAAGTGGGCGCCCGTCTAACCTCGAACATGGTCTCGCCCAGATACCTTAGCCTTTTCATTCGAGTTGGTAAGGATTCTCAAGATGGAGGAGGGATGAACGGAAAATCATTGCCAATGTCACCCCTAGCCATCTCCTTGGACGCTCCTGAAGTTTGGGTCCCTGACCGCCCCAAATGCTGAAAAGAAGGCGCCCAACCCGCCTCCTTTGCTTCTGGCGCCCTGCACCTCAAAGTTCACGCGGTCCTTCTCGGGGAGTATAAACTCCTTGGGATGATCAAACACCTCCCTGAGATTTGCTAGCGTTAGAGATGTCCGGGTCCCCTCGCTGAGCTCGAAGCTCATCACCTTCACCAACGAAAGTGAAATCGGGACAAATCTAGGCACAAGTTTCCCTACTTCAAGGTACCGCACAAACCATAACGAATCTAAATTTAAGGTAAGTCTGCTCCACCCATTTAATCAAGTGGCCAATGCAGTAATGTAAAATAAGGTCGAGATCTCACGCCGTAATCGTGACGGCTCAGGTTCACCTAAACTCTCTTGAGCATGGGATCCCCGCAAGATCCTCAAGCCTCGAACAACAACATGTTACCTTGTTGCTTGTTCTTATTGGTTGTGGGCAAGTTCGTTACGAAGTGCAATAGTTTTGCATCGACAACAAGGTAATACCTCCTGAGGTTATGTCGTTTAAGGGTATAAGCATAGAGAACCTCCTTTAAACCCATACACAACTGATGAGTCCTAAACTCATCTATTTTTTAGTCCATTTTTCTGATATTTTTTAGAGATTTATGATTCATTTTAATGTAGCATTATGGAATAATCAACAACTTTGTGTTTTTTGTAGATTTAAACGAAAAGTTAAAATTAATTTACAACAAGAAAAGCGTAAAATCAAGTTAAGGCGTAAATGTCGTGAAATAATTTCAAATGTCGCGACATAATTTCAAGAGAACCAGCAGACACTATGCCGCAACAAAGATAAGGCTGAACTCAAGTTAGAAGTGAAGAATGTCGCGACATTTCACAACTTTGTCGTGACACAAAATGAGAGCGATTGAATGATAAATGTTACAACAAAGAAGTGAATGTTGTGACATAATGGTAATCAAAAGATATAACTTTGTCGTGACAATGGATTTTTATGTCGCGACATTGATTGAGAAATATTTGAAAGAAGAATGTTGTGATATTATTTTACTCTGTCGCGACAAAGATCAAGCAAATGACAATAGAGTTTTATCATGACAATCAAACCTATGCTGTGACATAAAGAGCTGAAAATGGAAGAAAGAATGTTTTGACAAAAAAAAACTGTGTCGCGATAGAAAATGGCAGAGCAATGAGACAAGTCAAGATAAGTTGGTCGCAACAAAGGTTTTTTATGTTGCAACAAACAGTTCAACGAATGATAAAGATCAAGGAAGGAAATATATCGCAACATTTTTAAAGTTTGTCGTGACATAAAGTTCAGAGTCAGCATTGCAAGGCAACAAGAATATGTCGCGACATAAAAGTTTTATGTTGCGACAACAACATATGGTTGAGAAAAACTCGACGCGACATGGGAAATTATTGTCGCGACAAAGGTTAAGAAGAACTACAGAAAGAATGTTACTTAATACGTAATTTATAAGGCGGCTGATAATGAAGAGTTGAATGCAAAAAATGATTGTCGTGACAACTGAAAAGTCGCGGTTAGCGACATAAGTCAAGAGAAGCTCTAGGAAGAGAACGTAAAACCGTCAGACACAATATGAGCAAAAGAGTAATTTATGTCGCGACATTTCAAAATTATGTCGCGACATAAAACAAAGCTGAAGGGTGAGAAACTCTGTTGCGACAAATAAATTTTATGTCGTGACATAATCAAGAGTAACAAGAAGGAAAGTTTGTCAAAACCAAGCTTTTATGTCGCGACATACCATTCAGTATTCGTCGCAAGGCACTAAAGTATGTCGCGGACACAAAGACACTCATGTCACGACAATTACAAGACACCAGCTATAACTTGTCGCAACACTTTCAAAGCATGTCGCCGCAATATAATCACTAAAAGACGAAACTATGTCGTGACGTAATCGTAAGCCACAACAAGGTTGGAGGACAAAGAGGGTAATTATATCGCGACATAATTTTTCAATTTCGCGACAAAGCCACCTACGGGGCCAATTTTTAGGGATCCACAATTTCAGCCTCGAAGTGCGGCCCATCATTTGAAAATTTATAAATAGAAGCACTTAGGTATCAAGCAAGAATGTTTTCGTCGAACCCGGAACTTCCCATAGCCGGAGACCTCTCTTTTCAGATATTATTTATTTATTTATTTTTAAAATTTTTTTTCTCCGTAAATTTAGTTTTTAGTTTAAATTTCGTTAGTTTTTCTCGAATCGAGCAAATGATCCGTGTGTGCCCGAAAGCAGTTTTATCGAAAATTTAGTTTTCATTATCGTCGACGTGGAATGGAATATGAAAATTTATGAGTTCATTTTATTTAAGTTCCATTGTAATCTCGCTGAATTTTCCTCGATCAATTAGTCACTTTATTTATAATCCGCCAAAAAGACCGAGCTCACTGGAATGAATCGATGTTAATTATCGCTTTTATAAGAACTTGAAAGAAAGCCATGGGAAGAAATCTTGAATTTATTTAATCGGGTGTCGTTTTGAAATTAATTGTTTCTCAATATTAGTAAATAAGAAAATCCCAAAAGGATCGTGATTCGTTTCCGATTCAAGAGGCCTTCAAAGTGACAATGTAGATGAAGATTTGAGAGCATGGAGCAAGCATTGTAGGGTATGTTAGATTATTAATACTTTAAATCAATGAACTCTAAAAGATTACTTTGATAGATTACTAATTTTACTCACAGGTGAGGATATTGGGATGATGTATCAATTTAGTTGATAAGATAAAGTTTCTCCTCACACTTTAAAGACCTTAATCCTGCAGTTGCCAGATCTAATCATGAGATAAAGAATTTTATCATATTTGAAGGATGAGATACCAATTAAATTGAGTTAAGGTCGTACTGCCCCGTTTGATGGGGCAAAATTTTTACCCCAAGACCAGTGAAGTATCGAAATGAAAAATACTCAGATCTTAGAAAGAGAATTATAATATACAAGTAACCGATTATACTCATGGATTTGGAAGGAACATGAATATCTAATTAGTGAAATGTATGGTGTATGGAGGAATCCAAGCTATACTACTTTACATCTTTGACAAATTCAGATTTCAAACTAATGACTGAACTATGTTATAAAATGATACAGAAATTGATAATTGTATACCGGACCGTTTCCGTGCTGTTAACTTTACCTAGTGAACTTTCCAATTCAAATATTTTGAATTCTTTATGTATACATATAGAATTTTAATTAGTCTTACTTTCTTTTAGTTTACACAAACTACTTTTAAACTTTGGAGTTCAAATAGTAAGAATCTTTTAGCAGATGAGGTAATTGATCTTTAAAATTTCTTATCAATCCTTGTGAGAATGATATCTGGACTAAAATCCTCTTTTATTACCAGATGACCTCGTGCACTTGCGCTATCTAGACCAAACAAACTTTGAATGCAGTTTCTCATACTACAAACAACATATTTTATACCTTCAATCTAACAAGTTTTTGGCGTCGTTGCTTGGAACTAAATAATTCTCTGGCAGTGGTGACATAAATTTGGGTGGTATATAGAAAAAGGTCTAAACAAGTTTTTAGTGTCGTTGTTCAGACTTTAGTCATTCTTGGTAAATGGTTTTAAAATTAAGAGCAACAAATTTTTGATGCCGTTGACGGGGATTGAAAGGAGAATTTAAATATCAATATTCTAACAAAAGAGAGAATTGCTAATTTGGACATTTTTTTCTGTTTTATAAAAAATTTCAGAAAATTACAAAAATAGTTTTAACCGGCAAAGAGGGGCCGAGAAAGCTAACGAAAATCTTTTTGGCGAGCTTAAATCGATGCGCTTGTTTTCCATAAATTACTCGATCTTAAAGCAAAGCCTTATTTCAGAAGATCTACATGCATAGAAAACTAAGTAGAATCGTCGCTTTAGACATAACTGAAAGAACACCGAGAAATTGAGAAAAGTAAAATTAAGCCGAATCAACAACTATGGCGTGAGCGAGAGTGATACGCAACCTATTCCGTGAAGAAGCTAAGATGAGAGAGACCTCGAGACAAATGATTATGGAGGGATTTTTGGAGGCCGCTTATTCAAGATGAATACTCTTACTGCTACATAACCCGCTATGTAGTGCCAACAATTTTGAGCTAAAGCCAGCTTTGATCACAATGGTTCAACAGCATCAATACACTGGACATCCTAGTGAAGACCCTAATGAGCATATGGGAAGATTTCTATGGATGACAAATACAATGAAGTTGAATGGGGTGAGACTTGAGGTGATCAAGCTATAACTTTTCCCTTTTTCACTGAGAGATGTGGCAGGCACTTAGTTTGAATCACTGCCTTATGGATCAGTGAATAATTGGGAAAAGTTGGTGGAGGCTTACATGAGCAGATTCTTCCCTCCTGCCCTCACCATAGAAAGGAGAGGGGAAATCATAGTGTTTAAACAAGGAAAGGATGAAAGTCTCTACAATGAATGAGAGAGATATAAGAGATTGCTGAAAAGATGCCCAAATCATGGAATAGATTTGACTACCTAGATGGACATTTTTTATCACTCTATGAACTATACTTCCCAGGGTATAATAGATGCAGCCTGTTGTGGAGCATTCAAAAGGAAGAGTGCTGAAGAAGTAAAACAATTGATTGAAGATCTTGCTAAATGCAACTACAAAGCTCCATTTGAGACTTCAGGGAGTAACATCAGACTAAAAGGAAGTGGGGTTGATGGAGCTGAACAGGCTGACTGCCATAGAAGCAAAACTTGATGCATTGATGAACAAGATGGAAAACCAAGATAGAAGAATGCACTTAGCACATGAAGTGGGAACAGTTGCAAGAAATGAGCAGAAGAGTAGTGCTGATGAGGGACTAGCCCATGAGGGTCCTTACCAAGTTGAGAAGACACAATTTCTCAATTCTAATAGAAGCTACCGCTTTAAGCTAAACCTCAACTTGCCAACTCACCATACATCAGCACTCAGGAACCATGAGAATTTCTCATATGGAGGTGGAGCACAGCAAGGTCCAAGACCGATGTAGAATTTTCAACAACAGTATTCTTCACATGGGTTCCAAAGACAACAACAACAAGGGAGTCAGAGCAGAAAATCAGGGACAAAGAAGATCTCAATCCTTTGAAGATCAGATGATGACATTCATGGGAGAAAATAAGAGGCTGCTAAATATTCATGAGCAGAAATTTGCTGAGCTAGCAGCATTTTAGGCAAACACAAATGTGTTTCATGCTAACACGAATGCCTCTCTTAAAAATCTGGAGACACAAGTAGGTTAGCTGGCCCTAGCAGTACAAAATCAGTCCAATGATGCCTTTCTAAGTGATACAAAGAAGAATCCAAAGGATTGTATGGTGGTGACTCTAGGAGTGGCAGAGAGATAGAAAACAGTAGAAGAAAAAAACTGAAAAACTAAAAGAAGAAGAAATTGGAAAAGAGACCAAGTTGAGCAATTCAGACTTGATTGAATAGGTTGAGAAAGAAGAGGTGTAGAGTGAGCAGCATGTAGAGAAAGAAGAATTAAAAAAGAAAGAGGAAGAACAAGCTTTCATGCATACTGTTCCATTCCCTCAGAGGCTTCAAAAAGCAAAAATGGAGGAGCAATTATCTAGATTCTTGGATGTCTTCAAGAAGATAGAAATTAATTTGCCCTTTATTGAGGCATTGACTCAAATGCCTAACCATGCCAAGTTTCTGAAGGACATTTTGAGTAAGAAGAGAAAATTTGCTGAAAAAGGAAGTAAGTGAATTTGATGCCCACATGTAGTGCGTTGATCCAGAGAGCTTACTGCAGAAGCATGCGGTGTTCCCCGGTAGCTTCACCATTCTCTGCAATTCATCGGGAATTTCTCAATTCAAGCAGTTTTATGTGACTTAGGAGCAAGCATCAACTTGATGCCATTATTAGTGGTAAAGAGACTTAGTTTAAGGGAGCTTACTCCCACAACTATGACCTTGCAAATGGCAGACAGAACAATGACACAATTAGGAGTCCTTGAAGATGTACTCATCAAGGTGGGAAAATTCATTTTCCCTGTGCACTTTGTAGTTATGGATATGGAGGAAGATACACAAGTTCCATTGCTGCTTGGAAGACCTTTCCTGGCCACTAGAGTTGCCTTGATAGATGTTGAAAAGGGAGAACTCACTCTCAGGGTAGGAGAAGAAACAATACACTTCAACTTGAACAAAAACCTGAAACAATCTGAATGTGAAAGTACATATCAGAAGCATCATAAACAATATTCCATCAATCCCATATGATGTCGTGGCTGTTATCTTCAGACCAATCAATGAAAATGATGAATTTCCAAGATTCGTTAATCTTGATTGGGATTCCAATTCCATTCGATTTAAAGGAAACAATCTTAAGTGTGAATGAGAACATCACAGAAAAATGCAGCAACGAAGAGAAGACAAAAGAAATAGAAACAAGTTCAAAAGGGTTAACCTTAAAGGAATTACCCAGACATTTGAAGTATGCTTTCTAACCTAAAAATCAAACTCGTTATTATATCGTACCAGATTAATTGAGCTTGAAGAACGTAACTGCTTGAGATTCTCTAAAATACAAGGAAGCAAATTGGTCACTAAGATTTGAAAAGAATTCGCCATTCTATTTCAGACGCATAAAATCCTCTCGAGGAGGTCGCAAAGACCTTCTATCGAACAACAAAGAAGACTAACTTAAATGAAAGAAGTTGTGCTAGAAAAGCAAGTATCGGGAAACGGGTCGACCAGGATTCATGTATACGCACAAACCTCGCGAGCCTACCATGTGTTTCCCAAAAAGGATGGATTCACTCGTGATCGAACAGAAGAATGAATTGATTCCTACAAGAACTGCAGGACAGATGGGAGGGTGTATAGATCTTCATTTAAACCGACGTCGCTACAAATAAACGATCATTATCCTTTATCTCTTCGCGACCAAATGTCGATGTGTTAGTAGGACACCCCATTACTGCTTTCGATGGATACCGATATAACCATATCGCTATAGCCCCTCGAGGATCAGAGAAACTGCATTTACATGTCTTTAAGTGACACATTTTTAATGATGCTATTTGATTATGTAATGTTCCTCGCCACCTTTTAAAGATGGCGATGTCCATGTTTTCGCATTGCGGAAGAGGCTATGGAAAACTTCATGATGACTCTCGCATACAGATCCATTTTTGAGAAATGCTAAATTTAGAAACAAGATTTCGTGAGATTTTTTCAAGACAAGAATTTGACCCTTGAATTGAGAAAATGCCATTTCCTTCACACAGGATATTGTCTTGGGGCACAAGATTTCTGCAGTTGGATTAGAAGTAGACAAGCAAAGGATTCTAATTCTATCATAAAAACTCTCCTGCCACCTACAACAGTTAAAGGGATGTAAGACGCTTTCAGATATGTCGTTTTTTTACGTGGATTCATAAGGGACTTCTCAAAATCTCTGCACTATTGGCGTGTGATCGGGCCGAAAGATGTAAAGTTTGATTTTGATGAATCATGCAGATTTGCATTTGAAGAAATTAAGTCCAGGTTGGTTACAACTCCCATCATGGTAACACCTGACTAGAACAAGGAGTTTGAAATAATGTGTGATGCCAGTGACTATGCAATGTGAGCAGTATTGGGATAAAGAATTGAGAAGATATTCAAGGCTATATACTATGCTAGCAAACGTTCAATGAGGCACAAGAGAACTACTCTACCACAAAAAAGGAGATGCTGACTTTGGTGTTTGCTTGTGAAAAATTCAGGCCTTACATATTCAGATGAGTATTATTGCTACATGAGTTTGATATAGAAATCAAAGACAAAAATGGTAGTGACAATGTGATAGTTGATCACTTGTTTAGACTAGAAAAGACTACTGAAGAGGGAAAGGAAATTGAAATAGCAGAAAACTTTCCTTATGAGCAACTGTTTGTGTTATTAGTCCAAGTACCCTGGCATGCTGATATTGTGAATTACTTAGCCTGTGGAATTATGTCACCTGATTTAAGCCATCAGCAGAAAAGAAAGTTGAGAACTGATAGTAGATTTTATATTTGGGATGGCCCACTACTTTTCAGAAGAGGAGCATATATATTATTAGGAGATGTGTACCAGAAACAGAACAAGGTGGAATTTTTGATAAATGTCATGCATCACCATATGCAGGACACTTCAGAGGGAGATAAAAACATCTCATAAAAAATTCTCCAATTAGGTTTTTATCGCCTACTTACTCACGACTTTTTTGAATCTTAAAACATTGTAATAAATGTCAAAGAATGGGCAACATAAAGTAAGAAATGAGACGCTCGCAAGGGAATTCGCGGCAGCGTATTTTTAGATTTACGGGGATGTGACTTCACTGGACATTTCCCCATCTTCATTCGGAAATCTATACATTCTCCTGGGCCAAGTGATTACGTATCCAAATGGGTGGAAGTAATAGCTCGTCCTTAAATGATGCCAACACAATGGTCGGGTTTATACAAAGAAATATTTTGAAACACTCAGAACAATCATTACCGATTTACTTAGTTTCATTTTCGCAAAACAAGGCTTTTGTAAAAACCTACGAGTAGATACGAAATCAAACATATAATGGGATTGGCTTATCACCCTCAGTCAAATGGGCAAATTGAGATTTTCAATAGGGAGATAAAGAAGATTCTGGAGAAAACTATGAACTCAAGTAGAAAAGATTGGTATATTAAGCTAGATGATGCATTGTGGGCTTATAAACTGGTTTTCGCAAAACTCCCATCGAATGTCCCTAAGGCCGTGATCAGATTCGGGAAACATTGTCATCTCTCTCAACTCAATATAAAGCTACGCGCTATTAAGAAACTGAATTGTGATTTCCAAGCTGTCAAGGAAAAGAGATTACTCCAAATGAATGAACTAGAAGAGTTGAGGAATGAAGCTTATGATAATATCATAATCTACAAGAATAGGACAAAGAAGTGGCATGATTAGAAAATTATGAGGAGAGAATTCAAAGCAGGGGAGTTAGTCCTGCTGTACAATTCCAAGTTCAAGCTGTTTCCAGGAAAATTGAAATCAAGGTGAAGTGGTCCTTACACATTAGTAGCAAATACACCATTTGGAGCAGTAACATTGAAAACTGATTCTGGAAATGAGTTTAAAGTGAATGGTCGATATTAAATCATTATCTTGGAGGAAACATAAATGAAGATTAGATTCAGATTTGGAAGAGATGGAAGAATCATATTGAAAGAAAAACATTTTGAAGCAAATGTCTAGTTAAAGACATTAAACATGAACAGCTTCTTGGGAGGCAACCCAAACAATTTTTAATTTTCATAGTTAATTTGATTTTGTTAAATTTTGTGTGTTTGAAATTAGTTTTAATTTTGTGTGAAATTTTATTTTGTGTTTTTGCTGATTTTTCAAGACAATGAATCTACATTAGATATTAATTTTATTTGGAAGCATTCTTTCTCAAATTCATTATGTAGAAAATGCTACAAGGGGAAGTTCCTCTGTGTCCCTAACTTGTTCTTTAATGATAATGTATAGTTGAAGTTTGGGGGAGTGCATATTTTATAAAGCATAAATGAATAGTAGCTTTGTTGTACCAATTCTCTGAATATTTTGACCATCATCATGTTGAATTATATTGAGTGAAGAAATGAGATGTGTTGTTCATACTTGAATTGAGGTTCTTTGATGTTAGATGTGTCTTTACAAGTATGTTTTGAGTGGTATGAATGAATTGTATACTATTTTGTGTGTTGATAGGTTGAAAAATGTTAATTGTGCAATTTTGAGGAAAATTCATTGGATTGTCGCAACATACCTTCTTTGTCGCGACATTATTTCCACTTTGTCGCTACATTACTACTTATTGTCACGACAAAGATTGGTTTAGCCTTTTAGAAGTTGTAGAAAATTATGTCACAACATACTTTTACAGCGCTCGACATTATTGGCTTTCTGAGGTTTGAATGAACTATGTCGCGATGATTATTCTTTTCTCGTCGCGACATAAGTTCCAAAACCCTTGTAACAACAATTGTTTCTGTCACAACAACCAGCTGCAAACTAACGTTTATATTGGGCATAAATTTTTAATGTTGCGAAAGACTATAAAAGGACCACGAAACAATGCGTCTTGCTTTATAGTAAGTTTGATAAGAAGAATTACTTTATCATAAACTATAAACCACTTGGTTGCCTTCACCAAATTTCTAACAACTACTATTTGTAGCCACCAGATCTATTATTTGTATGTTTTGAACCATCAATCCACAGAGATTAGATCTGAATAGGGAAAATAATGGAAGAATATGGGAATTGAGGAAGAAGTATTTGGAAGCTGGTGAGGAAGCCGGTGCGGGAGGAAAGAAAGACCGTGCTTAATACGAGACTAAGCAACAGTGTTGAAGAAACAGAAAAAAGAAAAAGAGGGGAGGCGAGGCTTTGGGAGCGAAGCCAGAAGGTGGAAAAAGTAGAAGTTGGGTTCAGGAGGGTTGCTTGTTTCAACAGAGTGACAGTTGCGACCTGACTTTATTAAGCTAGAAAAAGGATTAAACAGTAATTTACCTTTACCAGAAATAGTGTGAAGAGAGGATGGCCTCTATTGTGATTATGAAACCACAGATTTGTGCGGATGTCGTTAAGGAATTTTACTTGAACAACAGGTAGAAGGAGAAAAATTTGTTTTATGTTAAAAGTGAGTGGATATCGTTAAATGAGGAGAAAATCGGGTGAGACAGCCCCCAATGAAACCAGAAAATCATGTTTCTGAAAAGGATAAAATGGTAATTTTGTGTCAGATTTTTCTAGATCTGGATGGGCAGCAGGTTTCCGCCTTGTTGGAATGTCTGTAGAAATCTGCTTCTGACGTCAATTTGTTGAATTTCGTAATCAGGAGCAGTCGAATTTAATTTTAACAACGAGGGTAGTCTTGGGGACCCTTGGCGCATTAAGTGTCAAGTGTTACCGATGTCAAAATGTAGGTAAGTCAGCAGAGGAAACCAGTGGGGCTGTATGAGAGATGTGACATCTCTGGTGGATCAAAATCAGTGAACAGATCAGGGATCAGGGTAATCATCTTGGCCGTGGGAGGGTTCGTAGTGGCGAAGTGAGAGGACGAGATAGAAGTGAAAGAGAAAAGACAGTTTCTCTTCATTTTGGAGAGGAATCCAGGCGGGGTGGAGGAGAAAATGGATTTTTAGAGAGAGTGTAAAACTCTCAGATTTAGATGTTGGGTAAGTGGATTTAAAATGGGGCGAGGAAGTAAATTCTTCTCATTGTGCAGACTACTCGTGGGCATCGATTTTGTAGGAGTTTTGAATAATAAGAGGTGAGGTTTTCTCTACTTAGTTTTATTTCAAGTTTAAGAACATTAATGGTTTGGTTGATCTGGGCGTGGTGTAGGTTTGTTGATAAAAATTTGGGGTAAATGCAGGCGGGACATGTTTTTTGAGTGAGTCCACGAATTTGTTTAAGGTGACTTGTGTTATATTTGTTTGCTTGATGTTAAATAACATGTAAATTGTATTTAGTGTGTACGCTGGTGAAGCGGCTCCTAGATTTTTGTTCCATGAAGTGGGCCGATCTTCAGTGAGAGGCCTTGCGCGAGACAACCTTGCTCGGATTGGGGTTTGGTAAATAGTCCCGATTTGTAATTGGGCCAGAAAATGTTAATATATTGTTTGTGATTGCTTAAAAATAGATGACTGGTGTAACGACGATATGTTAATGCATGAAAAATTTAATGTGATAAACATAGTTTTGAAATTATCTCTGTAGTATAATTGTGTGGTAAGTGAATTGGATAATTGGTTTAAGTATCTGCATGATTTATATATTAACATGAATCGTTTGGAAATGGCATAATGCATTCCATACCTTGGGGCATCTAGAATGGTAGGTGTGATGCGTAATGCTGAGAAAATGAAAAAGGAAATGGATTGTAAGTAGATTTCAATGGAAAGATTTTGGGAAAGTGGGTTGAGGAGGTTGGCCAACAATTTACGTCGGAGGGCCCATAGATTGTTTCAGAAGAATTATTCAACAATTCTTACCAGGGTTGTCAAATAAGATTTCAAGAGGCTGGTAGTATGTTTGAGAATAAATACCTTTTGTTTTGAAAACGGTGTTTTTCGCTCTTAGCTTAGGCATGCGTGAAGTCACTTAGGGCTGGGACATGGGAGTGGGTGGATTACATTCTCATCATGGAACATTTTGAGTGGAATGTTGTATTTGTGGATATGTTTATGTTGAACACAATTGCATGTACTTTTAGGTGAGAGTGTAATAAGGAAGAATTACTATGAGTGCCGTATCAGACATTCTTTAGGGTGTAAGGTGTTGGAAGATGGCGGCTCATTAGAGGCTGCTTTTGAGGAAGTGATATGTGGCTGCTTGATTATTTTGTAAAACATCATGGTAAAATTCTGAATTTTAATATGTTTGCATTAAAAATGATGGTAACTCTTGAACTATTGTAATAAATAGTTAGTTGAATTGCGTTGATGTGATGTTGGGCAATGGCTGTTTTCTATCTTATGGTCCGTGATATGAAATTTAGTTCAGTAGTTAATGAGTTCATCCGGCATTTTGAATTTTTAGCGTGCATTGTGCGTCAGAAACTTGGGTAACGATGCCTGAGGGCTCGAGTTGGTATCATAGGTGTTGATCTGAATCTGGAGTTCTGACATTCAAAAACGATGTCTGACCACCTGAGGGCCGAGACTTGGGCTTAGGCCAGCGGTCATTAAGTTATATGAGCATCATTTCGATGTTAAGGTTGGTGTGTGAATTTATGGCGGTCACGGGGCCAGGGTTAGGCTCTTGCATGTTCATGTTTTATGTTATGTTGGGTGTATCTTTTGTGATGTGTTGTGTAAGTGTGGTAGCGGTGAATAGCACATAGGAAAGATGTTGAACAGGGTTTGAGAAAATAAGCATGGGTTTGAAATTTGGTGAAAATAAATGCAGAATTCAATGAAAAAAAAAATGTGTTGAGGAAAATTTTTGAGTTTTATCAGAGATGTAGCAGGAAAAAAAAAATTATAATAGTTTATTTAGTTTCTACTAAAGTTATGAAAAAAAAATTTGTAGTCTTGGTGGGCCGACGGATGAAAAAAGAAAAAAAAATTAATGCTGAGGATGAGAGTTCTGGAATAAGACTCTGGAACCGTTTGGTGTTGAGTCATGATCTGATGTTTTGTATCGTGTGACGGGGCACAGGAGGCTGGCGCGGGGGGTGCATGTGAGGGCGCGCAGGGCGTCAGTCTGGCTGTGACCACGGCGTATGGGGCCACATTTCACGGCGGCTGGCGAGGCAGCAGCGTCATGCCAGCGTGCAGGCCACAGCCCTTGGGGGTGTCGTGTCCCTGATATGGTTGTATCAGTGGCGGGAGGGTGGCCTTTGTGTTCTTTGATAAGGCTGCGACACGGCACATGAGGCGATGGCAAATCTGAGCCGGCGCCTGTGATCGTGCATGGAGAAACTAAACCGTTTCACCGATGGTCGTATGTGTATGATCTTGTGATCAAGATTGGTGCGTCTGAAATTTTATGTGATCAGCGACGATACTGTGGCGCGACTAATGTGGCATTGACCATGGCTAAATGCGTATTCTTGTTCTGGCCGGAGAGACGCGATATGGCGCCAAATGGAGCTATTGTGGCGCCAGCGTCTTGTGGCAACCAGTCAAATTCTGCTGTACCAACCAGTTTGACTGATGCCCTTTGTTAGTGAGTCCACGTATTATAAATATTGATCTGAGTTTAAAAAAAAAAAAATTTTTTTGTGCGTATGATTAAAGTATGGAAAATTTTGGTATGTGAATAGTGTCTGGAGTTGTGTTTACACCTTAGAATCTTTAGCGTTAAGCTGCTTTGTCGTTTGGCGTGTGGCGGAGATCTGAGTCGCGGGAGAGGGGCCGTGAAATTAGGTCTCACATGAGTTTAACTAAACACCACCGATGTTGACCGACGAGCCTTTCTTTGAGGCTATAGGGATTGTGATTTATTTTGTTTCCCACTGAGTGGCGGGTTCAGGTGGGAGATTAAAATTCTGAGATCCAGGTCCCATTATCCTCCGCTCATGGGAGGAGATCAGTGTTGGCGGGACCATTGGTTTATCTGGTGAGAGAGAGAATATTGGAAGCGATGGAAGTGCCTCGTCCGACCGATCAATTGTGCCGTTCAAGTGAGGCGAGCCAAGTGTGGTGGGCCCGGGACTGGGACCTGAAGTGATGGCGTGGCGAGTTCGGGGAGGTACATTCATGAAGCGTGTTTTAAACCCTTTGCGAGACATGTGAAACGGGTTCAAAAGTTTGGCGAGGAGCCATGGCGTGATTGAGTATGTGGCCGGGTTCTGGGATTGCTCCTTTCGCTGGCGATTATGCCCTGGGAGCTGGCAGGTGAAGACGATGGGTGAAGTTATCATTAGGCAGTTAGCGGACTCGCCTCGACATGGACTATGGATTGGGGCCATGACCGCGAAGTTGGAAGGAATCTGGCTTCGGGGTCTGGTGTTAGTGGCAAGAAGGAAGGAGAGTCGGATTCTTCAGTTCAGAAAGTGAGGAAACATGGCAAGGAGTTTTAGAGCAGAGTAGGGTTATCGGGGCTGAGGCAGTGGAGCATTTGAAGTCGAGCAGGTGGGATGATCTGTTGGCGCAATGGAATGCTTTACGGACATATGAGGCAAGGGATTGCCAGGAGGCGAGATCCTGGGATTTTGGGATGACGTTCCTGATTGGGTAGAGACGGGAGAGGATGGAGTTCATTCCTCCACACATAAGTATGAGGTGGGAGGGGCAGGTTTGATGAGGTTCAACTCTTCAAGCACCTGACAACCTGAGAAATGGGCTAGAGTTTGGGGTGTGAGTCAGGTGGGACACAGGCTCCTGAAGCTGGGTTTCGGGGGACCCGAGTGATGTCTATCGCAGATTCTAGTACTTTGGAGGAATTTGACATCTGAATCGGTAGACATGTAGAATTACGTTTTATACTGCGTTTATTTGATGCGTCATATTCAATTCGTTTATCTTTGTGTAGTGGTTTGGGCTTGGAGGTTGAGACCTCCTGGAAAGCCATTGTATGGGAAATTCTTCCTTGGTCTAGGTGAGGTTGGTGGATGGTCCGAGATCGTGAGATGTGAGATCACCAGTTCTATCCATGATGGAAGGACATGAGTGTTTGAATATATAGGTTGATCTATCATTTTGACCATGATGGGTTAATGACATCACCAGTTGTTATGAAATTGACCTTAGTGGGTTATCATACGACCACAGTCTTGGAATTGTGTGAGTTGCGATGTCTGCGTGGTTGGATGTTATAGATTTAGGAATGAAATTCTTTTAAGAGAATGTGAAACCACGAAAAGAATCTAATTTTCTGAAAAACTAATTCAAATAGTAATTTTGGTAAAATGGGAATTTTAATCTAGGATAGCGAAATGGACTTCCTTTGTTGGAATCGTTGTGAAATTTAGGCTCTACGCATCCCAATTTAAATTAAGATTAAACTCTGAAGTAAAATTTGTTTTTAGAAGACAGCAGAGGGTGAGTCTGGGACACTTGGCATGTTTGTTTGTCCGCGAATTGTCACATCCTCAGTGTAGATTGGTCAAACAAGGAGAATTGATGGGGCCCCGAAATGTGGACGTGTGAGCGTCTTACAATTGAATGGAAATAGAAAGTGGAGTGATAAAGAGATAAAGGTAGTGGCTGGCCTGAAGTGGGGTTGTAGTGGCGAGTGATGACGAAAAGGGAATAAGAGTGAAAGAAAGAACAATTCTTAATTTGGGTGAATCGGCGGGTGGAGGAGAAAAATGGATTTTTAAAGTGTTCCTTCTGTCAATTTGATCATTAGTTGTCCGGTTGTGGGGTGAAAGCAGAGATTCTGGCTGAGAGCTACGCGTGAGCCTGGGTTTTTGTGGGGCACGACTGACTCAGGAAGTCAGGTTCTCCCTCGCGGTTTATTTTGTTTAGAGCCTTAATGGTTTGGTTGGTCCCAAAATTTGGGGCCCGAAATCTTTAAGAGTGGGGACACGTTTGGATGATCCATGACATTTGGGTGGCTTGTGTTATATTTGTGTGTTTGCTTGATGTTAAATACTTGTCTGAGTGTGTTTGGTGTGTATCATTTGATAGTAGCGGATTTTTGGTTCCACAGTGAGCCCGGTAACCTAATTAAAGAGAGTACTGATGACCCACTCAGTTGGGGTATTAAAAGCGATCCGATTTCCTTTGATGGATTAAAAAGTAATAATAATGTTATTTTTAATTTAGCAAAATGAATAACTTGAATTATTAATAGAGAAATAAATATTCATTACGCTGAATTGTATTTAATATGATTTTGAGTATATAAATATAATTATTAATATAAACCATGAATATGAATAAATTTAGTTAATGTATTATGATTTATATATATGTAATTGTTTGAAACCAAATATAATGCATTAATTTGCATCGGGCATCCCCAGAATGGTAGGTGTGAGTGCATGTGAAAAAAAATGAAAAAGGAAAATGGTTGTGAAGATTTTGTTGAGTTTTCATTGGATAAGAAGATTATGTCTCAAAACCAAGAGTTCCATTGGAGGCCCATGGTGCTTGAAAAGTTCTCATCAAATTATGCCAGGAGGTTATAAATGAATTTTCTTGAAACTCATTAGTATGTTTAGAGCAAAACCTTTGTTTTGAAAACGGTGTTTTCACTCTTGGCTTAGGCATGCATTGAGGAGTCAGTGAGGCTGAAGACATGTGGGTGGGTGGTCATTATCATCCATATCTGTGGAGACGTTTGATTGATCTGTATTTGTGGATGTTGGAGTTGAATCCTTGCATGTAGAACTAGGTGGGGTAACCCATGTAGGAAAATTCCTTATTGGGCATTGCCCACCTTTGTCGAGGAACATTATTTCAGTCATAGGGGCCCAATTAGGAAGATGAAAAATAAGTGGAGGGGTGCTTTTGAAATTGATATGTGACTGCTTGATTATTTTAAACATGTATTAGAATTCTAAGAATTTTTAATATATGTTTTGTATTAGAAGTGATGTAACTATGTTGACTATAATATAGTTGGTTAGATTTACGGTGAGTATTGATGTATGGAGGCCCCAGTGACCGGCACATGTATGGGTTCTCATGATGTGAAACACACGGATTTTCAGGGTTGGTGGGTTATCGCGGCCGAGATTTGAAGTCACGTTCCTTTGAAAAGAAAAAGTAGTTAGAGGTTGAGTAGTGAAAAAAATTTGGTCACTAAGAGTGGTTTGATTATTAGAAGATGGGAAGAAAATTAAGTTCACAGGAAGAAGTCATGAATATCTTATAGAGGCTGTTATTTGGAAGAAGCTAAGGTTTCATTCTATTTCATTTGCTTAGTCATTTTACCATCTAGACCCCTTGAATGCAGTTAGAGAGAAAGGAGCAGTTTGGTGCCATGCTATTTTGATGGGATCTGAATTTGAGATGTAGGAAAAATAATGAAACTCTATTTTGGTTCTGGGGTAGCTCACGGATTAATTTATCTGTGGTAATCACGAGGAATGTGCATCTTAAGAGTGTGGAAGGAGGATTGGAAGAAGAAGAAACATTTTAAGACTCATTTGCAGTGCTTAGATAACGAAGGCTCAACGATGGAAAATCGTTGTTTCGTCAGTTGAGGATCAATGATGATAGAGGGGGATGTGGATATTTGTTGAGTGATCTTAAAGTTTATAAGTCAGCCCATAAGATAACTATTTATAGGAAAAATTATGAATGAAGGCCAGACTGGATCAATATAGTTAGTCTAAAAATCATATATACTCGGAGTGAATGTGAAGTCTAATTCGTGGTGACAGGATGATCTTATTCGCAGTGGCTCTTATCGATGGGTGGTTTGCCATAACAAAAAGAAAGGAAGGTATGAAAATTTAATAATCAATTTCCCTGACTTCTATACATACATCATTGGTTTAAAAAATTAAATTAATAAATTTGATTTAATCTGTAATTATATTAAAAACATTTGTGTCCATTCTTCTCTTGCATTTTTCTTATGTTTTTTTCTTTTTCATTTATTGATTTTAAATAAATAAAGAATGATGACTTTTTAGTTGTATAGCTTTGCTAAATAATGAATAATTTTCTTGAGTTTATAGTCAGGTATTTATGGATTATTTGGTGGAATTTGATTGTTGAGTGGAATTAGTTCAACCCTTCATGTGAAATTACAGATTGATAGTTCATTATGTAAACTTTTGGTTCATGACATATGTGTATAAACAAATAAAAATTATCTGTTGATTAGGTGAGAATGATAGTTGAAAGAAGGTAAGTTGTAATGTTATCGATAGGTATGTTGAACTTCAAGAATGAGGAAAGATTTAAATAAATGTTAAACAAATAAATACAACAATTCTTGTTTTTGTAAATAGTTTGAGTAATTTTATGAATCTAAAAAACTATTGCATGTATTCAAGAAAATTACCTCACGAAACAAAATGTCGCAGGAGTGGGATATCATATGGGATCTATCACAGTTAAATCTCCCTGATCTTAGAACATACAGGAGTTATTAAATTAGTGAAATCATAAGCAATATAAACAGGAAATGATATGGGCCATTCTTAGAAGTTTGAACCTTTAGAAGCCCACACTTTATGAAGTATGCATATGCATATATGGTTTCATATTTGAGCAAATGACAGTTCATCATCAATAGCAAATAAAAAATCTAAATGTTTTCTTCATTTAATTCTCTGTCAAAGCCCCTTATTTTGTGAGTTTACAATAATTAAATCAATAATAAGGAAGAGACGGTTGGGAAATATTATTATGATGAAGAAGATAAAAAGAAAGGTTGAGCAGGAAAACAGTTGAGATGAAATGGGGAAAGAAATTTTTGCTTTTTATTAAAAATATTATCCTTATTTCTACCTGTAATCACATTGCAGCTTCTTGGCACAGTGCCACCTAATGCTAAGCTGGTATGGGAGTTACTAACTGAAGTTAGTAGGGTGACAAGCTTAAGGGACAGCATTGGTTCCACTGAACCTTGTGGAAAATGAAAGTAAAGACTTCTGTCAGGAAGCTGGTTTACAGTGCTGAAAGTGGTAAAATACGTGAGTATACTGAGAAAGATTACTAGAAAAAAGTTAGGTTGTTTGAGGAGTTAGCATCAATGGAAAAAGTCAAGGATGAGGATGACAATAGTTTTGAGTTAGTAAGTGGAATCTAGGTAAAGTGAAGCTTAAGAAATTGTGCTTTAATCTATATCCAAATTATTCAAGCTAAACATTACCAAACTAAAAACCTCAATTGATCTTGGGGAGTGTTAAGATATACAATCTATTGGAATTGTTAAACAAAGCAACCATATGAGGTTTTAGAAGATCAAGGGAGGACTCTATAACATGAGTATTCTTAGAAGATTGACTAATTTGCTAATAAAAAAGAGAGAAGACCATCACACACTCACAAATTAGAGTTAAATAATTGAACTGTTTACAATATAGGAATTATTTGTCTGTTTGAGGGAGTGAGCTTTACTTGAAAATCTTGTGTTTGGGACAAACTTGTTCAAACATGATTTAACTAACTTCATTTATACTTTAAATTGTGGTTGAGAAAAGATATCTGGTGAGGCAGAAAAATGTCGCCAAAATAAAAGGCGATTGTTTGAAAACAAGCGGTTATTCTTTTCTTTAGCAATGACGACAGAAACTTTAGGTTAAAGGGAATTTGATGAGTCCTCGCTCTATCTATTACGCCGTCCATTTGCATTATTTTAAAGATTTGGTTATTTTAATACATAATTATGGAATAATCTAACTTTATGTTTTAGTTTGAATGAGAACAGTGGTAAATGAAAAAGTGGCTAAAGCGAAAATACATGACACAATTCAAAGGAACCCCAGCGGTCATGTATGCAAAGATAAAGGTGAACTCGAAGTTAGAAGTGAAGAATGTGTGACATTTCTGACTTTAATCGCGACACAAAAGTAAGGAGGATTGAATGATAAATGTTGCAACAAAGAAGTGAATGTTGTGACATAATGGTAATCAGAAGATATAACTTTGTCGTGACAATGGATTTTTATGTCGCGACTTTGATTGAGAAATATTTGAAGAAGAATGTTGTGATATTATTTTGCTCTGTCGCGACAAATATCAAGCAAATGACAATAGAGTTTTATCATGACAATCAAACCTATGTCGTGACATAAAGAGCTGAAAAGGGAAGAAAGAATGTTTTGACAAAAGAAAACTGTGTCGCGACAGAAAATGGCAGAGCAATGAGACAAGTCAAGATAAGTTGATCGCGACAAAGGTTTTTTATGTTGTGACAAACAATTTAGCTAATGACAAAGATCAAGGAAGGAAATATGTCGTAACATTTTCAAAGTATGTCGCAATAAAAAGTTCAAAGTTAGCATTGCAAGGCAACAAGAGTATGTCGGTACAAAATTTTTATATTGGCGATAACAACAACATACTTTTCTTGTCTCGACAACAACAACATATGATTGAGAGAAACTTTGTAATTATTATGCGACAAAGGTTGAGAAGAACCACAGAAACAATGTCGCGACACAGTAATTTATGTCGCGACATAATGAAGAGTTGAATGCAAAAATATTTGTCTCAATAACGGGAAGCTATGTCGCGACATAAGTTGAAGAGAAGTGCTTAGAAGAAAACAGAAGACTATTGTGACACAGTATGAGCAAAAGAGTAATTTATGTCGCGACATTTCAAAATTATGTTGCGACATAAAACAAAGTTGAAGGGTGAGAAACTCTATCGCGACAAAGAAATCTTATGTCGTGACACAATCAAGAGCAACAAGAAGGAAACTTTATCGCAACAAAGCTTTTATGTCGCGACATACCATTCGAGTATTCAAGCTACAAGGCACTAAAGTATGTCGCGACACAAGACACTCATGTCGCGACAATTACAAGAAAAATGCAGCAGAATTCTGTCGCAATACTCTCAAATTATGTCGCGACATAATTCAATAAAAAGGCACGAAACTATGTCGTGACAGAACACTGCAAGCCATAACAAGGTTGGAGGATAAAGAGGGCAACTATGTCGCGACATAATTTTTCAATGTCGCGATAAAGCCACCTACTGGGCCAATTTTTAGGGATTCACAATTTCAACCTCGAAGTGTGACCCATCATTTGAAAATCTATAAATAGAAGTACTTAGGGCATTGTGTACAACTTCCACCGAACCTGGAACTTCTGGGTAGTTGGAGACTCATTTGTATATTATTTATTTTTATTTTTTTCTTTTATTTTTTCTTCGTAAATTTAGTTTTAGTTTAGCTTTTCAGTTGGTTTTTCTTGGAATTGAGCAATGATCTGGTGCGAAGTTTCGAGTTGGGTTTATTGTAAAATTTTAGTTTTCATTACTGTCTTATTTGAATGGAATTTGGAAATTTTATGGATTTTATTTATTCCAGTTTGCTTGTAATCTTAGTGAATTTTCTTGATCAGTTAGTCACTGTTATTTGTAATCTAGATTTGAAAGACTGAGCTCCCTCTGGGAATGAATCAATGTTAATTATTGTTTTCTTCGCAACTTGAAAGAACCTCATAGTCAGAAATCTTGAATTTATTTAATTGGTGTTGTTCTTGAAATTTATTGTTCCGAATATTAGTAGCGTGTACTGAGATTATGTACTTGCTCTAATTTTCAAGGCCTTAGACAACCACGAAGATGGTGATTCTGAGTATGGAGGCGATTATTGGGGGAATGCTAGACTATTAATATGGAACTAATGAACTCTAAAAGATTACTTTGATAGATAACTAATTTACTCATGGTGTGAGGATAGTTGGATGATGTATCAATTTAATTGATCAGATGTTTCTCCTTAGTCTGATGAAAGGATCTTGATCCCGTGTTAGCAGAGATCTAATCAAGGAGATAGAGAATTTTATCAGATTTGAAGGATGGGATACTAATTAGATTGAAGAAGGTTTGCATTGTCTGTTTTCTCTATCTGTGGGAAAAATTCTTAGGTTTAAGAGTGAGTGTGAAATCTTGGAAGGAAAAAATACGAGATCTTAGAAGAGGTATAATCATAAGTAGTGATTAGAATCATGTATTTGGAAGGAACATAGATATCTAATTAGTGAAATGTATGGTGTATGGAGGAATCCAAGCTATACTATTTTGCATTTTGACAAATTCAGATGTCAAACTCATGGCTGAACTATGTTATAAAATGATGCAGAAATTGATAATTATACCATGATACCTTTCTCATTCTTACCCGATGAACTTTCCAATTCAAATATTTTGAATTCTTTATGTATACTTATAGAATTTTATTAGTCTTACTTTCTTTTAGTTTACACAAACCACTTTTAAACTTTGGAGTTCAAATAGTAAGGATCTTTAGTAGATGAGGTGATTGATCCCAGATTTCTCATCGATAAATGCGTGGGAATGATATACGGACTAAAAAATCAACTTTTATTACTTGTGACTGATTTAAGCACGGTGATCTAGACCCAGAAACAAATTTTAAATAAAGCCTCTCATTATAAGGCGAATAGCATATTTTATACACCTTCGATGCAACAAGTTTCGCTCAGATTCTGCAGGAATTTAAACAAAGTTCCTCTAGCAGTGGTGACAAAAATTTGGGTGGTATATAGAAAAAGGTCTAAACAAGTTTTTTTTTGTGGTGTTCAGAGACTAAATAGTTTTGAGGGCGGTGCGAAGTTTGCTTACACACACACACATGATCTCATCATATTTTGAGTGTAATAAGTTTTGGCGCCGGGTTGTATGTCGGGGGACTTTAGTCAGTCTTTGGTAGCCTTGTCGAAAAATTGGTTAACAACAACTCATATATTCTATTTAACACACACACCTTTAGCAAAACACGGATAATGTTCATGAACGTGGATAGGGTGGAGTTGGGTAAAAATGTAGAAATTGGTGTATTAGGGGGGGAAGGGGGATCTCAATCCCTCACTAATATGAATCTCTAGCTAGTAGATGGAGTTCAATCTACCCTGATCCTTGTATGTGCAGTCCACATAATGAGGCCTTGAGGAAGGAAAGGAAACTTGGACATTGGGAGGAAATGAAAATTTCTTCGAAGCATTGCCATGAACTTCCTAATAGTTACGAGCCCGCGTTACTTGACTCATTAGCATCACTTAGCGAAAGAGCCTCCTCATACGTAGAAGGAAAATCCTCATCCACACGGTGTCCTACATTACCTTCCCCTTTGGCCATTCTCAGTGCCTCGAGTCAAATCTGAAGCCTAGAAAATCCTTAGGGTAACTCGTAGGCCTTAAGGAGAAAGACACAAAAAAAAAAAAAAGAAAAAAAAAGAAAAGAAAAAAGAAAGAAAGAGGCCCAAACTGACAAAGTATAGAGAACACCAATGACGAAACTCTGAACACTGAAGGCTAACAATTCTTTGATTTTTCAAGTCAAAGTTCATATTTACCTACAAATGGATGGCGAGAAGTCAGCTACATGGCCGGTTCGAAACATTGAAGAAGCGTATGAAGAATTCAACAACAGAGTGGGAATACATTTCAATAGAAGACCTCTTCAATAACTTGAGCGAAAAATCCCCTCAAATGAACTTGGGAGATATTTAAAACCAGAGGGGGACACCGACATTGTGGCGAGATGTTCAAAATAAAAATTAAATGTACTGGTCGTATGGAGAAGCACAAACACAAGGATGAATCATGGATTGCCACTTGTGTAAAGCAGTTATTAGGTTATCGATTACAATGATGGCTTTTGCGGCGCACGGGGCCAAATTCAACATGTGGCTTGAATGACGGGTAGGAAATTTTAGTGGAATGGGTTAAGTTGTACCTCACGTGTCAGTCACATGGACGGCTCGAATTCAGTAGAGACTCGCTTGGCACGCAACCCACTAAGATCTGGCATCTAACCCATCTCAATCGCCTCGGGCACCTAAGCGCATGGGTTGAGCGCTCGAATTTTCAAATCACCTCGGGCATTTGAGAAGAACACATTTCCTCATCCCTCTTGACAAGCGTTATACCATAATATGTAACGTAGGCATTATGCCACGAATTTAAAACCGCTCATAATTGTATACCTCATAACCGCCCACCTCATAAGTTCCTATAGAAAAAGAAATCAGGCTCCAGTTTGCATTAGAGAAGCAATAAAAAAATTGTTGTGGAAGGAACTCAAAGCTCTTCCATCGGCGCCTTAATACCCACCAGGCGGTGAAACAAGCTATTCGCCCTAATATTCAATTTTTTGATTTGCTATCCCTGTACCCCGTAACTGTCGATGAGCTGTTCCAACGAGGAAATCAGTACGCCATGCTTGAAGATGACATAGTCGTCGTAACGAAACAAACGGTTGCCATTACATAGGATGCTAGACAATACAACGAAAGTAATGGGAAGAGGGGTCAAGACGATTAGGACAAAAGGGGTAAACGCGGCTCTAGAGATACAAGGAGAACCGGTCATTGTAATGAGGTTGAGGGGTCGAGTGACCAAGAAGTTGAGGCAGGATGACAACACCAAGCAGGCGAGGTTCATGGTTCCACCCTCTCGCTCCTGAGTATTTAATTAAACCCCGAGGGGTTGAGTGGCACACAGACCTTGAGGGGGGAGATCTGGAGAGGAGAGACATGTCTCGATTTTGCGAGTATCACAGGGACGTCGTCGGGCATTAGAACAACGATTGTTACTAGCTCTGGAGGCAATTGAATTAGTTGGTCAAGAGGGGACATGTCTAAGAATATGTTGAGGCGGCCTTAAACAGTTCACAACCCTTACCACACATAAGCTCTCGCCTTGTGATAGATGGAATTCTCGTTGGCTTGACAATTCCTAAAACCCGATGACAACCATGCTCGGGTATCTTTGTAGTGGAGTTAACTACGGTTCGCCACTAGTGCTTGTCGACCCATTGTGGCGAGTCTCTAAACGGCTATCTATGCTCGAAATGATGCTGGTTCGACCTTGAAATCGAAGCGACAAGGTGAAAGCAATTTGATCCGACCACAGATAGTCTTCTTGAGCGCAGCTCTTTGCCTTCCTTGCTCGCTTAAATTTGCATAAACTCGATAATCTTCGTAATCCCGAAAGGGTGTTGGTCAGCTTCAATGGATCGTAGATCAATTCATTGGGAGAAATAGTGTTGCTGGTTTTGGCTTGACCTGTCACTGCCCTGGTTCCACTCACGATGATCAATGAGCCTTCATCCTTCAACGCTATTTTGGGATGTACATGGATCCACGCAATGAAGGCATTGTAATCCTCGTACCACCAAATGCTAAGTTTCTTGACTCCATAGGGCCATATTGACATAAGGGGAGTCCAACAAGCTACAATGATATGCTATGAGGTTAAA
This sequence comes from Tetrastigma voinierianum, assembly GCA_016808115.1. NCBI lineage: Eukaryota > Viridiplantae > Streptophyta > Magnoliopsida > Vitales > Vitaceae > Tetrastigma > Tetrastigma voinierianum. Next base: position 59,761 of record JAEQBH010003387.1, on the reverse strand, counting down.
CAATAGAAGGATGACCGCGCCTTGATCGTGCGATGTCTTTCGGGAGCGCCTTATCGGCGTGATGATCTTAAAATCACAAAAGCCTTTACGACTATCGGCTATTAGGTCCCAACAGTCACTTGAGTTAGCAGGAAATTCCCTTTAGCGAAGGAGTTAACTCCTTCTTATCACTGTTGTAGGAGTTCTTTGATATTTTTGCATGGTCCCTGCCAGACATGCCCAGCATTTCTCCTCCATGGCTAGCCTACCTAAATCTTGAAGAAGGCAAGCCGATTACATCAAAGCGGGGCGATTTCATCCGGCATGCAGAAGTCGTAAACGAGTTGACAAACTCCTAGCGGCTGGTTTCATCAAAGAGATTTAGTACCCCGAATGGTTATCCAACGTTGTGGTCGCCCCCAAGAAGAATAGCAAATGGGCGTGTGTGTCGATTATTCTAATCTAAATGATGCTTGCCCGAAGGACACATTCCCCCTCCCCCGTATCGATCAGATAGTAGATGCAATAGTTGGCCATCAATTCCTATCCTTCCTCGATGCATACTTTGGCTAAAGGAAAGGAATTGAAGAAGTGAAGAAAAGGAAACTAGTTGAAGTGTTCAAGAAGATCAAGGTATGGAAACTATCACAAATCCCTCCTTGTCTAGGTTTATTAATAGGAAAAATCACAAACAGAGAAGGAAGGAGATATTTAGTTGGTTTAAATCGATTTGAAAGTTGATTTATTTTAGTGTTAGTTTGGTTGAGATTTTCAATGAAAAAATGCTTAATTTGTCTGGCAGCTTCTTTGCACAGAAGCGAGAAGGAGTGCTCGCTAAGCGAACCGAAGCCACAAATTTTTGTAGGTTACTTCCCTTAGGCGAGGGTCTTTGCCTAGGCGAACCTGAAATCCCGTTTTTGTTCTTGTCTTTTGTTAATTCTGGAAATTATCCATTGGATTAATGGAAGATCCTAATAAGTGAATGAAAGGGTTCGTACATGGATACAAGTGATATGAAAAATGCTCTAAACCTCGCCGCCTCGGCAAAGAGAATGGGTAGACATTGTTTCTTGCCCCTTATTTGCTAATGTGATTAGTAACAATATAACAAGCTCAGTAATACATATAACTATATGTCTGCCTAAGACCGAATAGCGAATGAATAGGCACCTCAGATCAGTGCTACGACACTCTTGCTAGTCTTCTGTGTTTACAATTGCCGTAGGCGGGGCATGTCTCTACATTTAAGATCTTCGCTCTTTGTTGTGCTCTGACGCTCGTACCTAGTGTTACAACACTTTTGTTACGTGGGTAGCGCGTCTACTGTTTGATAACTGGCACCTCTGTATCCGATCGCATCTTGTACCTTTGGGTACCTATTGTGTTGTGTCCCTCTCATTCATTATTTCCGATCTATACAAGTAAACATTTATATGATAAGAATCTGAATAATGCAGTGTAAATAATATCAAATCACAAAAATCAGTTATCATTTGTAGTGTGTACCTACGGTATCCTTTGTACAAGATTATGTTTGCCTCCCCTCTGGGAGTATGAAAAGGGTCGATATATGAATTATTGAATATGTATCTTATGTGAGGACCCACTAGCGTGGTCATATATGATATCTGTTTCCCGTTAAGTTATAAGCAAAGCGAATGCAGGTGTTTCATCAGTGTAGGTATTGAAAGACATCGAAACATTCTTGCGTCGCCGGAACAGCAAAAATAGAGTCCACTATATGTAGGCCTTTGACTTTGTTTTGTAATGTAAATGTAAAATTTTGTAATAGTGGAACTTGTGTAAGTACAAGTAAATGAGACTCAAGAATATATGTACAAGACATTTTAAACACTATTATAGTAGTAGTATTACAAGTTATATTTTTTGGAAGAATATATGGATTTGTTTGTGAAATGGGCCTGATATCGAAAGGGTTAAGGAACGAGTCCGTGTGGCGTGTCGTCGACCTAGGCGAGGATGGGCGTTCTGATGCATTTGGGGTCGGGTGTGGGAATTTCCTTGGGTTTCTGATAAGCCAAAGGGGGATCAAAATGGGCCTCGGACAAGTCAAAGCCATTGAGCAAATGCAGCCCCCTATCACTAAGAAGCAGGGGGCTTCCTTTGGCAAAAGGCTTGGCTATGATACTCGGCCATTCTGTTGGTTGCTCAATCTTGTTTCTCTTCAAGCTGGTTGGGCACTGGACAGCTCAGGACTTCGACCTTGTCGTGGGTTTGAGTCAGGCTCAGCGGGAATCCGCGCTTTAGCTCCAGGCATCTGGGGTTTCCCACGAGGCCATTTAGTGGTGCGATAGGCTGAGTATAATAGGTAGCTCGTCTGACCCACTTTCCTTTTTAGATGTGCTTTGGTTTCTTCCAAACATTGAGCAATGTTTTGTTTGTGACCCGGCCAAGAATTAATAAAAACGATGGAATGGGGCACCAGGCGATATACAATGTTTCTCTGCACAAATTAGTGAGCTAGGTTGCCCTTGATGTCTTGCGTAGGCGCAAACACGGCTTTGTGAAATAGTGAAGTGGAAATTACCCGAAGATAAATTTTAGATTAATTCGGTTGCTAGGGGTAATGGTCCCTGTCCTCAATACCCCGCTTGTAAAGAGAGCCATGTACTTGACACGGTGGAGCAGATGGATTGGGACATGAATATGTACAAATTCGGCAAATGTCTGGGAATTTTTGCAAACAACTTGGGCTCTTTCTTCGTAAACAACAGACCGTGCAAAACCACATTGTCATAATTCTGCTTGAGTGTTTGTCACTTCCAATATAGGTATCGCAAGTATTCTGCATCTATGGACTTGTTTGATGATTTGTTTCGCCTCTTCGGGTGGGACATATCTCTGATATGGACCAGAAAATGACTTCATGTACATAATATCGTTTCTCAAGGCGTACTTGGTTGCTTAAGCTCTTACTTTCACAACCTCGCTTTTGTCCACGGACAGGGTCCCGTTTCTTAAGTAGTCGAGGATAAAGGATATAGGGTTCTGCTTTGATCCTGTTTATGAGGATGTGCATTATATAAATAGATGGATGATCCATTTATACTCGGCTTTCCCGGAGTAATAGTAAGGCGCTTGATGCTAAATTGAAGTAGAGCTTGGCCCGTTTGGTTTTTACTGCTCCTAAGGACCTAAGCCATTATGAATTGAGTGAATCCAACCATCAGGGACTGATTCAGCTTTCAAATATTGCTCCATTCTCACGTTTTTGGCCTTGTATACCGTGGCCCCAGGATCTTTACCAAGCTGAGTCGCAGGAGCTCTGAGTTGCGTGAGAGTTCCTTAGTCGGTCGTGGCTTTGTGACACAACCATTATGCTTCATTATTGGGGCAACAAATGTGAACTTTACTACTGAGCAATGGATAAGCCTTTCGAGTTGTAGGACCATATAAAACACATTAAACCCTGGCCGCTAGGCGAATGGAAGGGTGCGCGAAACTATGCGGGACTATTTACTTGCTTTTTCGGACATTGGTGGGCAGTCTTATAAGCGAATCAAATATCATATACATAGATACAAATAAAAACTATCCAGTAGTGGTGTTTACAATATCAATACATGATCACAGTCTCATTTACATGTATACATATCAGCGTACATTTACATTTACGTAATTAGAGCGCAAGCACTCTTGTAATGTACTCCTGCAGTTTTGTTGGCTGTGTTATCTTACGGAGAATCGCGGACATCCTCCTTTGTACCTACATGAATAAAAACTCGTGCTAAGCTTAGCAGCAGTGGGAAACATATGACTTATATGTATACATTACCTTAATACTCTTTTACAGTAAGCATATAACGATAAAAATATCTGATACTTGAGATATCGAAATTTTCATGAATTCATATAACAATCGTATACACATACTTGGCATATATGAGACATATACTTGTTCAGTCTCAGATTAGAATTCTGGAAGCAAAACTATGCTTGTACGGAGGCAGTAGGTACTCTGGAGCTTATACTAGTACGAAGTACCAGTAGGTACTCTGAGCATGCGGAGGTACCCGTGGGGTATATTCGAGCTTATCAAACATGCGGAGAATGCGTAGGTACTACGAACATAACGCAGTGCATTAGATACATTTGGAAGCGAGCGAGTGCATTACTTTACTCTTGTGGATTATTGGGGACTCTTTATCATATCATTGTTTGACTACTGAACCCGGTAATAAGAAATGAGTAGGACCATGACACAATAGGTATCAGAAGTGCAGTGCGATCTTGAGGTGCGTAACCTGGCAGTCTTGCGAAGCCTTGACGGAGATTCTTAGTCGCACTAATCGAGAGAGTACGAAGTACTAAATGTCTTTGAAACACGGTCGTAAGTCTTAGTCATACTATTAAAGAGTACAGTGCTACTCAGTGCACCCGCATGCGGAGTGCGTGCCATTCCAATATCGGTTTTTAAGCGATCCTATATTATGTGTTCGAGGAACTTCTTGTCTTATCGCAAGGTATTGGGTTGCGGCGTAGGTCGGCGAGAGCGAAGCGAGGCCCCGTAGAAGTGTGGCGAATACGATCTAATTTTTCTTTCACTTACAAGCGTGAATGGACCATTTCATACGCTTATAGGGTCCTCATTAGTCCCGATAGAGCGAGTTCTCGGAATAGCGAATGGCAAAACATGACCAAAAGCACGTATGCGTGAGCGATTAACTATGTCGTGGCCATTTGCGGCCCCAGTAGTCCTTGGCCCAGCGGCGTAGCTTTGCTCGCCTCAAGTGTCTAGAGGCTTGTCGAGCCTTCCTCTTCGCCAGCCAGTGCGTGGGATCCTATGGCGTGAACCAGAAATTGTCAGTTCTTTGATTTCGTCATTTTCCACAAATCAACCAAAATCCCAAAATAATCCAAAGCATCACCTAAAACAGATTCCCGAATGGTTCATAACCCCGAACATAAGCGTGAGAGGGAAGTTGAAGGATTCTAGCAGACAGTATTCGTACTCTTAAACACCTCGAGCCTAACTCGAAGGAATTTCATACACCAAACGATGACTACATGAATCCCCACAAATCTGCCAAATCCTCATATCTAAGCTTATCTATACATATTCCTACAAGTTCGGCAAGCAAACCAGCGAAATAAATGTAATGAAGGTGGGTTAGAACTTCTCATAGCAAAACCTTAGCGAAGAACTAGACCCCGAGAATCTAAGAATCCATCGAGACACCAAATCCATCTGAAATCCATGGTAATCCATATCATAAACCAGAATCATATAAGGGAGGATTCCATACTCATCTTATACAAGCTGAGGGTTTTGCCCGATGACTTTCAGCAAATTTGGAACAGGATGATTCTAACTAAGCCACAAGTAGAACAAACTAATATCCATCTATGAAGTCACAAAAATCCATACACTTTCTTGGCTTTCTTTCTATACTCTTCTTCTTCTTCTTCTTCTTCTGTATTCATCTCTCTACCTTTTTTGCTCTCTAATGGGTATGAGAAAATATCTCATCCTAGACAGCTTGGTCTTATCCTTGATTTTAATTTTCCTTTATTATACGATTACCAAACTCCCTTTATTTGCACCATAACATGCCATTTCTGCCGTAATAGCCTCATATTACTATCTTATGATTTTTATATCTGTTTTGACCAATTCACGCTTTTACCCTTGCTTGCACTGGTTTCTCGGTTTTCACATTTTGAATTTAAATTACGAAAAAATTCAAATTATGCTCTGAAATACTAAACATATCGAAAGCGACTAAGGTATATTTCGAGGTGTTATGGCTCCCATACCTTTGCTGGGATGGCGTCGTCGAGATCCTGATGTTTAACGAGGTCTCGGGGCTACACATATGACATCTCAACTATAAAGTCAGCAAGGACTTGACTTTTAGCTTATCTCGGGTGATACTCGATGTCGAACTCACTTAACTCAACAACCTATTTTAGGAGCCGCCTTGAAGCATTTGGTTTATGGAGTATGGCTTTGATCAGATAGCTGGTGAGTACGACTATAGTGTGAGCTTAGAAGTATGGGCAGAGCTTAGAAGTATGGGCACAACTTCTTGGTGCCGATCAGAGCAGCGTGATTTGCTTTCCAGTGCGATGTATCTCTTCGGCATCTAGTAACATCATACACAAAAGTAATCGGCTTTTCTTGCGAGTAAATGTACGACCTTACTAAAGTTGTGCTCACGGCCGTGTAAAGCGTAAATATAGGTAAGCTCCTCACCATCGGTTGAGGCAAGATAGAGGAGCGATGTGCCTCCTTGATTGAGTGAAAGGCCTTGTCATTCTAATCCCCATCCCAGCCGTGTTTAGCTCATTTATTGCTTGTAGATAATGGTCGAGAATGATTTGGTATCCCCAGGGTAATCCTATTTGTGCTCCTTCTTTCTTGTGAGAGTTTGTATTTGCTTCTTGGTGGTAGAAATTTGGATTGCTCAGTGACTTTGGCTTGTCGAAGTGCTGAATCCCCCTTTGGCTTACCGGGAACTGGGAGATTCCCGGACTTGAACCAATCATGCAATGCGGATTCAAGCACAAGCAGTGCAATCTCATTAATTGAAACGCGTCTCGTAAGTGAGCTATATGGTCTTCAGAGACTTTGGTTGTCTTATGCCTTCTATATATGCTTCCATGGTTCTTCTAACAGGAGGCAAGATAGGGACATCATCTGTTTGACGGTGGCTGCTGACATTCTTGAGCTAAAGGCATCACGTTGTAGCAATACATCCTGTTGGAGTTATGAATGTTGTGTTTCTTACGATCAAAGGGGATACATCGAGTTGATTGTAGTCGGAAGGGACACGTGGGGAAGGATAAGGAGTTCCATGGCCTGGCATTGCATCTACTTATCGATGATATGGGGAGAATGTGTCCTTGAGGTAATATCATTTAGATTAGAATAATCGACGCACATGTGCCATTTTCCATTCTTCTTAGGGATGACCACAACGTTGGATAGCCATTCAGGGTATTGAATCTCTTTGATGAAATCGACTGCGAGGAGTTTGTAAACTTCCTATTTTATGACTTCGGCGTCTTTGGATGAAATCGTCGATTTCGTCTTGACTTGCATTCGCTACGAAAATTAGTCGTGTTGAGCCATAGGAGGAGAAATGCCTAGCATGTTGGCGTGGGACCATGCAAAATGTGAGAACTCATGCGGTGATGATAAGGGTTAGCTTTTCTTCGAGGAATTTCCCAGTAACTGCTTTGGCATGTTTGGGTCGAATAGCTGATGTAGTCGTAAAGGCTCTACAATTTTGGGATCATCATGCTGGCGGTGTACTGGCTATCAGTACTATTTAATTGATGTGTCATCATACAACTGTTTAACCTCGTAGCAGTCTTTGCGACTTGTTGATGCCCGCCCCATGTCAATTTGGCCTTTGTGGAGTCAAGAAACTCAACATTTTATGGTACGAGGATGGCAATGCCTTCATCGATTGGATCCAGGTGCGTCCCAAAATGGTGTTGAAGAATGAAGGCTCATCGATCACTTTGAGTGGGACCAAGGCGGTGATAGGTCAGTGACCGGCAAACAACTATTTCTCGATGGTTGATCTCTGATCCCATTGACCCAGGCCAACACCCTTAGGGATTGTGAAGATTATCTGGGCTTATAGCTTTGGGGAGCAAGGCGAAATAGGTAGGCAATTCGACACTGCAGATTGACAAGTCGTTTCACGGTCTTTATCAGGCTCAAGTCGAGAACTAATGCGTCATAGTGGGGGGCATAGATAGTTATCTTAGGGGAGACTCGGAGAAGGTAATGAAATTGTCAATGGATTCGAATGCTACTGCTCGGGCGGCTGTAGTTGAAACTCGGGCCATGAAGATGCAGGCATTGTTGTCCTCGAGGTTTGGGTGACGGTGGGGCCGGTAGTGCATCTATCATGGGGCGAGGCTGTGTGTGAGTTGCGGGCGATTCAGAGGCCACCTCCTCGGCATATTCTGGGAGATGTCCCCTCTTGACTGACATTTAGCAACTCAAGTCGGTAACAGTAATTCAGTCAGAGTACCTGCGATCATCATGATACTTGCAAAATCGAGACTTATCCTCCCCTCAAGATCTCCCTGCGAGGCACAGGCCACCGCTCGAGACCTTTGAAGCGACTGAATAATTGGGAGGAGTTGAGAGGGTGGCAACGTGAACCTCTTATTCTCGGTGTTGTCATCCTGCCTCGGATCTGGGCTAACAGAATTGCTGACATCCGCCTCATTGCGATGACCGGTTCGCCTTGTATCTCTGAAGTACAGTTTAACCCGCTACATGTAGTCGTCTTGGCCCTCTTCTCTTTACTTAAGTAGTATTGTCTAAGTATCGATGTAATAGCGGCCAGATTCGTTTAGTTCTGTGACTATGTAGATCTCCCAGGCATGGCGTACCTAGTTTCTTATTAGAGATAACTAGTTGAAAGTTGTGGGGGATCTGAAGTTGTGGTCGAAAAATTGGGTAATAGGAATGAATCGCTTGTTCCCTCTTGCGGGGCCCAGTATCGAGAACTAGTCAAGTTTTGAGGATTAAGACCTAAAACATTTCATAATGTCCTTAATGGACTCGGATATCCCCATCCGGAAGTGGAAAAGACTAGTGACATTTTGTTTTTTCCTGAATGAACACATGTATTGAGTGACGAACTTTTTAGACAAGTAACGGAAGGAGGTTACTACATTTTGGAACTAATGAATTGGAACCATGATAGGCGGGGGTCTGTTAGCTAGGCTAGGAAGACAATACAACGGGCGTTGTTTCGTCCCAGAATGTCATTATATGGGCGGAAGTGCATAAGATGGTCAAGGGTCCACGAGCCATCGTACATCCAGAATATTGGCAATGTAAAAAGTCTGGCGGGGCCTCTTGGTCAGATGGTCGAGACGGATGGGCGATGACGGATCGTCAGCGAGCCTGTACAAGATCTGAATTTGTTGAGGATGGAGTGCAGGATCAATTGAGGGTTATTGACGAGAGGATGATCTGGCGAGACGGAGGAGAAAACTTATATGTGGATTTAGATCGCGTGGGGTTGCAGGGCATAGTCGAGTTGTCATGGCGGAGAGGGCGACCACCGCATTGCCTGAGTGGCATTTTCTTGTGAAAGTTGTGTTAGTCGTTGAAGGAAGCCCAATTCTTTGCTAGTAGGACTCTTAGTCTTTTAGCATGTGTCAATGATAGTGGATTGCTCCAACGTGAGTCCAGGAGAAGAGTTCGCCCGTTGAAAGGTTGGAGGATTAGTTTTATGAATCTCTTTTCGACGGTTCAGAGCGTGGGGTTTCGTTTCCCGCATCTGGTATGATGGAAGAGCTTTGAGTTCCTTCCACAACAATTTTTTATTGCTTCTCTAATGCAAACTAGAGCCCAAAAGGATCTTCTTTTCCTATCCAAGCCCATGGGCTTTATAGGAACTTATGAGGTGGGCCGTTATGAGGTATACAATTATGAGTGGTTTTAGTTGTGGCGTAAGCTATTACATGTCATTTGTGCGACCCACAGGCCGTCCGTCCAGTTGTGAGTCAGAGGCAGGATCGAGGTGGCATATTAAATATTAATCGAAGATCCATTTATCAAATACATTTCATTAATGCAAGCATTTTCGTCTCTCAAATCGTTGCGGAAGAAGTTTCGATTTAGGTAATGCGATAAGCGTTACAAATTGATACAATTCCTTTACAAAATATGCATTTACCTAAAAAAGGCATTTTATGCCGTTTACAACATAATATCCAAAATCGTATTCAAATATAGGTACAAAAATAATTTCGGAGTTGAACTCCCTTTTGTTTACTAAACAATATCATGTTAAAAAAAAAATGGTGAGAATGCATGTGACGAGGCGTGCTAGTGAACTTCACGGATGACTCGGGCTCCTCGGCCTTTAACAAAACTCGATCAGCATCCCTCACTTGGTACTGCGCATTAATAAAACAATACGCTAAGCATTTTCATGTTTTAGTGGTTTTATCTGATTCTATTAATTCAGTTAATCGAATCATGCATTTATCGAAATAATGCTAAGTACAATGTCGTGTAATGTAAAAGATCTTATCTGAAATACATTTTTAATATCATTTTTCACTTTTCGGTTGCGATTTCACATATGACTTCTCCGTCAGCGTCGCGTGGTCGGTTTGTGAATCGCGTCTATTTAATCATTCCAATAGCAATGTGATTGCATTTGTATTGCAATCTCCATGTTTAGAAATTACGACGTTGATGATTAGTTTTGGTGATCTTATTCATATTTATCATTAGGTGTGATATGATTTTCACGAATAATCGTCTGTTAAAGTCAGCATTAACGATGGTTGGTTCACGTTGAATCTGCCATGTTTCATTAAGTATTAATGTGGGTTTATTATGGAGAGAAATAGTTGCATAAGCGATTAATTAGTGAATCCGTATTGTTCATTGATAATAATATGGATTTCACGACAACAATGATTACATTATGTAGTTCATTAGTGATGGTTCATTGTTGATGATTAATATTGTTTCAAATCCGTTTATTTGCATAATTGATTATATATAGTTCAGTACAGGTATGGTGTTGAGATAATTTGAATGCTGTGAACTAGGTGTGCCTGCCTTGTATGCTGCCACACCATACTATCATACCTGCCATGTATACCTTGCCTGTATGTATGCTCCTCCTCCTCTTTACACCAGTACCGGCCGTGAGGTTTGGTCCACTACAGGGCCCAGGCTGTTCTTAGCTGGTCGCATCTTAATAGTCAGGTCATGGAATGGGTTGTTAGTTTTCCTTTTTGTGCCTTCCTCATGTATATATATATATATATATATCTCCATATGTACCATGTATATTATGTCTTATATATATGTGTGTATATATATTCCTGATAAACTTGAGTAGTTAGTTCTTGGGAGTGACCAGTCTACTGAGTCCTTGTCTCCTTGATCACAGTTCTCAGTTAAAGTTGTGGTTTTTCACACCTTTTTAAGTCAAAGTACAAGTTATCATTCTCATTTTAAGTTAGACAAGTTGTTAATTTTCAAATGGAATGTGGCCGCCTCAGGAGATCAGGTCATCATTTTTAAGCCAGATTTATTCTTATTTATTACCGTTAATCATTTATTGATTCTTAACTATAATTATACAGAATCAGACACTGTTGTTGAAATTTTATCTATAAACAGTGTCTCACTTTGACCTTGTAACGCTCATTTGGCGTGTACAGCTCTATCTTGCCAGCGAAGCCTTTTTAGCCTCTGAGCTGTGGCGTGACCATATCATGGCGAAGGGCGTTTTCCGAATTCAATTTCTTTTTCTTGCCTTCAATCATCAAAAACTCAAACCAAGTCAAGAATCCTCAATGACATCTATCCATCTAACCCGATATGAAGGCAAACCATGATTGGGTTAGTTTCTACTTGACCTTCCGATCTGACTCTAGTTTGGGTTCTTACCTTTAATCCACTTTAAATCTTATTGCAGATCAAACTTGATCTTCTGAAACAATGAGCAAGGAAAATCACTCAAATCATATTTTTTGCTGGCTTCTTTTTCTATATACATCTTTAAGCGTTTTATTTTCAATGTTCGATCACATTTGAGTCTTATTTTACTAAATTAACAAACCATGTTTGGCTTTTTTTGATTCCATTCTGTTTTTTGTATTTTCCCTGTATTGGGTTTTATTTTTCACTCATTTATCATTAATTTCATGTTAATCTCATTCTGTTAATTACTGATTAAGGAAAAACCTAAATTTACTTGCTTTTTCGTTGATTATTTAGGTTAATCAGTTTCTGTTTGTATAAATATTTGATCTATGTATCACATATTAATTCACCCAAATTGTAATTATAGTTTTGGAAAAACTGAGTTGTTTCAATTCTTCTTGAAATCTTCATAATGTTGTTCATATAAAGTTCTAGGTATTTTTAAGAGTGCATTAATTGGTGTAATGCTTGTTGAGGTGGGATGGGGAGGCATGTTATTATCAGTGCATACAGTGGGTTTACAAAAATTGTTGCTCAAGGCCCACATGTGCTTTGGGTAGAAGTGAAGTGGGTTAAATTTGAGTCAGTGATTAATTTAAGGATTATATATTTAGAGGTTTACAGTAGTCATTGGTTGACAGTGAAAAATGTCTAACTTATCCATTCAAGCATGACAAGTGATATAGCATAAGTATTCATGGGTTTCTAGTTATACAGGCATGCAGCTCCTTACAACCCTAATTCTTCTTCTTTTTTTTAATTTTATTTTATTAATAAAACAAGCCTTGTAACCCTTGTTACATATTTTTTAGCATAGATAAAGCGCAGTGTCCCTTATACTATATCATTTTGGAATAAAAGATACATGGTGTGGAAGCACAATGATAGTTGACAGAGTTCTCTATGTTGTATATACTTGTGGAATGCTAGGATGCCTGCGGATTGGAGAAGATGGAATGATATGCAGAGAAGAAAAAAAAACAAGGAGTAACTATGAAATTAAGGCGTGTTTAAATCTTATTCCTTAAAGATCAGCAAATATTCCATGTAGGCTCCCACCACCTACAACATTAGAAGTGATATTAATTTGCACTTTCAAATCAGTTGAAATATATTATTAGAGACTTTTATCTTATAAACATATACATTTAAGAAAACATTTTAGTATATAAACACCAAAAAGTTTTTATACTTTTCCCATGTGGGATAAGGTTAATTTTGAAAAACCATCAAACAATAACACTATCAGGTAGGTAAATATGTTTGACAAATGATTTATTTGATGTTAGTGGATTAACCTCAGATTACTGGGTTTACATATTGCTAATTTTAAATTATGAATTATGATTAAGAAGTTGTGCCCAGCCATAGGAAGTAGTTATCAAAAAAAAAATTCAATAAAGTTTAATAGTTCAGTGTTTTGAGTATCTTTAGTTTTGACACGGTTTAACTTATAAATGAGAATGACAGCTAGTTGATGAAACTCACGTCAATGAATGAGCCTTCCTATATGAATGAGCAAGTCAAATCAAAAACATACAAACCATGCCAAATGAAAGCATATCCTTTTTTTTTTCCAACCGCACAAACAGAAATACAAGGACTTTCCTTGTTAGGCTCTCTTTTCAATTCTCTTTATAAGTTGTCTTTTTATGATCTATGGTGATTTGTTTTGATTCAAATGTTTTTTAAATTATTTTATTTCTAATAAGAAAATGAAAAATAGTAAGACACATGGTTTTATGTGAACCAGAATATTATGTGAAATACAGTGTTTTTCTTTCAAAAACACTTTTAAATGTCACCAAACACCTTTTTTTTTTTTTGTCCTAAAAACACTTAAAAGTGTTTATAGGTCTAGAAACATTCATAAAGCTTGCTGTCAAACAAGCTACAAGGCAGTTTGGCATTCTTCTAAAAATATTTACAGGATAAAAAAAAATAAGTGTTTGATGATATTTTCAAAGCGCTTTGTTTAAAAAACGTTTGGAGTGTTGTAAAAAAACCACCCCTTTTCATCTACAACATACTAATAGCTTCGAGAAACATAATAAAGTGGCAGAATAACCATTTTATGCAGGTGGGCAATAAAGCATAAAAGAAGAAAACAAAGCCTCATATTATGGAAAAATCAACATGAAAAATGAGCCCAAATCACAGGAAATAACTCTAGAGCAGATTTATTTATGCTAAAATGACCAAAAATCACATTGTCTAACAGATAAAGAACATAAAAGGGATTGACTATTCAGGACTTCAAAGAGAAAGATGTTTTAAATGATTTTAATTAACATCTATTAAATTGATAAATGGTAATGTTTATTTATTATAAATTTTTGTGTCTTTTATCTTTTCGTTTTTTTTCAAATTTTGCTTTTTTGATTTTATTATTAATATTCAATAAATTACTTTTAGTAAAAATTAAATTCTAATTAAATCGAGATATATAATATTAGATATTTATCTTTTACGAATCAATATTTAAATAGTAAAATAATAATAATAAATTTAAATTTAATCAAACAAAATAATCAAGATACATATCAAATTTAAATATTATTATATTTAGTTTTGAGAATATCTCTCTCATATATATATGTCTGCCTGTATCTCTCTCTCCTCTATATATATATATATATCTCTTTGCTATGTATGTGAAAATGACATTGTTAAACATATTTAATGATGTGATTTTGATCTTTAATGAAATAAAATAGTACATTATCAAACCCTTAGGTTCGTTGAGAACCAGCCAGTTCTATCCAGTTCAATCTTTGGTTTGAAATTAAAACCAGTCTATTAGTTGATTGGAGACAAAAATGTGATACAGTTTAATAGAAATTGGACAGTAGTTGGATGATCAGTTTTAAAATAATATGCCATTATATTCTAAATAAAGCTGATTGAAACAACCCAACGATAACAGTTTGTCTTGTTTTATTTTAATTCACACTTAAACCTAATCTCTATCGAACCCAAAAATCACTATATGGCTTGGCATCCAAGTTTGATTTCGTCTCCCTTATTTGCTTTGCCATACAAACATCCAAACTTCCTTAACTTTCTCTTCTCCTAAACCTCAGTTCAATCTTATCATTATCAGAAGAGATGGTTCCTTCTCATCAGTTCTTTTGAAATTTGTCTTATTATCTTTAGTTTTCTTGCATAATCAGTAAAATGGTTCATTTCTTTGTAGCATTTATAGAGTGTGTGTTCTTATGGGATGATGATGACTTTGCAGACCATTGAATTCATAATTCTGGTTGGTCCAAATACAATCTTCATCATATTTATAGTAAATCATAATAGCTGATTTTCCTGAATGTGTTTTATTTTAGTATTTTTGTAATGACCTGATACGCTGCTTTTAGATGTTTCTTTGGCGGGACTGATCCATTTTTCTTTGCTGGATGGATACATTAATCCTCTTTTGAATAGTTTATTTTGGCGTCTTAATAGAAACTCCTTGAATTTATCTTATTGTTCTTTTCTTATCCTCTTCTTAGACTCCTGTTGCCGATTGTATATTTTGATGTGTTATACAATGAACTCTAAATCAAAGTCTTGAAGAAGCCATACGATATTAATGTTCTTTTTGATGCAGTGATATTTTGGTTTTATTAAACCAAGTGTATATAAAATAGACTAAAAATAAGTAGAAATTTGCAAATCCCTTTGTTCATGTAACATCTATAGCAATAAGACAACAAGATTGGACATTTTTATCAGGGATAGTAGCGTATGTTATACTCCTTGATTGGATCAAGCAGTGGATCTTATAAACTATAGTCATAAGTTGATTAGAGTTAACATGTGGATAACTTTAGAGTAGCTAAATTACATGGTCCTATAGGCGATCACACCTGGATTCTTTATATGATGATAAATCTCATCGCGCATCTGTCTGATGGTGCTCAAAGATGTCTTGGATCATTGATCTTATGCTTTGGCTTGTTCCTTATAGCCCCTCAGAGGATGCTCATAGGGTGATGATCGGGTGTAACTTAAGTTAGAAGGTAATTAGAAGTTAACTTATTAACAGGTTTCATATCATGTAGAAGGAAAATCTACCATGACCTCTTATGGATATTACTAGAATCCCAATATAGTGAAAATGTCATGATGATAGAGGATGTGTTCAACTAAATTTAACATTATTGACTTGAAATGGATGAGAACAAAGCTTAGCAGTAATGTAATTAACTGAACACACAAATGTGATTGAATAACTGTACCATTAGTTTGTTAATTAATGCATTGTGTACTGACATTACAGATTGACTTCAACAACAAACTGTTTTAATAATCTGTGACACTGAGAGAGCGAGTGAATTGAACTCTCGTTTAAATAAAGTTATCTGTCACTGTGTGATGGTGGCAGGAAAATATAGTGGAGAACAAAAATAATTTCGAAAGTGTTGCTTTACTTTATGCTTTTAAATATACTGATGATTTTGACATGTTTAAGTATTTGTAAGCCTAATTTGAATGTTTACCGTGAGTTAAATGTGAAACATGGAAACGAGAGACTTAGAAAAGTTACAAACTTAAGGACAATTTGTAATTAGTCCAAAAAGGCTTAAAAGTCCTAATGTGAAAAGACTAGGCCAAAGCTCTGCAATAAAGGAAATTGAACTATAAATGGCCGAAATTGAAGAGGATTATTTTTAAATAAAGAAAGTTAACCCAAAAATGGGTTTTTATTTAAGGGCGAACATGGCCTTATCAAATCCCTTGGGATTTAGGCTGTTAGTCATCATTTGGGAGAGGAACAAAGCATTGAAAGGGAGCGAAGGAGAAAAGAAAGAGAGGAAGAAGAGGAAGAAGAAAGAAGAGAGAAGAGAGGAAGGGGGATCAAGCTAAAAGTATGAAACTACTTTTGATATAGTTTGCTGTGGTCACATGGAATTTAAAAGGCTTGATATGGTTAATATCTTTGTCTATAAATCTAGGTTTGATGAGTATCTAACCTTAGATTTCAGAAGTGGGTTAGTAAACCCAGAACAAGATAAGTATGAATATTGCTTTGTTGTTTAGATCTTGTTTAAATGAAAGAGATGAGTTAGGTTTGTTCCTCATGGTATGGTTTGTATATGGGTGAGTAACCCATATTAAGTATATTAGGAGAGATTCATGGAAAAGGTTTTGAAAGAAAGATAAGAATTGAAAGATGATTTGAGTATAAAGAAGTTCGAGGTGAATTGGAAATGGTTTTGATGTGTTTGAAATTGTGAATTGATTTGAGTATCAAAGGAGTATGGAAAATGTGAAAAACACACATTAGGGCATTGGATTGACTTTCATTTTTGCTGAAAGGTAATACCGGTACATAGGAATAATATCGGTACACCGCATTACCAGTTTTCTGTTTAGAGCCGAGTTTTTCGTATTTTTGGCCATAACTTATCATTCTATAAGTTGGTGATTCAAAGTGGCTGCGCTAAAATAGACTTCAGAGAACCAAATTAAAAAAAGAGCATCATAAATTACGATCTCTCAGTATTTAAAAATTCACTCGAAATTGGAACCAGTATGCGAAAAATTCTGATTCAACGACATGAGTAAATAGAGTTGTTTCAGACATTAACGAGTTAAGTAAAAAACCGAATTGATTGGTTGGAATAAACCATTAATAACCAACACTAAAGTTCAAAGAGATAATTACTAAATGAATTAGACCAGGAAAAAAGGAGTATCTCATTTGTCCCTCGGGTAAATGGGTAAAATATTAAATTGGCATAAAAATGTATAACCGGATTATAGTCAGATTAGGTAGGTCCATTCTTGAGGTAAGTGATTCATAGAAAGAATGAGAATCCATAAATAAGGTGTGATTACATATCAACACGCACATTATATGAAGGATGATCATTAGCTGACACTAGGCAAAATGCCTGCCAAAGATAGTAGGATTCTTGACCTCGTATAATTGTAAAACCACCTAAGACCGATTATTCCAGCCGACAACACTAAATCTTGATTAGCCTTGGTGCTCTTATTAATTACTTGCTCTGTCCAGCTATTATGAAGGTACTCTGATTGGTGCCTCAAGCGCTCTGATTAAATATAGTGCTCTGATTGTGCTCAGGCATCACAGGTGTAATCTTGGTATACGATTAACCAGGCACTCTGATTAACACTCCAGTACTCTGTTTAAGTCTTACGGCACTCCCGATTAGTGCTCTGACATAAATGTATTAAATTGCTAGGCACTCTGTGCGACTAATGCTTCTGACGCCGTCTTGTATAGTATCTTTGGGTACTTATTGTGTATGTCTACTCATTAAAGTATTAGTGGTACAAGTGATAAATTATCATGTTAGACCTGAATGAGAGGCTGAATAAAAGTCAGATGCCCTCTTGTATAATATTGTAAGTACCTGACTCTGTCTTACAGAATAAGTTCTTGTAGTACCTCACAGTACTTCTTTGTTTAACAAGCTCTGTAGTACTATGGAGTACTCTGTGTCTGAAAAATGTTACGTAGTACCTCACGGGTACTCACATATTTAATTAAGTTACATTCGACTCGATTTAGTTAATAGTACCTATACTTGGGTACTCTGTCTGATTAACTCATCACGATTAACTCACATCTACGATTAACTCATGTATACGAATAAAGTCGATATGATAAAGTTAAGTGTCCTCAAAGAATTTTCTGTGACTGAATAGTCTGTGTGGTACCTCACGGGTACTTATGTCTGAATAAGTCACGATCGATAAGTTACGCGTACCTAAGGGTACTCACGTATTTAGACAAGTCTGTAGTACCCTCACAGTACTTATGTATCACGAATAAGTCTGATCCCGATAGGATTCAGAAGTAGATGCCTAAGGGTACTCCACGTATTTGAATAAGTCTGTAGTACTGCGGTACTTATGTATCTGAATAAGTCCTGTAGTACCTACGGGTACTTATGTATCTGAATAAGTCACGATCGATAGGATTCGTAGTACCTAAGGTGCTCTGTATTTGAATAAAGTCTGTGGTACATACGGGTACTTATAATATCTGAATAAGATCTGATACGATAAGTTCCACGTACCTAAGGGTACTCTGTGTTGAATAAGTCTGTAGTACCTCACAGTACTCATGTATTTGAATAAGTCACATCTCACAGTCCTAGTGCGTAGTACCTGGTACTCTGGCCATCGAATGAGTTACGTCACGTATGCGATTAGGATTACATGGTGTACCTCTGGTACTCATGTATACGAATAAGTTGCAATGCGCCTCACGATTAAGTTACGTAGTACCTCTTGTGCTCTTGTATTTGATTAGAAGACCATCTGTATCTTATTGGGTTACATGTATCACGGATCTTCTTGTATCTAATCAAGTTCTGTAGTACCTAAGGGTACTCACGTAACGGGAATATAAATATAAGTCCAATAGTACCTACGGGTACTCAGTGCTCATTAAAATAAGTATAGTCGATAGTACCTAAGTACTCTAGATCTCAAATAAAATAAGTATATGTATACATTACGTGCGGCCCCGCATCATGGACTAAATGTTCATACACGATATGTATCGTATACGTCACGATCGACCTGTGATACGATTATGATTAGTTAGGCTTATCGTACCCTACGGGTACTTTGGCACAGGATAAGATCCGAATTACCCGGTAATAACCGAAATACGGTATGGATTACGTAGTACTTACCGGTACTTCCGTATAAGAATAAGTTACGCAATACCCGGTACCACGTTTAATCTCTTGATACCTACGGGTGCCTCGAACTAGTGTAAGTCTGTATAAGAATAAGTTACATGCTCACGAAGTCGAATAAACATAAGTTTGTTATAAGCATAAGTTACATAAGAATAAGATGTAACTCCTACGGAATCAGAATAGCGTAAGCTTTGTTATGAAAGTACTAGTATAATTTCATAATATAAATGCATGAAATTTATATTATGCGTATTGTTTTATGCATTAAATGTGTATATGCATAAGACATGTTTCCAGCTAAGCGTAAAGCTTAGCACGGGTTTTAATCAGGTGTGAGTGCAGGGAGAAGACATCTGAAGGCTTAGCGTACGAGTTGGGCTGACACACGGGAAAGTTCACTACATGTAGGTTCCGTGCTCTGATTTGTAAATGTAAAAGTATATTTTTGTATTTGTAAATGGGACTCAGTTATAGATGTCTAGATTTTGATGGACACCACTCCGGTGGTAGTCTTTGATATGTATATGATATTTGGATTATGTTATATGATGTGGGCCATACCCACAGGTACCAGTATGGCTTTAAAAAAAAAAAAATCAGGTAAAGAGTCCCAGTCCTGAGTCTCGCACCGAACATTACGATCGTGATCAGATTCGGACGGAGTTAGGCGTATTCACTCCTACAGCCCTCACTCCCTTATAGCCTAAGCCCTATGTAGCTTTGCCCCTGCATACAATTACTAATTTCTTTAAACTATTGGCATCACATATAAGATCAATCCCACACATATGAAAAAACACCATTTGTAGAACAGAGCTTCCTTCTTGATAAAGTTTTTTTGTCTCTTCAGCTTGATGCACCTTCAATTTTAGCATGTGTTCTTCAATCTTGGTAGCTTTAGCTCCTCATCGACTTCTTTAGGAATACCAATTTTGCCTCCATCCCTCGATAATATTGGTAGCAAATGTGGCACCTCTCATTTGAAAGCATTAAGCACATTTACTATGAATTGATTTGTTGGTTCATCATTTCATATGAAGAATTGACACCTACATCCCTATCAAAACAAATATCATTAACCAAGTTATTGATATGCGCAATACAAGACACGAAGAATGTCCTAGCATTATTCCTAGTCTAAAGACTTAACAAGATAATGAGTCTATTGGTAATACACCAGTAAAGATAATACAACAACAACAAAACCAGCAAAAACTGCAGCATGTCTTCACAAAGAAATACACCAAAGAACCAAAGTGTTACAAAGTGGGATTAAAGATAATGAGTCCCAGCATGTTCTAACACAATTTTTTTGTCATTATCAATCACATTGTCATTATCAATTACATGTATCAAGAAACCATTACAAACAACTTCATAGAGTTACATAGTATCAACCAATGTTAATAATTTAAAAACATGGTGAAACAAAGCTTTTACTTATTCTTAATTTATGTTAAATCATTAATAATTTTCCACCTAATTTGATGATAACATATGCTTCCATACTATCTTAGCCCAAAAGGATCATTCCCTAGGCAGCGATGTGCGGAGTCTTGAAGCTAAAATTTGCGAAAAAATAGGAGCACCTTGTAGAAATTAACTAGAGCAGCCATATTTTATATAAATTGCCCACATAATATTCAAACATCAAAACATTGAATATTTTTATGCACAAATATGTCTATTTTGTGCAGATTCTAAAATATTAAAACATCAAAACACAACAAGAAACAACGACTACAACAAGAGAATAAACCAAACACACCATGTTTAAGATAAACTTAAATTACCCCCTCTTGAGAACAATTCCAAAATCATCAGAAATGATTCTTATAAGTCCATAATGTCCTTAGTTGAGCAATTTTCCCATAGTGGAAACTCAGAGGATATTCTCGGAAATCTCCCATAACATCTTTGCAACTATTTTGAGATAGAAAACTCATGGTGATATCAAGTTTTTTCAGGCAAATTTGCGGAGTTAGGGTTTCTATTCAAGGTTAAACTAGAAGGAGAAGTTAAGAAGAAGATGTCGTGGGAGGATTGAATGCACCCGATTCCAGGTTGAAGTTAGGGAGAATCGACATCGTGCTCTGATTGTAGGTTGAAAGGGGATTTTGAGGGAGAGAAGTTTAAGGAGAAACCTAATTGAGGGGAAGAAGTTAGGATTTTTACGACAAATTGAAGGGGGAGTTAGGGATTTTTATGGCAAACCAAGTGAGGGAGATGAAATTTGACTTAGATGCCAAGTCAGATAGTGATTTAGGTTCAAGTTCAAGCTTAATCATCAAAAAACTTGAAAGTTCAGGGTTTGTATCTTATTTTCCAAATGCAACTTGCAACGCACGCGCACGCTACACACACACACACATATATATATATATATATATATATATATAGCATTCAAGCTTATTTTGGTAAACAACTTAATTAAACACTTATTTTATAAGAGCTTATTAGATGAAAGCTTATGTTATAAGTACTTTATTCAATAATTTGGATGCATAACAAAAGTGTTTATGCATTATTTTAAGGTATTTGGATCATTATTACATAAAAACTTATAATTAGAGTACTAAAAAGACAATCATAAACACTTATAAAATTGAAGTGTTTGAACAAATAAATGCCCTCCAAATTGCAAAAATTAAAAAAACTAAAAGAACTAAAATTAATGTTATATATATATATATATATATATCTTGTCATGATACTATACACTGAAAACATTTATCATTCAAATGTAATCTCTAATATAAAAAATAGCTAATGAATCATTATCCCCTTTTTACTTTTGTTTCATATGCATCAAAGAGATTATAAAAACTAAAATATTATAGGGTTTTTTTTCTTCATTAAAATCTTTGGGACACTTTCTATAAATTGGAACGTGATGTACCATGAACTCATGGTTATTTAAGGCGCACTGAAGCGTAAAAGCCTTTTGTGGCCTTGAAGACGAAGCGCATTGGTGTGAGACTTTTAAAGAGATCTTCCCTCACACAATATAAATAAAAATTATATATCACCATTAAATATTATACATAGTTGTTATCTAATAATAAAAAATACAATAAAGTAAAGAACATCGAACATAAAAAATCAAACATCATTAGTGTTTTCCTGTGCATCATAAATATTTAAAAAAATAACAAACATTATTAATGCTTCACTATCGTAAAATTATAAGTTCCAAAACAAAATAAACACTCATGGATACGTATCAATTCTATATCAAGAAAATCATCATCAATATCATTATTCCATCATCCAATTAATTTTCTTATTTATTATATGTCAATTTTCTATTTTTCAAAAAATTCCTATTTTTTACATAAATTTTTAAAAAAATTACCTATTTTTTACATAAATTTTCGAAATTTATTTTATATTTTTTCATTAATTTTCAATATTTTTTTCCTAATTTTACATAATTTAAAAAAAAAATTACCTTTTTTTACATAAGTTCTTCGAGGAATTTCTTTTCTATATTTTTAGAAAGATTTTTCCTATTTTTAAATAATTTGTTAAAAAGACAATTTTTTCATTAAGATAATCGAATTTTAGGTTTCCGTATAAGCTTTTTTTTTTTATAAGGTTATTGAAATATGCTAAATTTGGCTCAACTCCGACGGTGGGCAAATGGGAACAGCTAATATCAGATCTTTTGGGAAAAAAACTAGCTCTAGCGATGGAGCAATAAGGAGACTAAATTTGATGAATAGTGATCATTTAAAATTTGAACAAATATAGGCTTATACATTGTTAATCAGTAAGCGATTGGAAGCGAATTCCTGCCATAAGATTATAGTTGGTTGAATAAAAGCACACGAGTGAACCAAAAATTATTATTTTGTAGACGAAAAGCAATGATTATCAGAAAGCAGAGATTCCACGACAAATATGCTTGCAGTGAACCGTTTAAACTCTATATTGAAACAAAAATTTCAATAAATAGCAACGGAAAGCAGTTAAGTGACAATTTTGCGGATCTGGGGAAATCGCAAGTTCGAAGAGGAAAATCAAGGAAAGCCCGATCTCGGTTGTTCTTGCGTGTGGCATTATAACGTGTGGATTGGCCAGATCCAAAGTCAGTCTTTCCTGTACAACAATAGATTAAATCCCACCGATCACTTAGATCGTATTTGCTATCTCGGAGCATCATGTGAGATCTTGATCCCAGCAATGACAGCCCGACGGTAGGTACTATCCCTCCGTCATTTGCAAAGCGGAGCGACGAGCGAGTCGTTTTGGGCGAGGCGGCGTGGTGAAGCGGCGTCGTTTTGTCTGGAAGATAAATGATGTTGTTCTTTCTTTAAATAAATAACAAAGCGGCGTCGTTTGAATGAAAGCGGCAGCGTTTAGCGGCAATCACTATCAACGGCGTCGTTTTGGGTATGAAAAATTTGCTCCAAGCGTCGTTTTCTGACGGTTTTGTCCAAAACAGCATCGTTTGGTATGGCGAGAATTTCAAAAAATAAATTGCGAGAGCCAAAAAACGGCGTCGTTTGAAACGAAAATGACAAAACAACGCCGTTTGACGAGCCATTTTTGCCAAATAATTAGCCTACAAATATTTTATCAACTTCTAATTATTTTCAATTTTATTATAAATAAAATAAGATTAATAAATGAAAAAAGCATTTTCAATTGAATATTTATTTTATTTTAAATTTTAATTAAATATTTATTTATATTTTAAATCAAATTTATAGTGTATGGAGTGATATAAATGAATGAAGAAGTGCAATGATGTAATTATTAAGAGAAAGAGTAAAGAATTGGAATAGATTTAGGATAGATAAAGCTTTTTAGATGATCGCTGTTTGAGATCACTACGAAATTTAAGCTTTTCATTAAATCTCCAAAAAGTAATTTTAGACAAAAATAAAACACTATATCTTTTTCTTGTGGCAGAATCTTTCTAGAAGATTAATAAGTTATTTTTATAAGTTTTTCCAAACACTTAATTTTTTTTTTATCAAAAGTATTTATGTGAAAGATAGGCTGAATAAAGCGTAAATAGGCTCTTGGAATGCCTCAAATACATGTATTTTAGCAAAAAAAATTATGACTTATTGTTGAATTTTGAAATTTTTTGGTTGAATATAAAAAAAAATCAAAATATTTGATAACTGGCTTTATCGAATGATTTTTCTGAATATTTTTCTATTAAAATGCTATATATTCAAATATGAGAAAATCATATTCTGTATGATTTAATTGAAACTTCTATATTTCATTTCATGCTAATTAAATAAATATATATGTGTTTTTAAATTTTTATTTAAAAAATTTATTTTCTCAAAATTTAGACAAAAAATAAAAGACTGGTTTTTTTTTAAAAAAAAAAAACATCTAAATACTTAATCTTATTAAGCACAAGTTAGAACAAAATTTCTATGTTGCATTAGAAAAAAAAAAAAACAAACAAACAGACGCAGCTTAATATCATTGACATCTCTTAGCTTCAACATAAGCACACGAAGACTCCCATAAATACACTCCTTATATAAATTATATATTTTTTGAAGAATAAAATAAAATAAAATATTTTTACTTAAACTTTATCTAAAAATAAAATTGATAAAAAAAACTTGTAAGAGTGTTGAATAAGAAAATTTGGAACTAATGATAATTGAATATATTTTCAAGAGGCATCTCAATAAAAAATAGTGATAAAATTTATGCAAATAATTAATATCATTTTTTTTTTATAATTTATTAGTAACGGAATAAAAAGCCAATTAGTGTCCTTATAAATTTCCATTAATATTCATGCATTTGAAGACTCTTCGGTTCTCACTGGACTCCTTGCTTTTTTATCCTTTATGTTTTTTCTTTTTCTTCTCTCTCTCTTTCTCTCTCTCTCTCTCTCTCTCTCTCTCTCTCTTGTCTTCAGTGATATTCTAATTTCTAGCCTGTACTGACCGGAGAATCCATAGATTCCGGTGGCTTGACCTTGCTTTGATCGGAGACATGAATTATGAGTAGTAAGTTGCTTTGAGTCTATGAATTATGTATGAACTGAGTCAATGCAAATCAATGAATTTTATGTTAATTACTTTCTTCGTCACCTTGATTTGGTGACTATCTTTTCAAGATTTTGCTTGTTGGAGATTCCGGGGTTGGCAAATCAAGTCTTCTTCTGAATATGCTGTGATTTTTTTTAAATTTAAATTTTTATTTTATTTTTATTTTTGCAATACCAAGTTGGTGTTTCCAATTTTCGGACAAATTTTTCACATCGAAGAAATTACTTGATTACTCAAACTCATTTTATCGTTCTCTTTATTATATAAGAGCTACATAATTTTATTATATTTCTTTTTTTCTGTTTTTCTACTGTTAAACCAAACATTAGAAAAATGAATTTTCAACCCTTGGCACTAGATTTCATTGTTCTCTTTATTATAGAACCCATAATTTTTATTATATTTCATTTTTTTTTTTTATTTTAGATTTTCTACTATTAAACCAAACATTAGAAAATGAATTTTCAGCCTTAGCTTTTAGCTGACATTCAAGCTTTTAATTGTTTGTTTTCTTAAGTTTTTTCACAACTTATCATAAACTTTTTATTTTGAACAAGAAGTAGGGCTTGTTTGATTATGGTTTTTGAAAACTATTTTATGTTCTAAAAATAAGGAAAATAAAGAAAACACAAAGAACACTTTTGGTTCTTATAGTTTTTTTGTTATGATAAACATAAACAAACATAGGAAATACTAAATTCAGATAGTAAGAATAGTTAACAGGTAACACAATCGTATCGCTATATTTTAAACGGTTGCTCAGGAGCAACTTTTAAAAACGAAACAAACAATGCAATGGGTTTATCTTTATTTTAAATACTGATAAAAACATTACAAAAAAACAATTCACATAATACCATTTTATGTTATTTAATTTTAAGCTACATTTAGAATTAAGTGAAAGAAATAACATAAGAAAATTTAGTAATAGTTTGCAATGTACAGTCCTGCATTGATGGTTTCACAAAACAGTGCTGACGGAATTAATTTATACTGTCGATTTCAAATTATTTATTTATTGTATTTTTATACCTTAATACAACATTTAACTTAAAATAAAAAAATAGTATATTGGAACCCGTTTGTGAAAACTTAATTTTTGCTCTGAAAAACAAAGAGAACACAGACAACATGTTTGGTTCTCAATTATTTTTTAGAACACAAAAAACAATAAGAGGTTGTTTGTTTAGTTTTTTGTTCTAATACATTTGATTACCATTTTTTTTTGTTCTGAAAAACATAAAAAAACACTAAAAATAAGAACAATTTAGAGAATATCGAGTGGTGTCGTTTGTATTTTAAAACCGTTAAACGATTTTAAAGAAAGCAAAGAAATAAACATGCCTTAAATTCAAAGAACAGTGAATAAATTCAAATAACACTATTTTGATGTTCCTTATTTTAAAAAAACTGTTTTCAAGAACAGTTTAAAAAAAAGGTGCCCCAAACAAGCCCTTGGTTTTTTCTTTATGTCTTGTAATGTAGTTTCATGACTGTCATCTTCATCATGAACTTTGTAATCTGCCTCTTATCTTTATGAACCTAATGGTTATTCCATTGATTTTTGAGATACAGGATGATACTTATTCTGATTCTTACATAAGCACCATTGGAGTTGACTTTGTAAGTAACTATTCCCCAAGAACCAAGCAATTCTCAACTCCCAATGGTTGCTGATTTTCTCATGTTTGTTTGTCTAGAAAATTTGCAGTATGGAGCAGGATGGGAAGAATATTAAACTTCAAATTGTATGATTTTGGGTTAATTATTATTGTTATTATTATCATTAAGTACTCTTTGCTAAAATTTTCCATAACTTGTTGGCAGTGGGACACTGCAGGACAAGAAAGATTTAGGACCCTCACTTCCAGCTACTACCGGGGAGCACATGGCGTTATGGTCAGTGGTCTCATTTCTCTTGTTTTCTGCATTCATTTTTAAAAATAATCTTAAATACATGAAGGAATGATTAAGAATAAATGCCAGGTTTTGGGGGGTTTGATTTATAAAACTATTTTAAAAACACTTCAAAACAGAGTCCACGAGCTAGTATGATTCCAGTGTTTGAAAACTATACCAGTATATTTTTTTGTTTTGAAAACCATGAAAAAACATGTTTGTTTGGGCATTTTTGGTTCATTTTTTTGAAAACTGTTATTGAGAATCATAGTTTTTGAAAATACAAAAAATATCATTTTAGTGTTTTCTGTGTTTTTCATAACAGAAAGCACTTTTAAAAAACATAAACTAGACAGGAGGAACCAAACAAACAGGCCAACATATCATACATATATCTGACCTGTTCTGATATTATGTACCAGGTAGTTTATGACATAACAGACCAAGAAAGTTTCAACAATGTGAAGATGTGGGTGAAAGAAGTTTATTCCACTGCCGGAGAGAATGTCAATATACTTCTTCTGGGAAACAAGACAGATCTTTCTGCAAATAGAATTGTCTCATATAAAACAGCCAAGGTATCATCATCATCATTTTACAGAATGTCGATATACTTCTTCGACTTCAAGCTTATATCATTTTACAGGCATTAGCTCATGAAATTGGGGAACCTTTAATGGAAGTCAGTGCAAAAGATGCAAGTAATATCCAGCAAGCTTTCACTGCCATGGCTGTTGCAATGAAGGAGAGTAGCGTTGCTTCATTTTTTATAACCGTGAATGTCCGGATCAGCTTACATGCACCACCTCGACTAAACCTCCAGAGGAGTTAAAGCTACCCCCCTCAAAGGTTAAAGAGAGGTTACAAATTCTTGATTTTCCTCTGTTCTTTCAGGGATATAAACCAAGTCTTAATACTATAAATGAATAATGCAGGGTAGTGAAAGAACAGGCCATGAACAATGGCATAAGTTCAGGAATAAAAATCAGAGGAAAGTCCATTTCACAGAGACCTAGCTGCTGCAAATCTTAGAAAGCCCAAGATTGCATTCTCAATTTATAGTGTACCCTACCTCCTTTTTCCTTCCATTTTGATCAGAAAAGAACAATAGCCTTATTATATATTTTACTTTAAGGTCAAGAAAGTTTGTGATTTTTTAGAATACAAGGCTGTAAAAATTAGTGTTCAAGCATGATTTATTATCCTTAACCTCTAGTTTTCGATTTCTCATCATATCAACGCTATTAGATGTATCTGAAACATAAAACAGAACAACAGCGGTAATCATTTTAATAATCAAAGTCCAACATAATATAATCTAATAAAATTCGTATTCTACAGATAAACATAGAAACAACTAAAACATGACTGATGCATGTTACATCCGACCAGTAAAGCTTTCTTGGCCCCATTGTCTGTCCTGGCAGATGCTCTACATGAACAAGAATCCAGGAAAGGTGTCCCCCCTTATACACAAATCCCAATTCTGCAACATATGTACAGAAACTTGACAACACCCACAATAGGGCATATATATATGCATCCTCTCTCTACAAATGAGGATTTTATTCATGCAATAAAGACCCACATGTATTTATTCATGTTTTTCCTCACACCAAAATCATGTGACACGAATGACAACAGAAACATTGATTGTCAAGCAGTGCCCACAAGCCACTAGAGGCCCAAATTCAGAAAGAAAGCAAAATCGAATCCCATCTATTGCGGAACAAAACTGAGCAACATCAATTTCTAGTCATAAATAAATTGTTTCACATGCCCCAAAATTCTCAAAAAGGGCCAAAAAGAAAGGTAAAAAGAAAGAAGAAAACACAGCATACCACTTAAAAACGAAAAACTACAGGGGAAGAGAACACCTGAAATTTACATTTTTAGGGCATAAAATTTAAGATATCTTTTTGATACAGGAAACCCCATTATTCTAGTCAATTTCCCGCTCAAGACTGAAGGATAGAAACCCAAGGAAAGGAAAAACCAGAGAGAGATTTGAAGTTGGGGTAAGACAAGATCTCACTTGGCACCTAAGGTTGGGAACTGTCCAGGATCTTCAATTGAAGGAGCTGACACATTGCTTAGCACATTGCCTCCACTGTACCCACCTCTAGAACCGCGACCACGCCCCCTACCACGACCCCCCGGGCTGTAGTACTTCTCCCCTTCAGCAGGCTTCAAGAACTCGTTAATGCTGACAGCCTATCACAAACCACCACCAATCAATCAGATTTCAGCACCATCCAGAAAGGGGAACAATTTGAATTGATAAAGATGCCACCAAATGCTCTGTAAAAGCATCTATAAAAAGGTGGAATGGACGGGCCACACAAGTTATATCAAATACAGTTGCATTTTGAAAACATAGCAGAGAACTAGAAGCAAAAAGCAAAACTTAAGCATAAAATATAATTTCTTTCCATAAAAGGATTTTAACAGACGAGCCGAGTTCCAAACCACATCTAGGTTGCAGTAATCAAAGGTATCTAAAATGTCAGTTCAGTGCGTGCACCATGCCCAAACTGCTCTGGACTAAAATGCCCAGTCCCATGACTATAGACAGCCACCGAGAAGATGCAGTAATGGTAAACGAAGATCCATGTAAGATAAGAGATGAGATGCAGATCTTATTGGGAGGAAAGAAATTGTGGGTTAAAGCGTAAAAAAGACAAACTGGTGAATGTTGTAATAAATCAGAACCAGGAAAACTTTAATTCCCCAGATTGCCTAGCAAACCAAGGCTCAACAGAAGAGAGGATGAAATCATATGCAGGAGATAAATGAATTGCTAAGATGACATACCTTCTTGGCTTTTTCCTCTTTCTCAGCAGCCTCTTTCCGCTTGTCCTTATCAGAGCCCTGGAAGAGAAATTGAACAGCAAAGATTGTTAAAACACTAGAAGTCAGCTTCATAGCATGATTAGCACAAGAATAATGCATGAAGTTTCAACACATTTCACCAATTTGATGAAGATGTCATCATTCGCCTTCTTGCTTGAGAGCTGTTGCATGGACTTGAACTCTTTATCAACATCCACCTTTCTTTCCTCAGTAGTTTTGTGTCCCAGCAAAGCCTTCCTCTTTTCTTCCAGCACCTTCTCATACTCCTCAAGTGTCATCTCCTATTGACAAGATACAAGGACCATACGCAATATCCAATTAGTGCAAAATAAATATATCTAATTTCTATATTTTATCACAATAATAATAATTATTACTATTAATATTGGAGGTTCATGTACTGTTACCTAAACCTCAATAAGGCAAACGGTATAAAAAAAATAAAATTTAAGCCCACATAACATAGGTTAAAGAATGTAGCATTCAGAGGCTTGACACTTCCATTGTCAGGTCAAAATAAATCTAATCTCACATGATATTAGAAATATCTCTTTGTTCTCTGGTTTGTTTCTTGCCAACTGTAATTTTAAATTGACTGCCCAAGAATGAAGTACTAAGGCACACAATAAATGATAAGCATTTAATTTTCATCTTTAAATCCTTGTTTTTTTTTTCTGTATCAAGAATCATGACTTTGATTATAGGACGAGATGGCAACTTTGGTTGAATAAATACATCTATATGATGGAGCCATTTACCTTTTCCTCAGGTTCCTTTTCTTCAGGTTCATTCACAGGAGTTTCCTTGTTTCCATCTGCCACATCATCTTCCCCTACAGGCTTCTCGGCCCCCAAATTCTTCTCACCTTCATTGGTAGCTTCCTCAGTCACCCTGAACAAATAAACATGATGAACAAAATAAGTGACACACATGAAAAGAGAAGTGGGATATCTATAAATATAAAAAGAGAAGCTACAAACGGAGCACAACAAGAGCACAATAGAGTAAAAAAGAAGGTATACAAAAAGGGCACATAACAAAAAAGGACAAGGGAAAAACACACAACCTTCTCACACCTACTTTGATCCTAACCAATTAACAAAATCCAGAAAATGTTACAAGGGGCAGCTTTCTCAAGCCTTTTCCTAACAAAGTACCCATATTCTAGCTTGACAACATTATTCATGCAAAAAGGATAGTTCGAAATACTCACCCAGCTATCTCATCAGTCTCGGTTCCCCAATTCCCACGGCCAGAGCCTTCACGTTTGATTTCACTTCTGCAAACACACAAAAGGTTGAAAGCATAAATGATAAGAGAAACATAAACAAAATCACAAATAAGAAAATGCATCAACATGAAATATTTGAAACAATATACTGACCCACGACCAGTCCCACTACGACGTTCAAATGCTCTACGGGGGCGGTCTCCATCCCCTGCTTCTTCTCCATTACTGAAGCCACCACGGCGGCTGCGAAAAGGACGAGGCCCTCCATAGTTACGCCTTTCAGAGGGTTTTCCACTCTCTCCATCATCAGGGGCACCTTGACCACCAGCAACCCCCGTGTTGCTGAAGGAGTTCTCATTGGCATAGTCGATTAAATCCACGGTACCCGCGACCGACCATATCACGCCCGCCACGACCACCTCCCGTCCAGATTCATTCTTTGCCTCCCTCGCAGAAAAACAATTACATTAGGTATATTAAGAAAAGAGGAAAATATGTTAGCAGAAAAATCAACAATTTATCCCAAGTGTAAAGTGAACTCCAAAAACAATTACTAAATGTGTTCATTAATTTCAATTAATTGTTGTCAAGAATTTTTTCTCCCATAATGGATAAACAAATTAGTAATAGCACCAAAAAAAGTGGACCATTTAAGAAGCATAATATCAAGTACAGCATGGTTAGACTGATGATCAACATCAAACAAATTAGATTGAAATGGAATAATCTAAAAAAAATTCCTCAATCAAAATATTAAACAGCAAAAGAAAGTGCACAGATAAACATCTGAACTAATAAGCCACTACACCTTTGCTGAATCTAAGCACACCCAGCCATTTACTATAAATATATTACAAAAGAACCCATGAAAGTCAAACAATATATTTCTTCCGCAACAGGCTGTTTGGATCTTGATTATTCATCGACAACCATTGAACTTTTACATAAGTTATCAAGCTATTGTCCAAGTAAAGGAACCATTAAATGGAACCAAAAGTTTCCAAATGACATTGGGAAGCCAATGGTGGGTTCACATATCTTGCAACAACCTTTACAAACAAATAGCTTATGAAAGAATAAAAGAAATCAAGCTTTGACATATCATAAATGACACAGCATACACACACAAGTAACAAAAGAATCTAAATCTCCACTATTTTCTTCAACCAACCAATGTTTGGGTTCACATATCCTGCAACAACCTCTACAATCAAATAGCTTATAAATGATTATATGAAACCAAGCTTTAACATACCATAAATAAAGGGAACTGCACCTCTGCCCATATAAATGTAAACTACGAACTAACAAACATACAAACAAGCTCTTCCAGACGCAGTAAACCAAATAAAATTATAAAGATCCCAGAAATTCTTACATACACCAAGAAAATTTCAGCATAATGACAAATGCACATTAAGAAAATGCCAAACCCATGGAAGATGATACATTGAAAATAATACAAAAATTTAAAACAAATGTAAGACCCACATAAAATGATTGAAAAAATCATATATGTTTGTGGGTGTCTAGAAACAAAAATGCATCTACTTCTCACTAACATCAACACCACAAAAGGCCAAACAACATGGTAAATGATTAGGATGCAAAAACAAAGGGAACTATTAAGTCCCAATATTTTCTAATTAAAAATACAATGCCACAAACACTTCTAGAGTTGGCTTAAACACAATCTACCAGCTTTTCATATGCAAGAGCTTAACCACAATATACCATCTTTTCATAAGTAAGAGCAAAATAATTCCATATCTAGGTAACCACATAAAAGCAGCTCATATACAGAAAGAAAAAAAATGTAATATGTAATATTCACTCAAAGAATCAAACCAAACCTCTTCTTAAATCTTCATACGCCACCAAAGAAAATAAAAAGAAATCTGAGATTTCCCAAATGGAAAAATATAAAAACCCATGAAAACCAAATCCATACCATCAAAAATCTACAAAACAAAACAACAGAACAGAAGAAATTAAACCCCCTCCCCCCCCAAAAAAAAAAAAAAAAAAAAACTCACCAGCCTGAGCAGGAGGCATAGGCTTGGAAGGCAGCTTGGCGGGCTTGGCCTGCTGAGCGGGAGCCGCCGGTTGAGTGGGAGCCAAAGCCTTCTTCGGCACGATCTTCTGAGCTGCGATCAGCTGCGAGAGGTCCTCATATCGTCGTCTCCCAATAGGTCAGAAAGCGGGTTCATGGTCGCCATTTCTGACAGTACTCCCACCAACAAACACAACCGTAGCTTAAAACTCGAAAACGACACTGAAATTCTAGCTAAATTCCACCGCCATTGACACAGATCTGCTGAACCAACAAGTGGGTGACTCAACAGACAGATACCCCAAAAACCTAGCCGCAATAGAGAGAGAGTGTTATGAGACAGACCAAACTAATCTTCAATCCACCAATTTATTGTGTTGTTTGCTGTGTTCAGGATTGCTATCGTGTGTGTGTATGTGTGCGTGCAGCTACGTCCCCATCTGCCCATTTCACCCTTCCTTTTATTCATATTTACAGATTTGCCATTCCATCCCCTCTCTCTCTCTTACGTCACAACCGTTGATTCACGTACATTATTAAGCTTTCTCCAACGTTCTTTATACTTTTATTCTTGATGCTTAGATATTATTAATTTTAAATAAATATCTATTATATTATGCAAAAAAATAAAATCATCATATTATTAATAATAAAAAAAATTAGGAATAAAATTTATATTTTACCATAATATATTATTACCAATATTAATTCACTTAAATATGAAAATAGATTTTAAATTCTCATTATATTGATAAAATTATAAAATTATATATATATATATATATATATATATATATATATATATATATATATATTGAAATAAATTTAAGTCCTCAAAAATTTGAAGAATAGGTGTCACAAATTTACACTATTTGTTTTAATAATTTCTAAAAATAATATATGATTATATTTATTATTTATATTTATTACAATAATTGTAAATACAGTGTATCATAGTTATTTTTATTATAACCTAATTCCTAATTCTATTTATTTTTTTGAAATCTAATTCTAATTCTATTAAATTCATAGAAGCGGAGAAGAAGACAAAATTAATAGAAATTATTTTTATATTTAATTATTTTATAGAAGTTACTATTTTTTTCTTTTAAATTTACTAAGAAATATTAAAGACACTTGAAGTTGTTTTTGTTTTTTTAAATCTATTCATGTTATATATATTATCTTACAAAGGTCGGGTGTAGAACCTTTAGTACCCACATCCCATCACTTTTGTCAACAGGTGAAGCGATATTTCATCCCTTCATCACTTGAATCATACCACAAAGACGAAAGTTACATACTTTTAAATCATTCCATTTGTGTCATTGAGGTATGGCTCAAATAGTAAAGAGTAGGGTCGAGATAGGAGGTTTGAGTTAAATCGCCATAATCTTAAGAGGTGTGCTAAAAGGCATCACGTAGGCTATCTTAATCGCTCCAGCTGGCTTGAAATGTGTGATTCCCGTGCAGAATTGTGATAAAATTAAGAGAAATAAACAAGAAGATGACACAAATTTATATGGATTCTGATGGTATTACCCACATTCATAGAAGCAGCGACTTAAATTTTATTTATGCAAAAATAGGGTTACACATAAAGGTATTTATAATAACCCTAAATATGGCGGCAAATTATAAGGTGTAACTATCCATTGCATGGCGGTATTGTTGCCTGTTTGTCGAATAATTTGAAATCCATGCAATGCAGAAGCCACTGTCCCAACATTTGAGCTTTCAAGCGCAAGATGGATGAATTTGATCAAAATGTTTCCAAATTGGAGAATCGAGAGCAATGTCGCATGACACCTTCTTAATTATTGTATCTTTTGTGCCACCTCATGTCATTAGCGGTGGCTTTAGATGCATATAATCTTTGCAAAACGGAGTAAGCGGAAAGTAATACATCTTCTTATGAGGGTATTTGTTTTTACGCCTATTAGATGCATGATGTCTTTTATCACAGGGGATGGTTACAAAATTTGCGACTAATTGGTTCCTTTGTCTTCACCCGATATATCATGCACCCATTAATCGGCGATGAATTTTCTATAGGCAAACCCGAACCTTGCATTAATTTCTTTGCTGCTATCAAAAAGCTATACTGTCATGACATTATTCTCGGTAACAATTCGAGATAGAAGCGCAAATGTCGCCAAAAACACCTTTCGGAAAATGATGTTTGGCCTTTAAATTCTTGATCCCGGCCACCGCGGATAACTTTGAGTGGTCATACAGATTACCAGGCCAAACCTCTTGTTCTTATGCTTTAAACATTTCATAAAGTTATTGTGCTGCTAGGTTTGGGATATCCTCAGTGACATTAAGATTAAAGGACGAACCAATAACATCCATTAACATTGCTTGACATGCATTGTTGGGTTGGGCATATTCTAACGACATCCAGATTCAACACTTCTGTACATTTTGGTTTGAAGTTGGTTGCTATTTGTTTCCATGTTTATCACAGCATGTGGTCTCTATAATCCATTTTTGCAAGATGGAGATCGCACAATGTCTAGCTCTTGAAAACTCCTATTCGGCATTTCACGGTCATTACATAAGGCATCTTATTTTTGATCCATCCATTAATTCGAGTGCCTTTAGGCAAATAACAACTCCTCAATCCCCGCTTCAAACTCATCAGTCAAAAACCCATCTCTTAATCTAACATTCATCCATAGACGATCAGTTCTGATCATGTTTTCCATTCCTGTTAAATATAATAAGGACGTATATTTAATAATTACAATGTAGTGAATGATTATTATCTTAGTGGTACACACACCCGACATACTATATATTTAAATAACAAAACCTGATAAATACTAAATTGGGACTCACTAGCACAAGGAACATTTACAAAGGAACATATAACCCGGTATAAGAAAACTATCCATCCATCGGCTTGAGATTGGATGTTTGAAAAGAAGTGTTTTCAAATAAAGTAACATCTTTAGAAACAAAATATTTCTTTTCCTCAAGCAGATAACTATAACCTTTTGAGCGAAGAATATCCAAGAGAAAAATACATTTACGACCTTGCATCCAATTTGCTAAGAGAAGGATCGTGTAAATGTACAAAAGCGATACATCCAAAAATCACGAGATCGAGTTTAGAAAAAATCGCTTTCGGGAAAATATTTTGTAAAGTTTGTAAAGGAGTTTGAGGTAATACCTTAGATGGCATCGATTAATAAGAAAGTATGCAATCATAAGGCGTCACCCAGCGTTTAGAACATTTAATGCAATAATAGAATCTAGAAATTTCAAGAAGATGCGATTTTCGTTCGGATACCCCATTTCTTCTGTGAGTGTTAACACAAAAACTTTGATATAGCATGCCCTTTTAGAGAGAATTATTTAGTTTCATTGAAATATTCGGGTTCAGGTGGTCAGAAGAAAATTGAATCTTAGAGTCATATTGGGTAGAAATCATAGTATAAAAATTTTCAATCTTAAGCGGCTTAGGATTTGTCATCTAAAAAGATAAAACTGACACACTCTAGTATGATCATCGATAAATGAAATAAACCATCTTTTATTGGAAACTGAATTAACTCGGGATGGACCCCATAAATCACTGTGAATAAGTGAAATGGCCAAAATGGCCCAATAATGTTGAATTGGAAATGAGACTCTTTGAAAGAGTCATTATTGGAAATTAAGTTTAGGAAGGAAATAAGCAGCGCATATAAGAGGAAAATTTGAGATGGCCCACAAGCGATAGTGGAGAGTATAACAACAGCGGTGGTGGAGAAGAACTAGAACCCTACGATCACATTCTGACCACACTTTGCGGATAGATCACACATAAAGTAGCTAGAGTCAGAACACCTTAACACGCCCGATCATCAGGCAGGAGTGTTGGACTTGAAAAATACAATAAGGAGGTGAGAACTTGACAAGAGCCGAGGCGGGAGGTCAGCTATTACTTTACTAATAGATGTGATTGCAGATATTCGACACATAAAGAACATTGGAGAGGCAAAAAAAATCGATGTGACCATGGGTGCCATGTCCAGGCAGCACAAATAAAGAGCCATCCCGGCCAGCTTAACGCTGACGATCACCATGACACCTTAGGGTTTTTCATTTTTTTAATAAAAGTGTTGATTTTGTGAATGATGTCCCGTAAAATAATATTTCATTCCATGGAATTTTACGACATATCATACAAGAACGATGTCCGAAAAAAGCGAAATATGCACTAATACCATCAGGGATGCTTTGAAGAGGCACGATTACGAGTCCTCTGGCCAATTTCTCTAATGGAGTTGAAATCACCACATCAAGCATAGGCAAGGCAGGCAGCGAACAAGTAATGAATGGATTGAGAATTCTAGAGCAACCACAATGTCCATTACATTTCCATTGACAACATGAATTTTCCATGAGAACTTAAAAGAAAAAAAAACGTGAGAATTTTCCATTTCAGTGATCAAATACTAAAACAAAAAATAATTCTTAAAAAACTAAAGCCTTTATAAATCCAATTATCATTTCCATCATCCATCAATCCCACAAAACAAAAGGCAAACATAACCAATGCGAGTAAAATTAGACTATCTACGTCATACTAGACTAATTTAAATATGAAATATTACCTCTTTGTTTAGTCATCCACTTCAGGGAGAAATAGATGGAGATGATAGTAGTTTAACTCCCTATAACTCTTTGGCCAAGAAATAATTACTTACACATTTCCTTTTTATACATGGAAATCAAGATAATAGCTACATATCAGACTAAAGATTTATGGAGTTTCCTCCACATAAGCTGAAACCACTAGTTTTGGATCATCCACATGAATAACTAAACTTGACACCCAAGATAGTTTTAGGCAATTATGGATTTCAAGCCATTAGAACACAACACCAAGCATGGGGACATTAGCATCTCAAATTTAAAACAACATCCAAAATGGATTATCAGGAGCCATGAGGGGAAGGGTTATTAGCCATGACTCATCTTATACTTGACTTTTTCTTGACCACGGATTAGATAACCAACCCGTATTAGGAAATGCTATTGCTCTGAGCAAACAAAATCAAGAAGGAGATAACATAAAAGAACTTTGTATTTTGTATTTTGGTAACTTTCTAGTATTTGACCTTAATGTGGACAATATTAAATTACTCGAAATGGCTAATATCCATTAGTTAGGCGGCGGCGAGATTAAAATGCGGGTCTGGATGATACTTTTGATCTCCTAGGCCCACAGTTTGAAACCTAACCATAAATACAAATGTAAATACATTCCAAGCTTTGTGGTGGATATCTATTTTCTACATTGTTAGGTAGGTTGCTCTAAGTCCTAGAGTATCATATATACCAAATTTCCACACATCGATCCCGAGTTAAGCTTAATATTCTCATGGCATTCCTTTGATCCCCAAGGTTATCGTCTTTGGGCATTCCCATGTTTCTAAGTCATGTAAACATAGGCTCTGCCCCCTGTTTTAGGTTTTTCTTAATACAAGTCTTTATCTGTCCAAATTAAATAAATGAATAAACAAAAATTCAATCTTATTAGAGGCATAGATGCGGCGTATTTGCCTAACTAAGGAGTTTCATAGTTTAAGTGATATTACACCTTTAGCTATAAACAAAGCATTATAATGGAAGAAGAATAATCCACAAACGTTTACGATATATGTTCTAATTGATACTAGAAACGGAGAAAGAATTATATGAAATTTATGGGAAAGATGTAAAACCATGTTGATAATCTATTGAAATCAAAGCAAAGTCTCTCAACATAACAACATCTATGAATCAATTGATAAACCAAGCGAAAACACAAGATTGAGTGTGAAAAGCGAAAAGAGTTAAGGCTTTGCCAAGATTTGAAGAGAATAAAGACAAAGAAATATAAAAATTAGAACTAGAAACTTTCAAAGATGTAAGGAGGAAGAGAAAATAGAATTTTACCTCATACGATGGCGAGAGAGTGGAACCCGAGAAAGTTAGGGGCGGGAGAGCGATCTGGGACGAACGAAACCCTAGAGGGCTACAGAAATCCGGAGATGCAAGCAGATGAGGAGATGTGGTTGGATTAAATTGACAAAACCCGGGGTTTGGGAGACTGTGAGAGAGAAGGGAGAGAAAGAGGGATCTGAGAGCGTAGAAAGATAGTGTGGGAGAGAAGAGCGAGCTTTAAGAGTGAGGGTGAGAGGAACATGCTCGAGAGAGTGGGAAGGGAAGAAAATAAGATAGGGTTAGGGTTTCTTCTGCTCATATAAGAGCACTTGGAATAAAAATACTATATTTTCTTAATTACATAACCACCCACCCAATTTTTCAAAACTCACAATCTTGGGTTTATATTTTTTTTTATTAAAAATATGATAGCAACTTATTCAGCTAGTTAGCGATTTATTTTTTTGTTCGGGGCTCAGCTGGGATTCCCCCTCAGTGTTGCCCCCTTGACCCTAACATTGGCCGGTCGTGGGTTCCTGCTGAGTCTTCCTTATGGACCAGCCCGGTATTTGCCCTGGGACCCCGCGGGTTGCCCTGGAACCACTTGGGGGCCTTGCCTGGACCTCTTGTTTATTTTCTCTGATTCAAGTTGTAAATTTGTTTTCTCATCTAAAATTCCCCTCGAAACGTAACTTCGAAGTTGTGTAATGTCTGATTAGAATAGTATTAGATTAGATGTTTGGACCTTTAAAGCGGGCCCCAAAAATTAAAGCCCACGTTTATCCTTTTTTGTTAACAGATTTGCTACTTAATTAGGTGATTAGATTTAGTCTCTCCAAAAATCATTTTATCAGATAAGACTTGGAGGTTAAGTTAGGTTAAACACATCTTATCTAATAAGATAATGTTAACCTTAACCGTTTAGATAGAAACACATCTTATCAGATAAGATCATGTTGGTTTTTCAGTTAATGACACATCTTTTTAGATAAGTGTGTTCAAAACCAAAAGGGAGTTTTTTGAGGGATCTGATTAAATAGCAAATCGTCCTTTTACAGAAACTACCACTTCTAACACTTTCGTTTTGAACACCAATAAGCAAAAGAGGTCTCCCAAGGTTTTAGAAACGGGAGAGATAAAAAACGAAAAATAAAAAACGAGCTAGATCCGATTTGTGCAGGTAAGATGAGTAACAACGAAGATACGTTCGTGTGGATACCGCTAGAGGCACAGACACTTGATTGTGCTAGCATTCGACCGAATCGTTCGGAATCAAAAATTTTATGTGCTACATGAGGTAACATCCTTGTCCAACGTTTAATTGTATTCACTTGGATCCAGCAATTTCATTTCTATTTTTAAGAAGCGGAATTTGTTCCCTTTCTATTTTACACGTAACAAATTAATATTTATACTTTATAACAAAATATTCAAATAATTTTAATTTTTAATATAAACAAGCATTAAGATAAGTCACTTAAATTAGGGCATATATATATATATATATATATATATATATATATATATATATATATATATATATATATATATGATGAAGGTTTTAATATTTAAAATCCATTTTAAAATAATTCATATGTAATATTTAAATTGAACATTAATAATTTTTAATAAATTCATTTTCAAATTATTTTTCTGTTAAAATAATCAATGTTATCAAAATCAAAATTTTACTTATTATTAATAATTAAGAATTAATAATTATAAAAATAAGTTATTAGTTAATTTACACATTCGCAATAACATTTATAAAATATTGTTTCTAAAAGAAATATCGAATTTTGTTTCTATAAATCTAAGCAAGAAAATAGAAGCGAATTGAATTCGTTCTATTTTAAAACGAGGAGTGAATTCCATTTCTAATTTTCCTGAAATTAGAAATGGAATTCAATTCCGATTCTAAGTAGAAAAAATTAGAAGCGAATTTAAGTGCGACACAATTTGGCAATTCAATTCCGTTTCTATTTTAAAGCGGAATTGATTCCGTTTACATTTTTACATCCCAACAGGTGTTTATGCTATTTTTTTTTAGAAGCAGATTTCCGTCGTAAGGCAACTCTATTTTACGCCAATGTTCGCGGTAAATTTGCGACGGAAGGGTCATTAGTTTCAATTTTTGTCTCTAATTCCGTTTCTAATTCCGTTTCCTCCTCCAGCCATTTACTCCACCAACAATTAAGCGTGGTTTTATTCCGTTTCAAATTTTCTTGGCAATATTTGCTTTCGTTTCTATTCCGTTTCTTTAGAAAGCGAGTAGCCTGTTCGTTTAAATTACATATTCTTATTTTCTTGTAATTGGACCAATTTACAAAACACCCATATACTGGACCATACCCATCCGCTTCGCAGGGGTTTCGCCCTCCTACCCTCAACCTATTATTTCATTCTTAATAAAGAGGATATGCATAGAG
This sequence comes from Tetrastigma voinierianum, assembly GCA_016808115.1. NCBI lineage: Eukaryota > Viridiplantae > Streptophyta > Magnoliopsida > Vitales > Vitaceae > Tetrastigma > Tetrastigma voinierianum. Next base: position 18,226 of record JAEQBH010003387.1, on the reverse strand, counting down.
GGCAAAATGTTGTCGCTTCGCATTGACATTTGTTAAACCCTTTCACTCTCAATATGAGTTACATGCCACAACAACCTCACTTTCCTAAACATGTGCCTTTAGTGAGAAGGTGCGCTTTGCATATTTTAATTTCCTTTCTAAACACCTTTTATTCTAGAAATTTATAATTATATGATTTCTATAATTTTTATTGGATGTTCCTTTTAAATGTCAAGAATGTCAATTTTTTAATGAATTACAATGTAAATTTTGAATCATATTTTATAAAATTAATGTATATTTGATGTCACATTTCACTTTACTCAAACGTGCATATTGTGTTTTGTCTAAGCCCTAGGAGGCTTTTGCGCATGGGTGCGCCTTGTCTTCTAAAACTATGAATCCTTATAAGAATATAATATTAATTATAACAAAATATGCAAAGTGAATAGACGTAAAAAAAAAATCATATTTAATTTTTTTTTAGGCATAAATGTTCTTCTATTTCTATTGATGAGCTTCAATAGCTAAAACATTACATAAGAACGCAGGAGGAGATGACCCCCAAAACTGGACATCAGCGTAGGAGCAAGAGAATGTGCCACTTTGTTGGTTGATCATCTCCTTACAAAGACCACCTAACATTCAGACATGGTTACATAATAAGGCATAATCTGTAAGCCCTACAAAACTTCCCTGCTGCTGTGGCGATTATCAATATTCTACCCATCGAGTCCCTGATAATCCATCTATAGCTTAACTTTCTTAATTACCTGACACAAAACTGCTCCATCAGTTTGTGGTTTCCACCAAATTAATGAGCTTTCCATTAGTTAGTGAAGGTAACTCATCCCCATATGAGAGAAGTTGTGCATCTTTCCATTGAAATAAAGATTCAATAGACTGATACAGTATCAGTGTTATTTTGTGTAAACATCTCGGCAATCCATAAAATGATATATCAGAGGGTGATGTAGGTGGTAGGGGAAGTTGAGACGCGGACCAACAATCATCTGCAAAGGGATAATGAAGGAACACATGAGAAGCTGATTCCATCCCATTTTCGCAAATTGGACAAGTTCTATCAACTTCAACTCGTCTCTGTTGGAGTAAATCTTTTGTTGTTAAACAGTTACTGCAAAGTCCCCAAACCAATGTTTTGAACTTAGGGGGAATGTTCAACGTCCATAATTATTTCCAAATGGGCATAGAGTGATGGGGGAAGTTGCTAGCTAAGTGAGAAGTAAGACACTTGTATGCTGTATGCTGACCTTACAGTAAAAGCCCATTTTTTCCATATCTCCAATAGAAATTGTCATCTAGCCGATTCTAACTTAAGGGAATTTGTAGGATTAGATTTCGATCCCTCTCATTGAAAATACCCCGTAGTATATCCATATCCCGGACTTGGTTCCCAGGTGCAAAAAGACCATCCACTGTTGAATCCTCTAGACCTGGTACAATTGGAGATTGGACCCAAGGCATCTCTTCATTAGGCAACCAGGGTTCTGTCCATAAATTAATCTTCTGACCTGGCCCAACTTGCCAACGAGTCCCATTTCTAAGAAGTAACTGTGTTGTCATTAGGCTTCTCCAGATATAGCTCAGATTATTGCCCATTTTTTGCTTTCAAAAAATCAAAATTGGGATAATAATGTGCTTTGTAAACTCTTGCAACCAAAGAGTTTGTATTAGTGAGCAGTCTCTACCCAGCATCGATAGATTAAACTCATGGAGTTCCCTAAAACCCATACAGCCGTGATGCTTGCTAACACATAATTTATCCCAACAAGACCAGTGAATACCTTTTGAGACACCTTTACCATTATTCCACCAAAATGCATTAAAGGAATGTTCAAAGTTCGAACATAGATCCAAGGGGAGAAGAAATACGCTAAAAGAAATCAATAGTGTTTTTTTTTTTTTTTTTGATAATAACCTGAAGGTTTTATTAAAACCAAATCAGAAGTCAGTACATTTTGGAGGAAATGAGGGGGACATGCTCTCCATTCACCCACTTCTGATTAAGAAACAAATGCCTTTGCTAAACAATGTGTAACCTGATTCGTTGAACGTCGTACATGGACTAAAATGCATCTACAAATGTTGTGAACAAGGGTTCTACAATCTTCAATTACCGACCCCACACTAGAGTTATGGGTAGAGCCCTTGTTGATAGATGAGACTAGTTCGAGTCGGATTCAACAATGATGTTTTGAAGACCATTTCTTTTAATCCAGGACAAAACTTCTTTGCAGCGTAGGGCCTCTGCTATAATCTCCTCGATTGGACCATCCATACTACCATTTTCACTGCCACCAACTCTCTATCTTGGTTGCGAATCACAAATTCATAGACTATTTTAGACTCGTAGGGAGGTAATGCTCCATCTATATTGCATTTCAAATACATCTGGTTTCTCCAACTTCTTTCACCTGTTACTTTTGTTGTATAGTCTTACTTTAAAACCAGAAGTCTGTTGATAGTTATCTGCGGAAGCCTCTTGCAGCAAATGTCCGTATACTGGGCTTTGATGCAATGATATCAAATATGAATCTGAGGTAACTAAAAATACACCACCTTGTTAGGTTCCATTTATCGGGATCCATTCATCCATATTTAAGTTAAAAATATGCGAAATTACATTTAAAACAGTCCGTAAGAGTTCGATCACGACTCTCTCACCATTATTACATACTGGAACTAGATTGTTTCAAAGTTTTACAAAAAGATTTATCAAAGCCACATGTTGGCCTTCTTCACAATTACGGTTTCGAATGAGCGTCGTCCACTGGTGTACACCCTGCACTTGAAGTGTTTTCCCATATAATGTGAGCCACGTCCAGTAGATAATATTTCTTACAGAGGCTACTCTCTACTTGCACATGCAATGGTCATGTTCCACACATTCATATTCACATTCCAAGTAAAAACATGTAATTTCTACTATGGAATCCTACATGTCATGCCATGAAACGAGATGAGACTCAATCATGTACCATACCCAGTCCTTGGGTTCCATCACATTAGTCTTCTGGAAGCTCCTATCACATAATCTTAAGCCCGTACGTGATAAAATCCATCGTTTGTGGATTACATCTGACGATCATTTTACAAAACAAAAAGCTTTTTGGATGTTACACCTCATTGATCATTTATATACAAATTCATGTGTCTTTTGTGGGTAGCAAATTTTCAAGGTCCGACTGCAGGCTGCGCACGCCTTTCAACACTTTTTGGACTTTCACCTTAGGAGTGTATAGGCCCAGTCAGGGTCTTTCAGAATCTAGCCCTTCTTGTTATTACCCGAGCACCGAGTTTTTACCATTTCGTTTCAAGCGGGTACAGCTCTATTGGACTTAGATCAGCCCGGTCTTAGAAACCTACTCAGTCAATCTGGCGCGATTGTTGATTTTCAACTATGCACTCACACCCATGATATGCGATGTCCTCATGCATATGCAATGTAATGCACCATTGCATGTTATATCTTGACACATGTATAATGAATGCTACATTTGCAACACAATCCACACCACTCACCGAGTGTCATGGACAATCACATCACCTGCATATGACTTCCATACATCATGTCATTCATGTTAATATATTATGCATGCATATATCAACATCAACATACAACATATCATTCTATGTTTAAGCGATAACACACCGCAAATTAAGTCAATGCTGTGACCATTTGCACATAGAATTCATCACATGTCAATACATTAGAGTACACATATTGACATCTAACATGTCCTCCTTAGTTAATGATGACACTCTCCCGAACAAATCATATAATGGCTCGAGAAGCAAGCCCTGACGATCTGAATCGGGCCCCGCGAAATTGACCCCCGAACATGCCATAAGCCACGGGCCTCAACATAGTCACGAGCTCGCTGGGCGAAAGGACCCTTCGCCTGAGTGGTGTGTAATCCGCAAAACCACCATTGGGCTCGCCTGGCGAGCAAACCCCTCGCTTTAGCGAACTCATGCTGGCGAAGCTTCCCTTTGCACAGGTGAGCGTCGGGTTTGGCCATTTTTGTAAACGGACCCTTAACACGTTCCACCATTTTTAACCCAAAATGTCCCGGCCAAAAAATGGGTCAGAGCGGTAGGAGAATCACCTTTTTGGGTATAGAAGAGCGAATTTAGGAAGCCTCCTAAACTCGACAACTTTGATTTCCTGAAATTTCCTTTCTTGGATCCTTGGCAAAATCTCTCGTTCTAGGTACCTAGTACTCCTCGTTGATGCGATGAACTTTTGTTCTTAGCCCAACGAAAACCGACCAACAGAGCTCCATAGATCGTAGAGAGAAGCTTGGACTCTCCTCCTCTCCTCCTCCTCTCTCTCTCTCGAACAAAACCAGGAAATTGGGATCCTTTTCCCCTTTTTGCCCCTTTTGTTCTAACTTAATTCTTAAGTTAAGGGAGTGACCCACATCTTGCCACGTGTCCAACCTTGCCCGGGTCTATCTCTACCTCGAAACAATTTATTTCGTTTTCGTTCAAGTCCACATTATTTTCTATGAACTTAACTTATTTCCCAAAATCTCGTTTTTGGATTCTGGGACTACCAGTCGCTGAAGTCGAAAATCAAACGAATCTCGAGAATTGAGCGAATTTGTCTAGGTAATTAGATTTCGTGAGGCGAATCCCAGCGATTGAGGCGGTTTAGGTCATCAGATGTCCCAGAAAATTTTTCGAGGTTTCAACTTTGTATAATATGACAATTCTTTGTTTACCATTTTGAGAAAAATTCGATTTTTCTCGGGTTTTACAGTTGTTCTTTGAGTGATTATTGGGAATGCTTGAACCTACCTCCACTCATGAAGGAAAGACATGGCTGAAATGTGAATCAGCCTATTGTCTTGCCTTTTCTTGTTCCAAACCTAACCATTTCGACTCCTCCATATCACCCAACACATCACCGCACAAACTTGTGATTGCTCCACTGTCTTGGTTGCAACCAGTTTCTCCCATCATGCAGTGAACGAGACTTCCTCTTCTTGCATGAAAAATTCCTGATGGGTCTCCCAAGGGCTGTTGGCAATCCTACACCTTACCAGGGCTTGAAGAGAATCTTCCATGCAACTGTGGCAACAAGGGCACTGGTTGTTTTCTGTTACCCTCCTCACATGTAGCACCTCCATGGTCGGAAGGAGGTTAAAGCAAGCCCTCCACATGAAAATCTTTACCTTCAGTGGGATTGAGAAGGACCACAGCTCTTTCAGACCACAGTTTGATTCATAATTGGCCGAAGTCGAGTGAGCGCTTGTAGCCTCTCTTCATTGTGTACAAACCCCCTCATATTGTGGTGCCATTGCCATTGATCATTAGGGACTGTTAAAAAAGTTTGCTTAATGAAGAGCCTGATCCACGACTATTGAGACAGATCTTCGAGTTATCTTCTCATGATCACCTGAGGCGTTTTCAGAGGAGTCTACGGTTGCCTCTGTATTCCATAGCCTGTGGCGATTCAGTCAAGTTTCTCAAGTATAGTCAAATCAATAGTAAAAAAATCATTTAATTTGTATATTAGAAATTGGGAAGCAGAAGTGGTATATTTAAACAATAGTTAAAATTTATTTGTTATTGCATTTTCTCAAATTTCTGATAATAAATACAAATTTGTTTTCGTGTTTTCAAATAGTTTGATGAATAACCTCACCTTAAGAATCACTTTTAATAAATAAAAAATAAAAATTCAAATTAAAAATTGTTGAGGATCATTCATAATTGATCGTCTAACATGCAAACGATAATTTTATAATAATAAATTTATTCCCCAAATCAATCTACCAAACTTTAAAATGTCATCACACAACAAGACTCTAAGATAAAATATTTAGGGCCACATGAACTTCAATAAAGAATTTGAGCATTCTTTTTCATTTTTCATTTTCTAAATCTAGTCAATTGGTCAAGGATATACTTATTGAACTTTTGGTGTGTATAAATATACATGTATTTGATGTATTAATGTTTTTTTTTTGGTTAGGGAGGAGGGGGGCTACCCTAGCAGAAGACAAATAGAGACTACACCTTTCCCGCGTCTTTGTACCCAACATATCCTAAAGGAGAAGGTTCTCCAGTTTTTCCAAAGGTTTTCTCCCGTAAATGCGATGATCTTATTCGAGAGGAATGAAGGCAGCTTTGCCATCTACATCGGCGACTTGGTTTGCCTTCATATGGAACATGTTTGTCTTGATGACCAGTCTTTATTTATGTAATCATAATATTCGGATTCATTAGTAAGAGAATTACTAATCTCCTCCCCAACCTCGATCCACAGCTGGACAGTTAGTGAGTCAAGCTCTATTGTAAGTCGTCGGCTTCGTTCTCCACTACCCCATTTGCGTGCCATGAAGGCCCAGGTGCTTCTTTTATTGTGCCAGACGAGCTAAGCAGTGAAGTCATGTTTGATCTCATTTCATTCCTTAATGCACCTCTGTTTATGCGTGAAAATACTACTGAGAATTTTTAATTTTATATATGTTCGGCGTTATAAGTCAAATAACTTAGGTTTCAGAAGCGTAATTGTTAAATAGTGAAAAGTGAAATAAAAATGTGAGCATATGATTAAGTATTATATGCTAAAATGAGAAATTGATGGAACCCGGAAATAAACCCAAGTGAAAAATGACAAATTTGGAAATTTGTAAAATGAGGACCTAAGGGTCAAATGATAGCTCAAATGCTAATGTGAAATAAATGATAAATGAAAGTGAAAATGAAAACCAATAAGTGAGAAAAATGCCAAAAATGAGAAATGGGGTTTTCATTCTATGCGAGCGAGCTAAGGCTTTAATGGAAAAAGAGAGAAATAGATTACATTGGTCTTGGAAGAAGCATGTATTTGTCTGAAAACGTTTGGAAGCTTGAGGAAGAGGAAAGGAGTGAGGTTTGTGTGAAGATCAAAGATTGATTGTGATTCTTCCTTTACATCGAGATCTTGAAAAGGAAGAAGAACAGGAAAGCCGAGGATTAGTGATTTGGTAGAACCTAAACCGCAGAAAGTGGTATTTGAGTTTGAGTTGGAAAAGCCTAATAATCCATCCATGGGTTTCTCTTGGTTGATTTTAGGAGGTATTTGGATGTCATTGGAGTGATTCCACCACATTTGAGTTTTGGTGTTTTAGCTTGCAAAGCGGAATATTTGGCATTGGGCCGCCGTTTGTGGCGAAGTCACCTGGGTTGTAGCGTAGCTTGCTCTTCTGTGCGACGAAAATCGTTGTTCGCGATGGGCGAGTTTTCGATTTTGTTTAGGAACACCTCGCACATTCGTACCTCGATAGTTTAAGGACCTAATAAATGATTAATGCGTTCAAATAAAGGATAAAACTAAATGAAAAACATCACATGCCTGCCTAGAGTGACTTATTCATATAGAACGTCTTGGGCATACTTAGTGTCTTAACCCAGGCTAGTTAAACGAAAAGTGTCGACATTGATAAAATGTATAATAATTGTTTATCCTTAGAGTGGCATGGTGTTATTGACTGGGTTCAGGTGAGAATCACCTAACCTAGAGGCGAGATCGAAGGAAGAAGCGAGTGACAACCGATTTGTTTAAGACTCTATCCTTGTCAAGTGTTTTGGTAGTACCCGATAATGCGAAATGATTATATGGCATGATATATCTTTGAAATAATTATTAAAATTACATATGGATTTGAAAATGTGAAATGATTTATTGATTAATTGCAGAGTGAAGATTAATCGAAGATAGTCATGAATTAATTGATTCTTGACATCTTGAATTGAATCGATATACCAAATCGAACAGCACGGTGGGATGTCTCGGCATCACGTGCCGAGCGAGAAATTGTCGATGTCGCTTGGCGGGATGCGGTAATCCGATATCGTCGCGTGCGGCAGTGGCGCGAAGAAATGTCCCACTTGGCGGGATGCGCAAATTGACATCCGTCTTGATGGCGTATGACATTTAAATACCACATGTCGGGGTGCACCAATAGGCATCCCGCATGATGGGAGACCAAAATTTATGAAATGTGTAAGCACATTATCGAATGATAAAAAAGACGAGATTCATCTAACGGAATCCATCATGAATGTGAATTATGAAAGTGAAATAATAGACGATTAAATATTTAATCGGTTTTCCAACTAAGCTCATCTTTAAGAGTGTACGTTTGAATCTCATGAATTGAATTAATGGCATGATTGTTAATGTAAAATGAATCTGCTTGTAGTATTGATTGATATAAAGACATGATTTAATAGTATTGTGTGTAATACCAAATGAAAGTGGAATAAATGCAATACTAGAACCACTAAGCATGAAAATACTTAGCGTATAGTTTTTATCATGCACAGGATTCACGAGTAAGGAAAGGAGGCGAGAAGCGAAGTGCGAGTCATAGAAAGTTGCGAATTATAAGTATATACCAACGTCATTTGCATATCATATCTTTTGAACATGTGATATTTTGTGAATGGGTTGAGCTACGAACCATTGTTTTGTATCATTTACTTCAAAGCAAGATAAACATTTGTAGCAGAATTGTATGAAGTAAATGTTTATGGAGTCTACTGATTTGAAAATCTTCGCGCAATTGAAAACCACAAGCCGAAATGACATAAACCAATCTTTGATAAGATAAATATAAGCGTCCGAATGCTTAGGGCTCGGTCGAATTGTAGTAGGGTCGAAGCGAGATTCTGGTCAGAGACAAAGAATTTGAAAAAGAAAATTAAATAAAGAAATTAGCAGCGTCCGGGTTTCGATTCGGATCTGCCCAGTGGGTGGATAGGAGCTAGAGTCTCTAGCCTACCCACACTTGCACTTTCGGGATCCACCCACGTGAATCGCCATCGACATTTAGCTTCTTCCATCCTGGTGGTTTGCTCGACCTATCGATGAGTCCTAAACTCATCATTTTTATCATTTTATATTTGGGATTTATGATTATTTTTTATCTTTGAATTATCTGATATTCTACCAAACTTACTGTGTTTGCGGGTTGCAAAAGAAACAATTCCAGTGAAAAAGCGAAAAATTAGCGAGGGTAGAATTCTGCGTCACGACATAGTTTTAGAATGTCCACGACCGATCCCAATAGAACCGATGAGATTATGTCATGATAAGGATCAAGTTGAACTCGAGCTAAATGAAGATATCGCGAACATAGTTTTAGATATTGTTTGATTTAATGGTGACAAAGTTGGAGAAGTTCATGAAGAAGAATGTGCATTCCTTACTCTACATGTAACATTGATCAGCGATAAAGCGAGTGGAATTTAATGGGTGAGCAAAGATAACTCTATCGCGCTCTGAGAAAATGGCAAAGGCATAATGAAACAGTTAAGGCGATGTGCACATGACAAAGTTTTCTATGTTTTGCCTTTGACAGCTTTATAAAGACCAAAGCGGTCATATCTGGCAGCGAAGAAAACTATGTCGCGACCGCGACATTGAGTCGACCTTTGAAAGATAAGAAGACTTTGTCATGACAGAGAAGTTTTTGGTTGCGACAAACACAACTTGAGGTTGAGGTGAACTCTATTGCAACAAAGATAACTATTATCGCGACAGGATTTGAGAAGAATTACAAGAAGAATGTTACGACGACATGTTTGCGACATAATAAGAGAGCGTGAGCGAGAAATCTGTTCGTGAAAAAGATGATTATATCCACGACGATAAAGGCTGGCGATTAAAGAAGTTTACGTATGACGAAAAAGTTTTATGGGATGAAAATGGAAGAGAAATGGGATTAATGAGCGAGTTTGCGCAATAAGGACAATGTTGCAGCAGTTTAAGCCAACAACCGAGATCAAAGAAGAAAATATTGTCGCGACAAGAAAAGTTTGTCGCGACCTGGCTTCGACCTCGATGGTGCAAGGCGTAAACTGTCAGCGACCGATGTGTTTGCTTTGTCGCGAGTTGAAAGAACTATAAGAAGAATGTCGCAACATTCCTTCCTATGTCCCGATAATGAATGAAGAACTGGTAGAGATTCGCTTTGTCCTGGCATTTGGAAGCTATGTCACGACTGAATCGAAAGAAGCTTATGAATTGCGACGAAGAGTGTCGTGACCTGATAAGAGCTGAAAGAGGTAAATTATGTCCGAGCGCAAAACAAGCGAAGGCGAGAAACTTTGTCGCGGCAAAAATTCTATGTTGCGACACAAAGTATGACGCGGCGAAGAAACTTCAATTGTGGCGAAGTTTTTGTCCGCGACTATACTATTCAAGGTGGTTGCAAGGCATCGAAATTGTTGCGGCCGCAGAGACACCCTTGTTGTGCGAAACGAGGCGCGGCCTGGCTACGTGGTGGCGTAGAAAACTTTGTCGCGACATAGTTAAAGGGCGCAAATTATGTGATAGAAAGCCGCGAGCCCGTAATGAGGCCGGGAGCAAAGATGCCAACTATGTCGCCTTACAATTTTTCTTTGTCGGCGACAAAGCAACCATTTAGAGCGAGAATTTTTGGGATCCACGAATTTCAACCTAAAGTGCGGCCCATCATTTGAAAATCTATAAATAAGAGCGCATGTAGACGCGTGCGGCTTTCGTAAAGCCCAAGACCACGGGTAGCTAGAATTCCTTTGTTTATTATTTTTCTTTTATTTCAGGTAGTTTTAGATTAGCATTTCGGTTAGTTCTTTTTGGGATTGAACAGTGATACGTGTGAGATTTTGAGTTAGGTTCCTTTGTAAAAATTTCAGTTTTCATTACTATCTGACTTGAATGAATTTGGAAATTTTCTAGAGTTCATTTAATTAAGTTCGCTTGCAATTTCAATGAATTTTCCTGATCAGCTAGTCACTGTTAGTTGTAATCCAGTTTTGAAAGACTGGGCTCCCTTTGGGATATGATTGATGTTCATTTAGGATATGATTGATGTTCATTATTGTTTTCTGCTCAACTTAAAAGAATGTCACAATTCGAAATCTTGAATTTATTTAATTGGTAATGATATGGAAGTTACTTGTTCGTATCATTAGTAGCTGTACCCAAAAACTGTATCTTGCTCGATTTAGCCATTCGATTTATTACTGCAGACTGAGATTTCTAAGAGTATGGAGGAGTTACTTGGGGGTATGTTTGTAACACCCCGAAATATACCCTAGCAGTTTTCGGACATGTTTAGTGGTATAATAAAGAAGTGATATTTATCCTAATAAAATAAGGTAACTTGGAATTAATACAACAATTAAGGGTAAATTAAATTAGCCAATTCATGACCCAAGGGCCATAATATAATAAGTTCATATGTCAAAGTAGGATTTTGATAAATCGATAGAGAATAAACCGAAAGGAGGACCAAAGAGTAATAAAAGAAAGATATTAGAATAAAATAAGGAAGAAAATTGTGGAAGAGACAAGTGACTCAAGAAGAGAGGAAGCCCCTGGAAAGTGAAATAAAAGGATAAGATCAATAGAAGGAGAAGAGAAAAATAAATATCTCATTTTGGTCTTAGAGAGAGTAAAGAGAGCAAAACTAAGAAGAAGAAGAAGAGAAAAGAAAAGAAGGAAAAGGAGAGAAGATCACAGGTAATGAATCAATATTTGTACGAATACACATGTCTGGGGTGGTATGGAATTAGCTAACAAGGGGTATTTGTATAACTATGAATATAGTTTTTGTTTGAAAACTGGAGTATGGAAATCTAGATTTGGTCTAGAATCGCTTAGATACATGGTTTAAAACCCTTGTTTTGTATGGTTTGGTTTGGAAGCTCCCAAACTCATTTTTATGTGGTTGAGCTAAGAAGAGCTAAGGCTCCAAAATATGTGTTCGAGAAGGGTCTAGTTGCAGTCAACCTTAAAATCCCTCATTGTCGATCATATGAGCTGTATCTTAGAACGAGTTTTTAGGTCAGAAGAAAAGGAATTTGGAAGTAAGTCCTCTTGGAAATGTAGCCACATCACCGGAACTTGATGTTAGGCTTTTCAATTTCTTAATTGACTCCCGTAGGACCAAGTTATGGTCTTTTTACTCAATACCAAACGGGCGAGGCCGTCAAACCGAGGTCGCCAACAGGGTCGCCGTCAAGGTGGGTCGCCAAGGAACAGCGGGACGAGGGCCGCCAAACAAGGGGTCACAATGAACAAAGGGTCGCCCAACAAAGGACGAGGGGTCGCCAAACAAGGGGGTCAAGGAACAGCGGACAGGGGTCGCCAAACAAGGGGTCACACGAATGCGGGTTGGCCCAGCGACACGAGGTCGCCAAACAAGTGGTCGCTGCTGAACAGCGGGACGAGGGTCACAAACAAGGGGTCGCTAATGAATGCTGGTCGCCCAACAATGACGAGGGGTCAGCCAAACACATGTCGCCAGCCATCAGCCGATGTGGGTCGCCCAATAGGGGGCCGCCACAATGCTGATCGCCTAACAAAGGGCTGGGCCACAAGATCGGGCCGCGCATGACCTCCAACTTCTAAGGTCATATCTCCTTCGCTTGAGCTCCGATTTGGGTGTTCTCTGGACTCTATGGAAAGCCCATTGAGTCAAGAATCCATCCATATGCCTGGTGGGAGATAATAATTGTCGTGACCAAGGTGTTAAATGAGCTCATCACTTCAGTGCAGCTCCGTCCGGCTCAGGATTTGATCAGCGCTTTGACCTCCAACTCTAAGGTCATAACTCCTTCGTCCAACTCCGATTTAGGGTGTTCTTGACTCTATGGAAAGCCCATTGAGTCAAGAATCCATCCATATGCCTGAGGGAGATAATACCGTCATCAGACCAAGGTGTTAAAATGAGCTCGCTACTTCAAAATCATCCTGGCTCAGATTTGATTACGCTTTGACCTCCAACTCAGAAGGTCATATCTCCTTCGTTTGAACTCCGATTTGGGTGTTCTTAGACTCTATGGAAATCCCATTGAGTCAAGAATACATTGATATGCCTTAGGAGGATAGAAGATGTTTGAATGAGGTGATAGACCAAGTTTACCGAGGTCGCCTACCGTCGCCTCAGTCACCGTCTTAGGTTCACTATGCATGACTCCAACTCTAAGGTCATATCTCCCTTCGTCCGAACTCCGACTGGGCGCTCTGCACGGCCGAAGTTCCCATTGAGCTGGCAATACAGCCATATATAATATGATAAAGTGGAACCTACATTAGGGTCCAGAAATAAGAAAAAAAGTGCTAGAGCATGAACAAGGACTAATAACATAAGAGATTTGATATGTAAAGAACATAAGAAAGAATAAAACGATAAGTTCGTAGAAAATCGATAATTGTATGGACTCCGCTCAAGACCGATATCAATGACAAGACATATATGATCAGTGCTTCTGCACTCCTATGGGAGATAGAATAGTTTGATAAAACACAAGTAAAACGTACAAGTATAGAAATGTATAGGTATATGTCATAAGATATGATAGTATAATAAAGTACATGAAGATATAAGTTAATAAGATATAAGATGTTAACATGAATGGGCACCGGTACACGAATGATAAGCATATATGAATATAAGAATGAGTAAATGCGCAATGATAAAACTATAGGAATATATGTATTATAGAGAAATATGATAGCTATATAAGTTATGATATGAGGAACTAATATAGATTTAAAGAAAATGATGGTATAAATTGCATAAGGTGATTTAAACCGAAACTAAGGAATGGGTTTGTTCTACTTACTCATTCCTCAAGCCAAGTTTTCGCATGATTGTTCTAAAAGCATAATGAATTGATTTAATTGATTCGAGAAAAGCTCGACAAGTAAACGTTTGCATATAAAAATTGCATGATTATTAAAAATAAACTATTTATACAAGCTGTATATATTGTACTATATTTTGCTATAAAGGATTCGAATACTTCTTATTAGAATGTTAACCGTTTATTTCTGATTAAGGATGATTGGAATCAATAGGGTCAAATAGCGCATTACGAACTATCGATGCATCCGAATAGCAGCTCGCTGACCGTATCGGTGTTCACTATTTGATTGTTTATAACCACAGCCAAGAATTTTAGGGACCAGATCGTTATAAACCATTTGATACCGCCGCAGCCTGTGACCGTGTTTGACTCGGAGTATCCTCGCGAGTATCAAGACACGGGTTAAATTCATATGGCATAATCGAATTCGATTTGAGATAATCGAATCGATCTCGCACAAATCGAATTGAATTTTAACTCGAATCGATTTGTGAGCATAATTGAAATTATTTGAGATCGCGAAATATTGAAAATGAAAGTGTATTTTGGATGATCAACGAACCATGACTAATCGTGATATAAAAACAAGTATATGTATCAGATTATATTAATCATCCATAATGGATTCAAGGTTTTGAAATTGTTAAATCGTATAATAGGATCACAAAGATATGAAAACAAAGACATAAAACAGAGACCAACAAATGGTATATAGTATATAACCATGAAAGAATTATATGAATAAGAATATGACATGCACATAATAGGATATGTAATGTGAACACATGATAGAAATGTATATGTGCTAAGAACGATGTGAGATAAGTAAAGATGACAAAGCACTTAATAAGCAAGAAAAGTAGGATAGATAGGAGATATGTCAAACACGTAATATGTGACATGATAGTAATGTAAAGATGATAAGTAATATAAAGTTATATGCATATGTATAAGCTTCAGGACGGTTACTTATAGGTGGTTGTCCATGCTTTATGTTCCCACTAAGCGTAGCTGGGGAAGACGGGTGTTCAATCCGTGTAGGTACGTATGAAGACAAGGATAGAAGATAGGACATCCACATCGCCAGAAAGCAGCCAAAGCCAGAGATGGTGCTCACCGCATCGCTCGCGATCTCCGATGTTTTGTAGAAACAAAAAAAAAAATGTACATGTATCAGTAAGTGGGACTCGCAGATACGTGACATGTATGTCGAGGGACACTCACTCCGGTGGTAGTTCTTTTATATATGAATGATTTTTGTTATTACGTGCAAATTGTTTGTATAACTAAGGTGTACAAGTTCAGCCTCCGAGAAAGAACAGTCAATGAGTCCTGTAAGATATATCTCGCGCCTGTATTCGTTCGATCCGCCATTCGGGTCGGATCGGGGACGTGACAATGTTAGACTAATATTATGGAACTAATGAGCTCCTAAAGATTACTTCGATAGATCATTAACTTACTCATGGTGTGAGGATAGTTGGATGATGTATCAATTTAATTGATGAGAGGTTTCTCCTCAATTTGATGGAAGGATTCGACCCCAGAAAGCAGTAGAGATCTAACTAAGGGAGAGCAAAGAATTTTATCAGATTCGATGGATGAGTTACTAATTAGATTGGAGGAGGCTTGTAATATCTTGTCTATAGGGGCAAGAATTCTTTAGTCTTAAGATTTGGGTGTGAAGTACTGAAAAGGAAAAATACTCAGATTTTAAAAAGAGGTTTCTATTCTACAAGTAACTTATTAGACTCATGTATCCGAAAGGAATATGGATCTCTAATTAGCGAAATGTATGGTTAATGGAGAAATCCAAACTATAATATCTTACATCTTTGACAAGTTCAGATTTCAACTAATGGTCGAGCCATGTTATAAAAATGATGTAGAAATTGATAATTGTACACCGACCTAATTCCCAGCACTTACCCAGTGAACTTTCCAATCCAATTATTTTAAAATTTTTTTTATACATAGTTATGGAACTTTATTTAGTTTTTACTTTCTGTTAGTTAGAACCAAACTATTTTTAATTTTGGAGTTTAAATAGCAAGGATCTTGAGTAGATGGGGTAATTGATGTATAGATTTCTCATCAATCCTGAGGGTGATAATCGGGACTTAAATCCACATTTATTACTGAATGACCTGTGCACTTGTAATGATCTAGACTTAAACACACTTTCAATGGTAGCCTTCATCCAAGGCAACCAATATTTATAATTCTACCAGAGGTCAATCAAGTTTCGTGTTTTTGATACAAGAACTCATTAGTTCGTGGTGGTACTAAGTTTGGCACCTACTCGACTTCATATTTGGTTAATTTGTCTTCTTGGTTTATTAGTCTGTTGGGCTATGTAAAAATCAAGAAACAAGTTTTTAGGCCGTCAGGATTGAAATGAGAATTTAAATATCAATATTCTAACCAAAGAGAGAATTACTAATTTGGACATTTTTTCTTTATTTTATCATAAATTTCAGAAAATCACAAAAATATTTTTTAACTGCAGTAGTTGAGTAAGCTACAGAAAATATTTTTATGAGCTGGATTGATAGCTATTTTCCACATATTTTATGTGGATCCAAGGTGTTTTATTTCAGAAGATTTACATGCATAGAAAACTGAAGCAAAGTCGCCTTTGGATACGTAACCCTAAAGAACACCGAGGGAATCCGAGAAAGGTTAAACGGTTAATCAGCAAATCTCAGGGCAGATCAAAGAGAAAGAATACAACCTATTCCAGAAGAAACATAAGCAGAGAGACCTCGGAGGCAAATGACTATGGAGGATTTTTGGAGGCCAGTTATTCAAGATGAATACTCTACTGTGAGACAACTTGCTATAGAAGCCAACAATTTTGAACTAAAGCCAACTTGATCAATAAACAAAAATAACACCACTTTGATCGGGCATCCTAGTGAAGACCCCAACGAGCACATGGGAAGATTCATGAGGATGACTAATACAGTCAAGTTGAATGGGGTGAGACTAGAAGTGATCAAGTTACAACTGTTTCCATTTTCTACTGAGGGTAACAACTTGCTTTAGTCACCGTTGGATCGCTGGAACAATCGGGAAGAGTCGTTGAGGCTTACATGAGTAGATTTTTCCTCATGCCCTTACTGGAAGGAGAGAGGGAAATCATAGTGTCTGCCAGAGAGAGGATGAAAGTCTCTATAATGCAATTCCAGAAAGATACAAAAGACGAAAAGATGCCCCATGTGGCAATAGATCCGACTACTTAAAATGGATCTTTCTTATCATTATATGAATATACCTCCAATGGTATAACTGATGCAAAACACGTGAGATTTAAAAAAAGTAAGAAGAGGTAAAGTAGCTTGATAGAAGACCTTACTAAATGAAATTATAGAGCTCCATCTAAGACTTCAGGAGCAAAGAAAGAACTTAAAGTGGTATGGATAGAGTTAACGTATGATCACATGGGAGTAAAAATTAGTGCATTGACGAAAGAAACGGGAACCATGAGAGAAGAATGCACTCAGCAAATGAAGTGGGAACAATTGATGAAAATGAGAAGAGGAACAATGCTAAAGAGGGACTAACCAATGAGGGTCCCTATCAAGTTGAGAAGGCACAATATCTCAATGCTAATAGAAGTTACAATTTTAAGCCCAACCTCAACTTGCCAACTCATTACTCACCAGCACTTAGGAACCACGAGAATTTCTCATATGGGGGAGGAGCACAACAAGGTTAAAGACCTGGGCAGAATTTTCAACAACATTATGCTTCACCTGGGTTCCAACAACAACAACAATAGTAGTAGCAAGGAAGTCAGAGAGTAGAAAATCAAGGACAAAGGAGATTTTCTTCCTTTGAAGAACATATGCTGACTTTCATGGGAGAAAATAAGAGGCTGTTGCATATTCATGATCAAAAATTTGCTAATCTAGTAGCATTTCAGGCAAACAAATTTGTGTTTCAGGTCAATACAAATGCCTCTCTAAAGAACCTGGAGACCCAAGTAGGGCAGCAAGCCCTAACAATACAGAATCAATCCAAGGATGCTTTCCCAAGTGACATAAGGAAGAATCCAAAAGATTGCATGGTGGTAAATCTAAGAAGTGGAAGAGAGGTAGAAAGCAGAAAAGAAGAAGAGAAGAAAAAATTGAGAAAATTGAAGGAGAAGAAACTAGAAAAGAAAACAAGTTAAGTAGTTCAGACTTGACTGAAGAGATGGAAAAGCAGAGGTGCAGACTGAGCAGCAGGTGGAGAGAGAAGAATTGAATAAGAAAGAAGATAAACATGTCTATATGCCTGCAATTTCCTTCCCTCAGAGACTTCAAAAAGCTAAAATGGAAGAGCAGTTCTCTAGATTCTTGGATATCTTCAAAAAGATAGAGATCAACATACCCTTTGTAGAGGCATTGACTCAGATGCCTAATTATGCTAAGTTTTTGAAGGACATTATGAGCAAGAAGAGAAATTTCCCACAAAAGGAGGGTGAACTTAATGTACTACATGCGCGGCAAAGATCCGCAGGTGGAGCTTACCGCAGAAGATGCAGATCCTCGCAATTTCACCATTCCTGCACCATTGGGAATTTTGAGTTCAAGAAAGCTTT